>OX104123.1:62705691-63240715 GCA_944474755.1 Limnoperna fortunei
TCCTGCTTCACAAGTAACACCTGGATGATGTCGATTAGCATATCCTGCTTCACTAGTGACACCTGGATGATATCGGGTGTTCCGGAGGGGTGAGCATATCCTGCTTCACTAGTGACACCTGGATGATATCAGGTGTTCTGGAGGGGTGAATTTATCCTGCTTCACTAGTAACACCTGGATGATATCGGTGAGCATATCCTGCTTCATTAGTGACACCTGGATGATATCAGGTGTTCCGGAGGGGTGAGCATATCCTACTTCACTAGTAACACCTGGATGATGTCGGTGAGCATATCCTGCTCTACTAGTGACACCTGGATGATATCGGGTGTTCCGGGGTGGGCATATCCTGCTTCACTAGTAACACCTGGATGATATCGGGTGTTCCGGAGGGGTGAGCATATCCTGCTTCACTAGTGACACCTGGATGATATCAGGTGTTCTAGAGGGGTGAATATATCCTGCTTCACTAGTAACACCTGGATGATGTCGGTGAGCATATCCTGCTCTACTAGTGACACCTGGATGATATCGGGTGTTCCGGGGTGGGCATATCCTGCTTCACTAGTAACACGTATATGATATCAGGTGTTCCGGAGGGGTGAGAATATCCTGTTTCACTGGTGATATCGAGTGTTCCGGAGGGGGGAGCATATCCTGCTTTACTAGTGACACCTGGATGATATCAGGTGTTCTGGAGGGGTAAATATATCCTGCTTCACTAGTAACACCTTGATGATATCAGGTGTTCCGGAGGGGTGAGCATATCCTTCACTAGTGACACCTGGATGATATCAGTTGTTCCTCAAGGGTGAGAATATCCTGCTTCACTTGTGACACCTAGAAGAAATCATGTGTTTCGGAGGGGTGAGTATATCCCGTTTCACTAGTGATACCTGAATGATTAGTTGTTCCAGAGGGTTGAGCACATCTTGCTTCACAAATGACATCCGTCGGTCGGGCAAACCTTATAGTATGGCGATGTCGCGGCAATACAAGTATGGAAATTATTCTGTGTTACATTATTTTCAGTCTTCTGTCGAAGTTTCAACATATATTGTACTATTGATACGTTTCTGAAATTTTTACAGAACTTATGTATTGTCTGGTTTTCCGTAGCATTCTTTAATATTTCCACATTCCAATTAGGTGTTGGAAACGTCTAGATGCAAATTTCAAATTGCACTAATTATTTTTTCTACCATACTACGTGTTTTTGATACTCGTATGTGACCTTTGATACATTTATGTGAAAGTTCAATTATTATAACTTATGAACTTTGAGATTTCTAAACATTTGCACGAAACAAGTAGTAATTGCAGCACCTCTGAAGTAGCGATTAGAATTGAAGGGAGCTTGGTAGGCAATTATGAAGGGCACCATTTGATGGACATCTTTTAGTAATTCTGTGTTTAACCATTTAATTGTCAACAGTAAGAAATTAAAAAAATTGCGCGTTCAGATAAGATAATACATCTTTGACCTTGGACTGTTTATAGCCTTATATGAAAGAATTCGGTTATCATGCAATTTGGTACGTAATATAAATATAAGGCTTTTTTTAAACTTATTTGTATTTTCTTGAGTCTCTCAACACGTAATAATAGTTTTTATTGGTTTAGAATCCTTGTTTCCTGTTCAACCCGTCCCGTGTGTGTCCGATCCTAGCGAGCAATTTACACACATCCATTGTTCTTGTGTTGTATTGCCTAGTTTTCTGAATATTTATAGTTAATGGTTTCAATTGTGTCCATCAATAGGGACCGATCTCATACACCTGTTTGTACTCGGCTACATAATGTGACTGTTCTTATACCCTTATATTTGTTCCTTTTGTCAGAATAGATTAGTTGGTACCGCAGGTCGGGGTTTTCTCCTGGTACTCCGGCTTCCTCCCCCAATAAAAACTGGACGCCATGATGTAGCTGAAAAATTGCTGAAAGTGGCGTTAAACACCATAAAACAAACAATAGATTTGTTGGGATGTTAATTCCGATTTATTTTGGGGATTTTTTTTGGTTTTGTCATTCATTGAAAAGTTTGGGTTGTATTTGAGATTTAACCCCCTTTTCTTATATATAATTTAATAATTAGTTTCCCATAATTAAAGGTCATGAATATATCTGAAATATTACTTGTTGAATGTTAAACACCAATATTATAATTAACCTTCATGTAGCCTCTCTTCCAAACCAACGAAACGTATCATGTATCATATATTTAGTAAAGATTTGTTTATGTTTGCATATTGATACTGAGAGAGGTTGTAGAACCATATCGCCAAGGAATGCAATAAAATAGATTATCACATGATCATTTCCATATTGACCCTGGTATTAGCCCCTAGACTCCTTTATAAGCCGAGAGAGCTTTAGCTTATACCACGGCCAATATGGAAATGACCTTGTAGTAATCTATTTAACACATTTGAATATTGTCTCCAGGGCTAATATCAATATTTGACATGTTTTCCAGGGCTAATATCGATATTCGCCTTGATGCCTAATTACTGACACCCAGTTCCAGTCTTTATTACATGATTTCCCTATATTTACACTAGGTATAAGATTAGGATGCCGTATTACACCCCCGCCAGGGCAGATATGCATGTCCTATATATTTCCTACACCTGTTCTAAATTGTATGATATGGATTTATCTGAAACTTGCGATGTTTATTATGACATTATGACACAAAAGATTTAATAATGGAAATCACATCTTGTATCAACCTTCTACCCATATTTACCCTAGACCCGAAAGCCGTCGGGCAGATATGGAGGTCTCAGGTTGATACGAGAATTTGATTAGTGATACTTTGAGGTACAGGTCTGCGGACAGAGATTTGAAACCCCACCCTATTCATATATTTTCGGAAGTGATGAAAATGGCCCTAATAATCTATTAAATTAATAAATGAGACCTACTCATATATTTAATTATTGCACTTCCCCCAGTCAATTCACTACAAAAATTATCAAGTGATAATAATGGAACACTGTTTGTAAAATCACCGTGGTTTACATATGCTTAGCATGCTTAAGATGAGAATTGAGGAATGGATATATTTAGAGGATTTACAACTACCCAATGATATATTTTTCAATGAAAAAAGATGACCTTTTCATATATTTTGGAGATCTAAAAAGGAGACCCATTCGAGCCGCACATCCGTATTACGCTATATATACCAAGTTACACCCCCCATATTGCCAAATTAACAACCTCTAAATATTTTCACGTAAAAACTAACATCTCGGACTCCAACGCTCATTGAGTTCGCCAATATCGAGGTATGATGTGAACACGAAGCGGAACTAAATACCAAATATACTAATACATTATTTTACATTTAGAAGTGCACTTTTAGGGATCGTCTGAATGTTAATTATTTTCTGTCCTCAACCGACAGCAATATTTATAATGCGCATCAGGGCATTTAATTATATATATATATATATTATGTTCTACTATTTGTTTTGGTTTGCCCCCGCTTCTCTATAT
This sequence comes from Limnoperna fortunei, assembly GCA_944474755.1. Taxonomy (NCBI): domain Eukaryota; kingdom Metazoa; phylum Mollusca; class Bivalvia; order Mytilida; family Modiolidae; genus Limnoperna; species Limnoperna fortunei. The sequence goes on from OX104123.1 coordinate 62,709,196, forward strand.
ATCAACCTTATCATGACCTACAATTTTTTTGCGGGGGGGGGGGAGGTTGTGGTTGGAGGGGGAAAGCAAAAAGCTGTCAGTATAAATGAATTAGGAACTTGTTCAATCTATACTCAAAACCAGAACCATTTTACCGACAAAATATGTAAAAAAAAATACACGGTTAAAACCATCTATGAAATTAATGCAATACAGTTTCAAAGTGAATCATGTATTATATTTTACAGACCTGAATCTGTTTCTAGTATTTTGTATTCTTCCGGTAAACCGTAAGTATGAACAAGACATTATTGGTCTTACACTTGGAAATTTAAAATTTGGTGGTAAGCCGTAGGTAAAAAAAGAGACATAATCTGATCGGTAAATAATTCCGAGATATTTTAATGTAATAACAAGCTGGTTACTGAACAGAATAGATTTGTTCTTAATACAATTTATGCTATTCACTTATAGCCTGATTAATATAGAGATAAAATAAGATATTAATTGCACATAAAAAAAAAACAAAAAACTGCCACTTTCTTCAGAGGTACGGAGTTCACGACGGGACGCGGTTAATTACGTCAGAAAGAACGCACACAACCTAAATCAAACAAAAACAAAATTAGCTGTACAGCTGATTTAACCGCGAAACTAGCAAAGTTTTGGAGCAGACGTAATGAAATAAATCCAGCAAATAAAACAAAACTATAGACCAAATTGTTATGTATTACGTTCCTTTATACCAATTTTTACTATAGAAAAAAATCATTTTACTTTGATCGTATTTTTCTGTGTAACAACGGGAGTAAGCTTCTCTTTCGTTTGAATTCGAAGACGTTTTGTATCCATTTGCAAGTATACTGCATATTTGTTCACAGCTGTAAATTTCCATTATTCGATCCTTGTGCTGTCAATTTCAGAATGTGGTCAAAGGTGTCTATCCTGTAGCGGTGTAGAGACTCCGTCTGACTGCCTACACGTGACTACATGTGCCAATGGCGAGGTATGTTACTATGGGACATATGAAGTAACTGTAGGAGAACTACAGTCTTGCGACTAAGATGTCTGAATTGCAATCTATAAAGCATACAGTTTGGCTCATGGGTAGGATTCATAATGTAAAAATATAATATTCTCTTTGGATAAATTCTAAACTGACCTCGGCATAATAAGATCTTTACTCCGCCTAAATTGATTCGAAGGTTCTAGACAAACTTATATATCGTTTAGAAAGGACCCCTTATTTCACACTCAACAGAGATTTCATAATTCGACTTAATGCGGAAAGAGTGATTGAGATGCACCTTTGACAGAGTGATCACCCTTGCGCTAATTGTATGCTCATTCTGATTATTATTTGCACTTGAAAATTTGGGGACATCAATAAGCCTTTTGATATATCAAAAGATACTTCATTTTGGCTAAGAAATCTATTCATAAAATACCACATAGTTCCCTTAAATCGGCCATAACCACCGGATGGTAAGCAAAATGCTTCTATACAAAGAGCGATAGTTGCTATTCCGGCGACATTTAAAGGGTCGCCATCTACGGTTGTCAAATTCGTACACATTTTTTTTATGTTTGACCCGTATCAACAAGCATTATAATGTTTCCATTTCCAACATCGGAAACCAACAGAACTGTGTACAACTACATAATATGTGCCTAAGTATCGTTCAATCGACCATTGTAGATCTGTTCGTAGTTTGAGGGTTCATAGTGTATCTGTCTATATTTTGGAGGGCCAGTATTGGATTGACTGCCCTGTCTATATTTTGGAGGACCAGTATTAGATTGACTGCTCTGTCTATATTTTGGAGGACCAGTATTGGATTGACTGCCCTGTCTATATTTTGGAGGACCAGTATTAGATTGACTGCCCTGTCTATATTTTGGAGGACCAGTATTAGATTGACTGCCCTGTCTATATTTTGGAGGACCAGTATTGGATTGACTGCCCTGTCTATGTCTATTTATTGTTTCTGCTGACATGTTGGCGGTTAAGTTATGGACACTTTCTTTTCATATGACCTTCCTTCTTAAATTCAAACCATTGCTGATACTTGAAGCGTCATTTGGCATGGTTGTTCGACATTGAGTCATTTTAGTCATAGTGTACTTCATTACCCAAATACAATAATTATGCCTAACGAGTGTGAGACAAATTCCAGTTTTTCACCTTTGCATTAATGGCAGAACAAATCAAAGTTTCATCGGTTTTATGTTTCCTAGGCATTTTTTTCGAGTTCCTTCAAAAACTTCGTACTAGGGAGCAAGAGATTTAGCTTTGTCTAGCGTGATAGAATGTTAAAAAGTATGATTTTTCAGATCAATATCGCCAATATCGGACATTTATTTCTCAATAAAAAACTTTTAGTTACTTTAGTGGCATTGAAGAAAAAGTTTAGTTAAGAAAATTCTGTTTTGTATGCGTTCCTTTCATTGTTGTGGTTTGAGAAAAAATGATCCATATCTCAAATAGGCATATTGACAAACTGTGTATCACTTAGACGGTACGAATAGAGCTTGATAAGCTAATGCTTAAAGATACGTGGTTTACATTTTGCATGCTTATGTGTTGCAAATGTGATGAAACACAGTAGAGTATATGAAAATGCAACTAGGCAAAAGAAATTCTACTTATCATATAGCGATTTATTGCATCGATTAACTTAAACTGGCCTTTACACCTTTTGGATATTGGTATCAGTCATACCATGCGCATTGTATTTTTTTTTTCATACAGTCAAGCCATAACAAAGATAGTTTTCTGTGTATTTCTTTAGGTTTGCTTTGTCCAGAAACATACAACAGAATCAGGAACGACTTTGTATGATCTAGGATGTGCCCACGAACAGGTAATGAAAGAATATTTACATCCCTAATTCGGGAGCAATCTTTATAGATTTACATTGGATTTTGTTGAAGAGTAATGAAGATTGCCGATAAGGTCATTAATCAAGCAAACAACATAGCCACAGGAAATTAGGAAGAATTCGGCGAAACTTAGAAATGAGAAGCAGTCTTTTTTTGCTGTAAAACGTTGTATTTGTTTTTGTTTAGTGGTTAACAATGATCCAATAAGGATATATATCTTGCCGAATTAATAACCATGTTGTGATTTTTTCTTTTAGACAGCAGACTACATACCAATGAAATGTTATATTTCAAAGGATCCTTTTTAAAAATTAATGAAAACAAACTTTTAGTTTTTATCTGATATAGAATTTAATATTCGAATTTTTTTATACTTCTGATACTAGAATTTGAAGCATACACATTACATACATTTAAGTGTAGGTACAACTACCTGCATCACGTCGAGATAGTTTTGTGCATTTGTATCACTACGAGAAGCGCAGAGTCGAGTTATGATGCGGAATGTATACAACTGTCGAGACGTGATACAGTTAGTTGTACCTACACCTATATATGCAATAGGTTTATCTAAAATTATGAATATTAAAAAAGGCATAACAAAACTACATGTTTAGAATTGAAAATTGAACATTTAACGAAACATCTGTTTATAAAATATAGTCTACAACGTCAACCGTATTATGACGTCATATTTCATTCATAGAATGAGAGTTATTTACCGAATCATTGGTTATATCATTCATTGTGACGTAATACATAACACATTGCTTTTCGAGCTAGTTGCACATGTCTGGCCTTATTAACAGAAATGTACCTTTCTAGAAAATACAATGCCTAAGTATTGAAATTCATTAATAACAGAGAGGTGTTCAATATTGTACAGAAAATGTCAATTTGCAGTCTGACGACTTTTTGAAAATATAACAACGTTGGTTTAAGTAGCATTTACTTTAAGCAGTATAAGTACATTGCTTTTAATGCTGATTGCAACTATGCAAAAATTACAGTGTCGTCTGCATACAATAAAAGGTAAAATTTGAAGTATGCTTCAATATCATCATTGTCAAATAATATACTGCCTTTGCTTTTGAAATGATGTAATGGTTATATCCCTTTGTATACATATTTCAGCACTGTCAGTACGACATTTTAGCACATTTAAACTCTTACCTTGTATTACTAAATTTCAAACAAAGTTTGTAGTTATTAGTTATATTTTATAGACTTTGCAACTATAATTTTGTTACCTTAAAAATGTCCTGTATATAGCGACAATATTGAAACAATCAATCATTTAAGAAATAGACAAATGGTGTATAATACGCCAAAAGAAATATCGCATGTGAGAGAATCGTCTAACGTATTATACATTTAAAAATAGAGACAGTTTTTGACAACCTTTTTGTGACATTACCAAAAAGGCACAGAAATGCCAATAACATGAAAATGGTGATGCATCATGATAGGTATAATGCTTTTGTGATATGTCCTGAAAACATTTTTTTTTATTGATTAATGTTTAATATGTGGTAGTAGTACCTCTATGATCCGGAATATACAAGTATGTTGTAGTATAAAACTCTATTCTATACGTCCATTTGAATCGGGCGCGTTTCTGGTTTATGTTCGTTGTAATTAAACTGTATTTGTCAAATTAGGTCTGCAGACATAGTGTCAGTAATGTCTTTGGGCGGAGCAGCGAAGGACACCACCTGACATGCACTTCCTGTTGTAACAATACTCAAATGTGTAACATAAAGTTACAATGTTACAATATTGCAGGTAACTTATAGTACTGTAGATAACATAGTTTCTTAGGTACTTACTAGTGCCAGAAAAATGCTAATGTGACCAGCGTGTGCTTCTATATACGATGTAACATATGACAACGGCCTCTTAATTATTTGTGTATTGGGGAAACTATTAATATGTTTTGCTCTGACTCGGCAAGTTTCGTTGAGTAATGAGAGTCCCCTCAAAACGAGCGGAATCATTTCACTAATATAACATTAAATTTTCGGGGTGTCATGTCAGATAAAATTTTTCGCAAATTTAGAAACCTCGAAGGGTATTCAAGGAAACTCACAAACACCCATAAAATAGTCCAGAAATGGGCTTTGCACAATCAGCTGAAAAATATCCAATAAATTTAACAAACTATATAAATAAATTTATTTATCATTTTTTTATGAAACTGTTTTTTAAATGCAGCTCTAATACATGTATCTAAATTCCATTGAATAATAAATCCACTGTCCATGCTACAGCTCGGCGCAGCCAAATATCAATATAAGAACTAATTTCCTCAGTCAAAGGTCATTTATAGAGCCGTTGTCAGGTGTGTCCATCATTAACTTATAAAACATTGTAAAATATTACAAAAATACCACGGTATTGAATACTCGAGACTATTAAAACCATCTGTGTTTGTTATTGCCAGCATACGAAAATGAAATTATACTTAGCGGAAATGCGTCAATTTATGTTACGAACTGTATAAATGAAGGTAATAAAAAATACCGAATACTGGGGAAACTGTCATAACATATCAAAGTAAAAAAAACCTGACAAACTCCTCAATAAACCATATTTTACGGCATGCTAATATAATATAGAATAAGAATATGTCGAACTTAAGTTTTATTGAACTGCTGTTTTTTTTTAACATTTTGATCATTTGAAATGATACAAGCCTCCTAATATTTTTAGATTAGTAATTACCCGCTTGGTTAGCCTCTAGCTTAGTTATGTTTATATTCTGTTATATGTATAAACGAGATTTTATTTAACCAAGTAGGATCTGTATTACCTCGGGAGTGTGCAGAAATCAATAACCAAACCGCGGATGGAGTGTATAATATATACCCTGACGGATCAACACTGGCGCTTCCGGTCTTCTGTGATATGCACACTGATGGCGGGAAATGGACTGTGGGTTGCTTTTATCACAGTGGCTTTTACAATATATTTTATACATTTAAAAAAAAATTATACAGAAACAAAATAATCAAAATCATTTTATTTATTGTGTTTTCGAAAAAATACTATCACAAACTTAAAACTCGCACAGAATAAACGAGTACTAACATTTACGTATTTGCTCTAAGTTTGACTGTTTGAATGTCATATAGATATAATTTACACAAACAACAAATATACCGGTATATATATGTGCACACTACGATCTCTATAAAACAGCATGACTGGGCTGCTGAAGGTGTTAGGAACTATGGCTGGGAAGGGAGAAAACGTATTCTCTATTGCTGCCTTGTTTGCTGTACATTGTAATCCTCCCCAATAAGTTTGAAATATTAGTTTGCTATATTAAGGTTTAAAAAACCCTCAACCAATCAAACGTATGCACAATATAATTACAGGTTATACAAAGACGTTACAATGGAAGTGTAAGCTTTGAACAAAATTGGAAGACATATAAAGAAGGTTTCGGCTATCCAAATGGAGAGTACTGGTTAGGTATAATTTAGAATAAAATTAGAAATAATGTCATTAACGGATTTTAACAGGTAGAGGTATATTGTAAAATGTTAATTGTTGCCTAAATCTACAGAAGCAAATATTGGTTCATGCCTTTGTACACGGACGAACTCAGTTCTCGACAACATCTGAATGTCTTTTAAGATTATGTCGTTAATTTTTGAAAACGATAACTAGGTATAACGTACAAGTAATTGACTGTTCCCTCCAACAGTATTTAATAGTATAATGTTTAATAAAAGACTTTTTTTTGTAGGAAACGATGTTATTCATGAACTTACAATGCACAACAGACATGAGTTAAGAATTGATATGGAGGACTTTGACGGAAATAGCAAATTTGCAAAATATTCACTATTTAACGTTGGCGATGAAGCAAGTGTATATGAACTGACCGTAATGGGGTATACTGGGGATGCAGGTACATTTCGCGGATTTATTTTTATATATTTCATATTTAAGTATACCATTTATAAGAACAAGCTGTTGTAAATTTAACTATATTGTCCCGGGCTTGCACTACATAAGTATCATGGATCAATAGGGGGGGGGTTAGAAAAACAATAGAAAATAATTCCCGTCTGTTGTTGAAATGTGTCCATGCGGGAAAGTGCCTGTGTAACATAAAGGCTGGTGGTAAGGTCACTATAATTCACAAAATCAAAGTTCTGAAAAAAAGTGGCAATCAAACTAACATACATTACTACATTTTGCTCATAAACTTTGTATTAAAATAACATCATCGCGTCTATACGTGTAAAGTTTTAAACACTCACCAAATTTAGACATATTTGGCTTACACCTAAAACTTCATTAAATTGCTAAAAGGGAGATAGGTGGTATATGTATGTCGTCCTATTTACGGTTGGTTACCGCTTGTCATCACAGACGTCCAAGTTCGCATTGAGTACTACGGGTTCTTCCTTTTTTAAAAGCAGACGCCATAATAAGCCTGACAGTGTTACATAAATCAAATGTAAATCATTTGGCTTACAACACGTCAAATTTTCCTTGCTTTAAATTTTACATTTATTGCCTGGATAAAATGATTACCACAAATAAAAAGTTCTACCCAAACCGATATTCACTTAACGCTCTTATTCATTACTCCTATCTGACAGAAAACAACGATAGTCTTATAAGTATGGTTAGACATGGGAAAGGAGAATATTCGATCGGTAAAGAGTTCTAGAAACAACACAATAGGTTATCAAATTTAGAATATTGTGACATTTGTACGTTGTTTATCAGCACGTTGAGTTGTGTGCTGCTTATGTTAGTTACCTCTCGAAATTTATGAAAAACCTGTCAAAAACATAGACAGACAGTTCATTCATACCTAGCAAGCCAGTCTGATAATAAGCTGGCAAAAAACTATTCAACCAATTATTACATACTTATAGTCAAGCTGGCAGCGAGGCACAAATAAAGGATTTAAAAATATTGTGCACATGTTCCATTCAAAAGTACTACATAATTTACATCACTAACATAATCAAAACAAATACACTTGGGTTTTTAGGTGACTCGTTTTCTTATCATGATAGAATGCAGTTTTCTACAGTGGATCGTGATAACGATAAGTTTGCAGGAAGTTGTACTCAGTTGTTCCATGGAGGATGGTGGTACAATGTCTGTCACAATGCCAACCTCAATGGCAGATATCTTTCACGAAGCAGTCCGTTTGGCGAAGGTATAAACTGGCTTGACTGGCATGGATATTACTATTCCCTTAAATCAGTGAAAATGATGATAAGGAAATTGCATTAGACAGAAAATATTCAGAAAAAAAATGACAATAAATTACGATAAAAAGAACTAATTGTACTTATTTTGCGGCAGCATGCAATCTTTTAATAAAAACTTCAATTAAAATTGTGTGTTACTTATGAGAAAGTTTGCTTTAAAACATTGTTTTTTATCATTTTAAAAAGATCTAATAGAACAAAACAATTGCGACGTGTATAATGGTCACCCAAAATGTAAGCAATCGGTAATATGCAAATGGCAGAATGTCTACTAAAGTTTAGAAATGAGTTGACTATATTTGTTATGCTACGGACATACAAGATATTGACAGAAAACGTTTTTTTCTAAAGCTGAGTTACAAGCGTTTACCACTGTTAAAATGAATCTCATCATACTACCTATTGTGTTTACACGTCATTTACTGAGCAAATAAGGGTTCTCTAAGAATACTAAGTATTCCAGCTTAAGTGTAGCTCTACAAAACTGTAGATCCTCACATGCATGTGCCCTTTGGATGGTATTTGATTGGTGTTAATGTCAATTCGACCTTATATTAACTTGTACAGATAAACAACAATTGTTTAAATACAATATAATTCGATGTATTGTTCATCGCCTTGAAACTACAGGCAAATTAAATCAAATTATGATATTTGTAAGAAACTATTTCATCCTTGTTACTTTTACAACTTGTTTTACTTCATGTAATTATTTGTTTGATAGAAATATCAGATTGCCTTGTGTTACAATTTTTATTGATGTTGCCATCATTTTTAATATAGACAAACTGAAGAATTAGGTTGTTGTTATATAGTGCTTTTACCAAAATTCTATTGTCATACGCTAGTGCACTCTACGTTCACTTCGTAGATAAAAATATTTCAATAATACATTTGCCCAAATATGTACTGCTGTGGACTTCTACAACAGGCAAATCATTGTCATAGCGCCTCAATGGTAGGGAATTTGTGTATTGATGATGGTTACCAAGTATTTGTAAGTATTAAAATAAAAACTGTATTAGCATCTTTGCCCTTTGTTTTATTTTACGAGATTTATCATGATATCATTACTTTGTTTGGCATAACTAGGCATTGGTGCATCACCGCCCTCCATCCACCACAAATGCTTCTTCCACCAGAAATTTTACCTTTCCTTCTTACTGTAATGCGGTGGCCACGTGATTAAGGTACTTAGTGTACTATTGATCATCTGGTCTGTCAACACCGAAGTTGCGGGTTTCAGCCTCACTGCGGACATGATGCATTTGAATGCAACCTTAATTGACAATGATTTCCAGTTTTTCTATCGAAGGTGAAAGATTTTCTCCGTTACTCCGGCTTCCCTCCAAACAAAAATTCACGTTATATCTACGAAATTAATGAAAATGACTGTCAACACCATTAAAACACAATCATACTGCAATGAGGTCTTTGAATTTGTGCCATATAAAAGATGAATTTGTACCTTCATACGTCCCGTGAAAAAAACTTTTCTGGTATTAGATCAACCACTATTTTTCGCCAAACTAGTTTCTGTTTAATAATTAACCAAACTGATTGATTTGTTCAGCCCATTTGTACAGTAGGATACACAAAATAATCATTTTTAATTCACTGATTTGTGGTCCGGTAAAAACCTGTCCTTTCAACACAGTAAGACCTTTGCGCATTCAGATAAGATTACACACGTAGAACTGAACTAATTGAGCCATATAAACAAGGATTTGGTTATCATGCTGCCTGGTATGTAGTTCAAATATAAGGCATTTTGTTTTTATTTGCTGTTTAATTGTTCGCTAGAAAAATCTGTATTATATATCTACATGCTAACTGCTGAAGACAAATGATTATGAGGCCTACAAAAAGGATCCCATTAGCTAAAACACAGTTTTCGATCGGAAATGTTCCCTCTAATTTGTTAACTCTTACTCATAAGTTATAAGCGCATTTTAAGGAGATAACTTTATTGTATTGGAAGATTTTCTCGCATCAATTGGTGATTTGATGATCGGAAATTGAGTTTACTGGTGACGCTTAAGCGGAGCCAATACACGGATATTTCCGACCATCAAATAATCATTTATGCCGGCAAATACATTACATATCTCCATTCTAATGCTACGACAATAAAAAAAATTATTAACTGATAAAACGTGAATTATTTATTTACCGGAAATAACGTCTGCGCTTTTGACGGCATCCATAGTGGAATTGATGCCATGAAATTATTATTAAATTTGACGTTAGAGAATTCGCAATTTATATAAATTTTCGCACCTTGTTTTACAACCAGATGTCAGAAAAGTACATTGCTTATAAATGCACTGAAAATAACTCTAGTGTAACTTCAAGAAACAATATGAGTCAAGATAATGCAAGTTAGCAAAGAATCATATTGGTTGCATTGTACTTTCAGTATTCATGTGCTCTATTTCATTTTTGTATCTCAACGAATAATAATATTTGTCCTGCAAATAGTTAAAATAACATTGTTTTATATATAGTCAGAGAACAAATATTTAGAATTATGCCTAATTTGTAATATATAAAGTACATTAATATATACATTTATTTCCAGCCTTGATTGTATTTTTAATATTTTGTTTACTTCCGGTAAACCGTAAGTATTAACAAATATTATACTGACCATAAAATGATTGCTGTAAAACTTTGCGTCATGCGTAAATATTTACTTACGTGCTGTAATCATACAGCAATGTAATAAAGTTAACAGTTAAGATTATAGGAACCCTAAAGAAAAAGTAAGGAGTTAGTATATTTTTTGAAGTCGTGTAGGGAAAGAACTTGTCATAGAACCGTATGATGTTCCGTAGATAGTGCGGTTATTTTATCGCCGATAAACTTGGTACTTGTGTTAGATTTCGGACAGACTTTGACTTTAATTGTATCTAACTAAGCGACCTTTATATTAAATATACCATAGATACCACTAATTCAAACTTTCTTGACCTTGGTGATTCACCGAAAACCTATTATTAAGAAGCACACATTTGTTTAATGATAATGATGTAATATTTTTTAACGCCTGGTTTGCTTTGTATTTATATTTCACATACTGCGAACAATATTTACTAATATAACGATTTGTTTATCTTTCATTATAGAAATGTTTCGTACTTTTTCCGAATATATTCAAGAATCGAATAGATAAAACGAGGGAAGAAAACCGAATAGTCATTGAAATTTTACAAATATAAAACGCAAAAAAACCAAAAAAAAAAAAACAACACAAAAAACAAAACCAAAACACACACACAAAACAGAAAGTGACGTGAAACCCGAACCCTATAAAACTCACGGATGCACCCAAGCGCTCTGGGAGACTAAGCAGTGCCTGCCTCTAATTAGACATCCGTGTGATTTCTCATTGTAATTTCTAGGAGTCATATTTCTCTAGGAGTCATATTTCCTCGTCATTGGAAAGACTACCTGTGACTTGTGATAGTGTGAAAAAGATATTTTTGTTTGGTGGAATAAAATTATGCAAACCTAAAACAAAATATATCAATAATGCAATAAGAAATTGTTTTTCCTTAAAAACTTAAGGTCAAGAATATAATCTTAGCCTCAAGCCTTAAAAAATAATTAAAAAACGGAAAACAAATTAAGAAACTTTTGTACAAGAAGTCATAAAAGCTTCAAGTATATTCCTAATTGTTATTCTCATGTGTTCTTCAAGTTATTAGAAATAAAAGGCAAAATTCAATTGTTTTATTATACAAAGAAATCACCATGATATGCATATTTAATTAACTTAACCTTGTTTTTTCATTTGTTTGGATTTTTACTAATAATTTATTGTTCGAACTAAGGATAATTAAGTTTTGAATCAAAAGGAAATTTTCGTAGTTTCTGAACCTTTTCTTACTGGAAAACATTGACCAAACTTCTCAATATACAACACATTGTTTTATAAAACATATATAACAGAGACATACAAATTAAAATAAATTATTTAAGTCAGGTGGTTGTCAACACCAAGGTTGCGGGTTTGAATCTCACTGCGTGCAGGGTGCACTCGACTTCAATCTTAATTGACATGGATTGTCCGTTTTCCTACCGATGTTCGGGGATTGTTTTCGGGTACTCCGGCTTCCTACCCCAATAAAAACTGGACGCATTGATATAGCTGAAAAATTGCTGAAAGTGGCGTTAAACACTTTCAAACAAAAACAACCAAACACAATTATGACGGTACAGCTATTTCATCATATGCCAAAATTAATTTTGTGTAATATTCAGGCATACTTAAGTTTTTTTTGTGTTAAATTAGCACGAAAGCCGAAAGAACAACAAGATGCGGAAGTAAAGAATTTAGACAAATATAAACAATACGAAACAAAAACCAAAAACACAAAAACTGAAATCGAATAACCAGAAAACAAAAATCATGGGTGCAGTCAGGTTTTGATGTCTAGAAAAAAGTCAAATCAAATTATAGAAAAGACTACCGTACTGCTATTGTTAGGATTGTTCACATAATCGTCCGGCAATTTAACCCTTTGAGAATCTACTCTTTTCTACACCGACATACTAGTTTATTGTTCACATGAGAAGTTATTTCCTTTCCTCTTGAAAGTATTTCACATACGTGTTCACGATAATTATTTAATTATTCGAACATGAGGATGTCCATTTTAGACTGCGGTCAAACGTGTCTGTCCTGCAGTGGGGTAGAGACTCGATCTGACTGTCAGCACGTAACTATTTGTGCAAATGGAGAGGTATGTTACTATCGGTCATGTACAGTAGTAGATGGGGAGAGTGTTGCGACTTTTCTTTTTATAAGTTTTCTAGTGTACTATGTTAACTGAAAAATGTTTAAGCCACCCGAAAAATAAAGGCCTGTTAAAAAGAAATTATTTTATTTCTGATGACTACAAATTGTAATATATTTTTATACATTTTCATGTTTGTCTTGTTGATCGTATCGCAAGATATGCTTATCGTAGATTCCACAGGAACAATAAGGTCGTTGGTACAAGAGCGCAGTAAGAATCTTAGACGTTGCATTCATGATCAAACTATATCCGCATTAAAAACGAAAATGATATGAAGTACCTTACTTCCCACTATGACAAATATGTTGTTGTCCCAGCAAACATGGCTTCTAATAACATTTGTTTCTAATGCAAGTCCCCTTACCATGAATGCCTAATTAAAGAGCTAAGCATAAAGAATAACTCTGGTAATTTCACATACAAACGTACTACTCCTGACAAAGATGAACTCCTGACTAACCATAAGTCCTTCATGACTTATTTGAATAATCATTTCGACAAAGAAGACTTACCATATATTGTATTTAAAATTTACATAAAATTAAGATATCGTCTGTAAAAGAAAGAAAAATACTGTGAAACTGATAAATTTGCGAAGTAATACTAGTCATATGTGGATTCTAAAAATTAAAAAGAAAAAGCTAAACGCACGATACATCACTTTGATTCTGTTATATGTCTAATTCCAATTTCTTAAATGTGTCGTAAGAGATTATACTTGATATATAGTTTGGAAAAAAGAAAGGTATAAATCTCACTATTTATTTTCACAAATTGCCGTTACTATGCCCTTAAAAATGTACCATAACATCGATATGAATCGATTACATCAGTAACGGGCAATCAAACATCACGCGCAAGAACATCGTACGCAAATTTTTTTGTTTTGAATTTTATTTAAGGTTTGCTTCGTTCAGATACATACAACGGAGTCAGGAATGAAAATGTATGACCTCGGATGTGCATATGAACAGGTATTAAAAGATTATTTATATACTTAACTAAAAAGAAATCTGTTTAGTAGATCAATATTTTGATGAAGAATTATTGGGACTTCAATAAACGACTTCCAGCTTATGTTGTTTAAGTTTCGCAACTTTTACGTTATTATAGATCCTGCGATAGGTGTTCTGATTTTCTAGAACACTCACTGCTATTGGCTACTTTTTGATGAGTCATAGGTAGTCTTTGCTTTGCGTTGTATCTGTTTGTTGGTATCCGGATTTGTAAATGTTCCTTGACTTTCAGCTCTTGTTGTTCCGTCGGTTTCATTCTAATTTTACTTTGAGATCCTAAAAAAATTCTGCAAAGCTAAAATTAAGTTATGTGATAGGCTTTGTAGCTTTAATCACCGTAAACGTAAGCAATACTCCACCGATGTTACAAGGTTGCAATCACCAAAACCGTAGTTTCACAATAAAATGACACAATGTTTAATTGTAACATATATTCGTACACAAAATCTGTTCAACTAATGAAATTATAAGTACATGATATTTCCATATAAATTACATGTATATACCGACAAAGCAAAACGCCATCAAGGTAATCAGTGAAGACATTTTTTTTAATTACACGAATAACGTGTTTTTGTTTGGTGTGGAAACAGAAGTCCAGTAAGTTAGTTTTCAAATTTGTGGTTAGCACACTTTAATCGTGTTTTAAATTATTATTGGCGTATTATGGAATTACGGGTTATATTGAGATACGTAATTATATGCAGCAAGGTTTATTAAGATTTGGCTCATTTCAGCTTTATATTGTGACTGTGTTTGTCTTTTATGGGATGTCCTTACGTTCATTATATTATAATTCCTAATAAATAGAGTAATTGCCCATGTTTATGGAAGGCGATAACGTTTGTTGATATATATTTTAGAACGCTTATGATTACGTATTAATACTTATACAATTTTATGGGCGCTTTTTTAGGTTAATGGACGATTAAACAATTGTTTTTAAATTAGTTTTGCAGGCATAGTGTCGGTGGTATCTTCGGGCGTAGCAACGAAGGACATCACGTGACATGCACGTCCTGTTGTAACAATACACACACTTGTAACATAGATTTACACTGTGATGGTAGCATTCATGTTCCAGGTAGCTTTAAATACTTTAGAATTTGGGCCAGTTAAGTCCGATGGAAATGGCAAGATAAATAGATGCGCTATTGTTGATTGACAATAGTGCCATTTAGTAGTCGGTATCTTAAGCTTTTTGATATGAAGATTCCACGATGGATGCATTATATATAAATAGTCACTTGACATCGTTCCTCCAATGAGATTTCGGTAAATAATTGAATGACGATAATGCAGTGCGCCATTGTACATAACAAGATAATGATTATTAAGTGCGCCATTGGTAATACGTTTATGCCCTTTAATACTGAGTTAGAAATAATTAATTGATATCAAGACAAGAAGAACACAATATTAGTATTTATGTTTTAGTACTAGTCTATTAAATTTGTTGTTTTTCTCATTGTTTAACCAACTAGGATCTGCGCTACCCAGGGAATGCGCAGAAATCAATGGCCAACACGCAGATGGAGTATATAATATATATCCTGACGGATCTACACTGGCGATTCCGGTCTTTTGTGATATGCATTCTGATGGCGGTAAATGGACTGTAAGTGGTCCGACAAACTGTGTTTTTTAATTATTTTAACTTATTTTCTTATTGTCCACTTTTTCTTGATCGTGAACATGTGTCTACACTTACGTTTCAGAGCTGCCTTAATACAATCGAATGAAATTAGCAAATCAACACAATGAGGTGTCCAATTAAATAGTCACAGGTTTGGTAATAGTCTCAACGTTATTTCACCCAAAAGTGGGAAAGAAATTAACAGATTCCAATTTCCACAAAATTAGCGTTGTCTGATATCAACGAAGTTTGATGTGTAGTTATGTTTTAGTGTCTTGAGTGGATCACTATACTATCCAAGGTTATTTTTTTTATCGAATTCCGTATTGGCCACCCAACAAATTATCTTTACACAATACTGTACTTCTACATATAAACTATGTTCTATGTCAATCTTGCACGCCAAGTTGTATTAAAACGGGAGGAACGGAGTGGCACGTAAAATAAAAAGTGTTTTAATTGCGATCTTGTTTGTTATCCTGTATTAGTCAGAGATATTATTTTGCTACTTCAAAGTAAAACAATAGAACAAGCAACTTATCGCAAAAACTAAAATAAAATATGCCTTATGTCAGCTGAAATGACGTTTTATGTCTTAAGAATCATTTCAGGTAATCCAAAGACGTTACAATGGAACCATCAGTTTTGAACAGAATTGGGAGACATACAAAGAAGGTTTCGGATATCCAAATGGGGAGTATTGGCTAGGTAAACTATCAGATTTATATATAGTGATAATACTATTTTTAAGTATTTGTACATTTTGCTTACATGTTTTAACGGGCCAACGATGTCGATCTTTTAATTCCACAATTAAGTTTTACTGAAAGTCTATTTAGCAAGTTTTCAGTTCGTAGTAAATTATTAAATCTTCACCATTAATGCTGTGCTTCCTCGTTTTTGGGAAAAAAATATCCGTCATGCTTGAAAATATGTGCTAATCCTTGAGGTAAACGCGGATAAAAAGATAGTTGAATAATGTTTGAATCACAACTGGTTTGCAGGAAATGTTAAAAAAATAAATAAAATAACACTTTACAGGAATGACAAGTTAATAGCGTTAAAATATTTAACTGAAAATTTGTTTGAAGGAAATGATGTCATTCATGAACTTACAATGCACAACAGACATGAATTAAGAATTGATATGGAGGACTTTGAAGGAAATAATAGATATGCAAAGTATTCACTATTTAGTATTGGCGATGAAGCAAGTGAATATGAACTGACCGTAATGGGATACAGCGGCAATGCAGGTATATATGACTTGATTAAATTTAGCTGTCGAACTCTATTATGGTAGCCCAAACTCAGTTCGCGTCAAAACTATTTATTTTTCCGTCAATTATTCGCTTATGTATTTTGCTACGTTGCTGCAAATGGAATCCCACAGATCGTTGAATTCTACCATTCAGAAAGGAAAGTGATTTTTCAAAATAAAGTCATATCATATGCAATCTATTTTCACAAATAACGCTAGTCAACATCAAAGTATCAGTATTGAGTCTTAGCGAGACTTAATTGTTTCCTCTTATGTTCATGTTTGTTGGAGGTTTACCAATGTTTGAACTAAATTCTTGTCAATTAAGGTTATAGCATACTTTGGAATAAGTTGACTGAAGAAAAGATTGACGTCTATTTATTGCAAACGTCTATATTCTTGTAGGTGACTCGTTTTCTCCTCATCACGATGGAATGCAATTCTCTACAGTAGACCGCGATAACGATAACTCACCAGGACATTGTGCTCAGACTTACCATGGAGGATGGTGGTACAACAACTGTCACACCTCCAACCTCAATGGTCGATATTTATCAGGAACCAGTGCGTTTGGTATAGGGATAAACTGGAACGATTGGCATGGTTATGTTTATTCACTTAAATCAGTAAAGATTATGATTAGGAAATCGCATTAGAAATAAACATATTACAGAAGACAGTCAGTTAGTTCTAATAAAAGTAAAGAAGTATTAACCTAGTCTGGTGTATAGTGTGTCAATCAATAAACAAGAATTATAATGATCCCTTAGCATGTCCACTCTATAACTTTATACAAAACAATACAATTTGTTTTGATTTATCTTTAAACTAAATCTATCAATTTTCAGAGGCCCGTTATTTATTAGACTAAGACGGTGACAGGAAGTAAGCAACCGAATCTGAAAAGAAATATTTTAGTATTGTATCATTTATCCTTGCTGAGACGAATGTAAAGAAAATGGTTGCGGATGCACAACATACACATACTTTGACACATAGACTCAAAATAGTGTTCCCTTTTGTCTTTTGGTTCAAAGGTCACAATTCGACAAACCCTAAAAACACATTTTTAGTAGGCCTTTTCATAATATGTTTCGACAATTTATGTTGTGTATGCCACGTGGTACTCAACATTATGTGAGTTGCATATATAGTTTATTATTAATACGAAAAATCAAAGTCAAAGATACCAAGAAGCATTAACAAAGCAATTGTTAAACGAAACAAGGGACAACAACAACAAAGCCATTCTTCTTCTTCTTTATGGTTTCCAGTATTCTATCTTGGAGATGATAAAATTACTGGTGCGTTCGTGGTCTATTTACAAACAAAAATGAACACAAAATGACATAAACACACAACCAAAAAACAACATGAGTAACACGAAGCCCATTAAAGACATCTGGTGAATTAAGGTGCTCAAAAATCCTAAAGGAGAACTCTTGCTTCACGTATGAAATCGACATATTACGCTCGTAAATATCTGGTTATTAGTCATATTCAGAGGTAGTGATAATCCAAGGGTACATGAGTCAATATTCATTTTTGCACAGAACAAACTACAATGCAATATTATCGCTTACTGCTTACCAAGCAAGTGTGCTATTCTGTAAAATAGTAGATAAACAGTCTTACATTATTCACATATTTGATAAAAATTATAACCGAATTTGCTATTGCCGAAAAGTTAACTATGTAAAAGGAGCCCTTTTGTTAAAATAAATAGCAGTGTTGTGATAGCTATAAGTAGATCTATTTAAGGTTTTTTCCCTTTCCAAGGGAAAGACCTTACTGTATTTTGTTATGATAATGTTTTTATATTTCTTATGATTATTATGTTTTATTTTTATTTATTTTTCTTCCGCGGAGGTTTGCTAAAAAGTGTCGTGACATATTATTTTGTTACTTGGTACCATTAATCGGTCATATCTGGAGATGACTTGGTTCACTCCGTGAAACAGATCTATTTTAAGTAACAGAGTTATCTGTCGGAACCCGAAAACAACTTGTTTGCAGATAAACTCAAAATGTCGGTGGACCTATGACAATGATTTATCACCAATTTTGTTTTCCAATTGACTTCCTTTTACGTGCTTTTGACCTACAAATGTAGTAATGCATGAAGATTCTTTTTTCAAAAACCGAAAGTCCTAAAGACTTGGGACCACCCCCATTGATCCCAAGTGAAATATATTATATTTTAAAAATGTCAAGGTCGTCATAGGTCTTGTTAGAACTCTATATTATAAACCATAAAAGATAAAAGCAGACAATAAATGGGGAAAATACTCCTCTTATCGAGACCTTCATTTGTTGCATTGGTACGAAGCTGTTCGATGAACCGTTTTCGAGTTGATGCGTTTCGGTTAGTCGTTTGTTTTTGTTACAACACAAAAACAATGAGAAATGATATCATAAACATATAGGTTATATAGGTGTAAATTGATCAGTATGAAAACAGCTTCAATTTGAGCCAAAGGTTACAGGTCATAGGTTTAGTCATATCATAGCCATGTCCCTAACAAAGATATATTTTTGTCTCGGGACCACTTTCCTACCCAAATAACTCATTTGTATGACTAGGAGTGACATCTGTGCTTAGCAAACAGACACTTAACCCCATACCATCACATATATTTTCTGACTTCAGAGGGATAGTAGGACAGACCTTTCTCATTTGTTCTCAGAACAATGAACAAATGACCTTTCATTTTATTGTGTTGTTCGTTAATTTATAGCTAATTGGTTCCAGCTATGAAAATTAAAAATGAAAGAAATCGCACATTGAATACTAGTTGTTAATGTACAAAATTGTGCAATTCGAAATTAAAATAGAGTTTATGAGAAAATAGCAAAGAAAACCGACCGAACAACAAGAGCCAAAAGCTAAGGGACAGTTACAAATCCGGATATAGACAAACACAACACAAAAACCAAAAACATAAAGAGAGTAACCCGAACCCAATAAAAACCATGGGTGCACTCATGTGCTCCGGACGAGTAATCAGTGCCTGCCTCTAATTTTACCCCTGACGAGTTACTCATTGTCTTGTCTCTGGAAAAGTCAAATCTATATCTGTGTAAGAAAAAAGGGGACTGGGGCTAGGATTGGTGGAAGAGGGTGGAATTTCTTTTGTAATGCGACAAAAGCAGGTTATTCACTGCAATTGTATTGAACATATTATGAGAAATGTGTTTTAATCATTTTCATTTTCAACAAATGCCGAAATGCCGAAATACACCAGCTCCAAAATTCCAAATTACTAATTTTTTCGTACTGTACATGCCCGTACATGTAATCGATATATTATCCATCAATATAACACTACTCAGTAAGTTTGATATCGGGTAGAAAACAACAATTATGTAATCAATTTTTTTCTTTTTTACTTGTCGACTACATCCAGAATATTTTACGTATAGTGCTCGTCTGGCACTTGTGAGATCGCTGGTCCGATCTCTGTCAGATCCAATAGATATTCTCGCTTTGCTAGCACAAGATCGCTCTCTCCGCATAATAACTACAGCCCTCCTAACAAGAAGGTCTGCTAAATCTGCCATATGGAACACGGAATATTAGCAAGGCAGAATTTTGTTTATTCCATTTCATTTTATCCTGTCCCCACTCTCAATAAATCTTGCTTAGTCCGGTGGCATATTTGAAATAAATCTGACAAACTAAAAAGTCTTTTTTTCAAATTTTATTTTTAAATAGTTCTATTTACAACAAATTGTCATAATAAATGTAATTTAAGATAAGTAACGTGTTTTTAATTGTTTATAACAACTAGAGGATGCAAATTTTCATACGTAGAACATTTTTGTGTGTAATACAAATGTAATTCGAATTAAATATTAATACCAATCATCACTGATTTTTTAATAATCTGTTAAACATAACGAAGAGATGCCTCTTGATCTAAACTAAATTGCTGTATTTAAGCTGTATCCAGAACAAAAAGGTCACAATTAACAATCTGGACAGCTTCGTGTGTAGAGCCTTGAGTACTTCTTTAAAACAAAGAACTTGTTTTGCATTATAAAGTTATAACAATAGCACAGTGATTTACTAACAACTATTAGTGTTCGGAATCAATTTTTAATTTGTTATTTTATACAAGCAACATAGCCTAGAAAGCCCTAGTTCTAAAATACAAATATGGAAATGTCACACCAGACACAACAGGATTACAATAATTGGATTCATTGCTTTTCAATTTGTTATCATAATGCACAAACCTAATATTTATATATAGCATAGCTTTGGAGACAGATGGATCAAACCTGCAGGATTAGTAATTTAACGTTATAACATTTTACGTTTTCGGTCATTTTTAAATGACATTTCCATATTTGTATTTTAGAACTAGGGCTTTCTAGGCTGTGTTCCTTGTATAAACCTCCATCGTCAAATTCCGATTTAATTCATACACGATCAAATCATGCTTTAGGATTAAGTTATCAATTAAATGACAATATTGTGGTCAACGGTGATCGGAATCCTAAATTAGGGGCTTCAGTGGATAAGGTAGTCTACTATTGATCACGTGATCTGTCAAAACTAAGATTGCGTTTTCGAGTCTCACAGGGTGCGCTCGACTTTAATCTTAATAGGGAATGCATGTCAAAAATGATACAGTTCATATAAAAATTGCTTAGTTTTCAAAATCAGACGGACTTAAATTACGCTTCCTATATTATAAGTTGTGTATTTTCATTGTTCGTGTTTGCATTTCATGTCATTAATCTAATTATATAAATACCTTGTCGTTTTCCGTGTAAACGTAGTCTTCCTTGTGGATTCAGTCTCGAGGTTTGGAAAAAACTTAATATATATATCTCGTGCAAAACACAAATGTTACCTCGTCAATAGAAACAGACCAGGTAAACTCGTTTCTTAAAAAACCATATTGAGTCAGGTAATAAAACTGGAAAATGATAAATAGTTGCTCTGGGCCTGATTAGCTAATTAATAGACTTATGTGACAATATGATCCAGCCATCAAGTAGGCGACTTGGACGCTTTTTGTTCCATTACTCCATTACTTTTTACTTGTTAAAAGTTGCATTTAACATAACTGTGTCCACTAACACTGGAAACTGACCAGGTAACCACTTTTACAAACCATATTTAGCTAAGCTGATACAAATGGAAAATATATAAGGGCTTGTTCTGTAGCCATTTGCGTCATTGAAAACTGGTGTCTTCTAATTGGATTCTGTCAACACTGAGATTGCGGGTTCGATTCTC
The DNA here is from genome assembly GCA_944474755.1 of Limnoperna fortunei. NCBI lineage: Eukaryota > Metazoa > Mollusca > Bivalvia > Mytilida > Modiolidae > Limnoperna > Limnoperna fortunei. The sequence goes on from OX104123.1 coordinate 62,731,273, forward strand.
ACTGCAGGCAGGGTGTACTCGACTCCAATCTTAATTGACAAGGATTGCCAGTTTTCCTACCGCAGGTCGGGGGTTCTCTCCGGGTTCTACGGCTTCCTCCCCCAATAAAAACTGGACGCCATGAAATAGCTGAAAAATTGCTGAAAGTGGCGTTAAAACACCATTCAAACGAACAAAAACAATCTAATTGGATTACAATCGTCAAAAATACGAAATCTATCAGTTTGTTGACTTTCGCTTTTTGTTTTCATCATGGAGTTCATACAAACATCCCAAATCAGTATTAAACACACACTAAATTTTTTGACAACAGGAGTCACCGTCACCGAAAAAAACATTAGTCAAATTTAAATTACAAGAACGCTAACATAAGAAAAGAAATTTAAAAAAATTAATTAACATTTATTGCAGGTGTTCTCTCTGCCATCCAGTGACTCTGGATGTAGTGTTTAAAAATCTTGACGGCATGATAGAGCTAACGAAAATGATGTCTGTCTCTGTCTATTTACCCACGAAATACATCAGTCGCATTTAGAATTTCGTTTCGTTTTGTTGTTCAATCTAAAACACCTAAATAAAATCTAGACGCCATTATATAGCGGAAACTGATGACAGGTACGTACAAAATTATAGTGCTACATAGTGTCACAGGTAAAACGACATTCGTGGGTGTGGTTATGTCCATCGTAGGTGGGCCTTGTGAGCATTATTCACCTATGTTTCTTTAAATAAACTGTAAATTTATTTATAATAATACAGTACATTGTGTAATCACTACTGTATTTCAATATAAATTGTGTGCAAAACTTACTTGAGCGATATCGTTAAATCTGTCTTGATTAATAATGGAAAGAACCATTAAAACTACATACGATAACAAAAAGAACATACAAATTTATTCCAACAAGATCCTATAGTTTGCCGATATTTGCAATCGTTATACGAAGAATGCGAAAATAAACAAACAACTGAAGACATCGCAATTGTGGTAACATGAAACATCAATCTACGTTACTTGGGACCATTTACACTAAAATAAATTTCTAAAACGGCTACAACAACGAAACAGACAAACAATGGAAAGCCCGTTTAAATTACAAAGAATTACGAAAAACCGTCAGTATTTAGTTCTTCGATACACCCTTTATAGTAAATACGATTAAAGTATTCAGTATATAGGGATGCTGATCTCCATATGTTAGACCTTTTATTCTTTGACCTTATTGTTTGTCGAATGATAGTTACAATAATTTCAATACAAAAGTACACATATTTCATAGTTATTGTTTTGCTTCATTAAAGCTCATCTGACTTTCAACAAACTGAGGTATTGCTATCATTTTAAGGCATTCCGCCGTCAAGCTGTATTTTAATCGTATCCTGGTAAGCAATACTAGCCAATTAAGGTCAGTTCTGAAAAAGTTATTCCTACAAATATTTCTTATATCATCTTTATCGTTAAAAATACTTGACCGCCTTGACAATCCCAGTTTTCTTACTGGCTGTAATTTTCATAATTGTCTAACTTGAAACTACTAATAGAAAAATGTCACTTTCATGATAAATATATAGAGTTGTGCTAAGGCATAATACATTTATGCCATGACAAATCCAATTCATGGTACCTTTTGCATAGTGAATCATAGGAAATCATTTATAAATGTTGACATTAACTTATTTAAACTTTTCTAAAATAAGAAGGCAAAATTTCGTAGTGGATGTACAATATTCACTTTTCTCTAAAGCACAGAAGGCCCAACATTGTGTAGGAATATTGCATTAATTCAAAATATGCTAATTATTTGCATACTGAACCTTTAAGACCCACAGAATGGAGAATTCTAGCAATCAACCATCTTGTGACCCAGTTATAATGGTACAAATATTACCACATAATTTTGTTGACCAAAGTTTGTTTTCCATAATTGCTGGACCTAATGCAATCTTTAATAAGTTTTGAACATGGTTCAACTGATTAAATGATTATTGTTTTATGTCCAGCATGCAATACTTGACCTAACTTTCAGATAGCGGACTTAAATTAATATCATCACAAAATATTATTAAAAACACTCTTCAGATGCCGGAAAGGTTGTCGCACAAAAATATTAAAATATTTACAAGCACAAACAAATACGCAATCCAAAATAAAAAAATAAAATCATAAAATGGCATGCCCCGTGCAGGATCCGGGTGACCAAAAGAATAGTCCACAGTCGCGCTAGCTTGTCGTAAAAGGCGACTAAATAGCGCCCAGTGCCCTGACCGGCGTGTCAGGTCGGTTTGCCTAAAGACCGACTGGGATGTGTGCCACAGGTGGTTGAATGGGGTACCCCTGGCAAGCTGGGGTTGTCAGGCCATAATACGGAAAACCTGACCGCAAACCATATTAGTGCACCGTGTTGGGAAAAATGCCACGTTCCTCGCACGTTAAAGAACGCTGCTGTAGTATTCGCTATGAGTAGGGATTTCGATCCCGCTACAGGAGGCTGAATTGCCCGACCCTATCCATCCTCCCATATGCCAGTGGCAATCTAAAATCCGTTACCCCTATTTTTTTAACATAGACAGAATAAAATTTCAAAACACCTAATCTAACATGGATTCAGGTAATACAAATCCATAATAAAATGAGTGTAAATCAAAAGTTAATTCGGGAATATTGATTGTAGTTTGTTACATTGTTGCCGTTGATGATTTATTTTTTCTAAAAATGTTCAAATATGAATAAGCTCTTCAAGTGTACCGTTTAATTAAAAAAGATATAAGTAGCACTTCCTCTTCACCCGTGAAATATAAACAGGCATTCTTTGTTACATTATTGACACTGATATATTTATCGACGAGTTTGTCTTAACGCCTATTATATGGTTTAAGAGCAATACTTCCTGGTTTATAGTTAAATGTATATAGCTGTATTCGTCGATTTTGAAAACAAAATATAAATAGGCGATTTAAAAGGGAAGTTAATAAAATACTTTGTAAGCAAATGTGCATAATTGCGTATTTGACCAAGTAAAGATGAGCTTACATTGCGTTTATAAGTATTTTTAAAAAACTTTTTCTTGAATTTTACAATCTTTTATTTGTATATTGTAATGTTCATGTTAAAACAATACAATATATCTTAGCTTTAATGTTTGCCAATGGAATGTCTTCAATATACAAAGTTTATAATATTTACGACAAATTAAGAACAATGATATTCGTGTCAGCACCGAAATGTGACTATTGGGTTGGTGATACGCTCGGAGTGACCACCAGCATAGACATCAACGCAATGTTTTTGCCAAAAAAACGATAAACTTATGTTAGAAAATCGACTACTTTTAAACTGTTTATTTTGATGCAAGAATCAATGATATTTGTGTCTGCACCGAAGTGATACTTACACGGGACAGTTATTTTTACCCATATCTACCAAATTTGTGAAATTATATTTTGTAACATTATCGATGCGAAAACACAAAAGTGCAATATATCAATACATTTTGACTTAATAAAATAGTATTACTAATTAAACTAATTATCTCCATTTACATATTTTAATAATATTAAAAAGTAACTTTTTTTAACAATACAAAATTAAATGTGAGACATGAACTTATGTAGATTATCCATTGAACTTATTCTTATAAACAGTGCCTTTTGATATGATTTAAAAAATGGACCAAGAGAATAACTAATATTAAAAACTGCTATTTGTACTGAGAACATATGAGAAGGTCTTTCTCACTGTTCCTCTAAAGTCAGAAAATATATGTGATGCTATGGGCTTTTGTGTCTGTTGCAAAGAACAAAATGTCACTTCCAGTCATAAAAATGAGTTACTTGAGTGAATGCGTCCCGCCCCAAAAATATATGGTTGTTAAGGACTTTTATGCCGTTGCTAGGGCCAACATTCCACTTCTGGTCATGAAATGACATATTTCAGTAAAGTATATCATTCTGATTCTAAAAGTATATGGTTACTAAGGACTTTTTATATCATTTACCTTCGCTTGTTGCTATGGTATGACCTTGACCTATGACCTGAGACCTTCAGCTCGAATTGAAGCTCTGTTCCTACCTATCACTTAAAACCTATTATGTCAACTATATTATATCTAACGGTTTGCAAGTTGTAAGAAAAAAAACCGATTAACCGAAATGATTCATGGTTCATCGCACAGTTTCGGGCCAAATGTACCAAATGAAGATCGCGATAAGAAGAGTATTTTTCCATTTTATTGTCTGCTTCTTTACTTGCAGGTAAAAGACCCTTTTGAATTAAAAAAAAGACTGCACTCTGTAGACAATAACTCATACCTTTTTTAATGGTAGTCAATTTGTATTGACGGTTGTCCATCTTTTTGTTCATCTAACTAGGGGGGATTATTTGAAAAGAATTGCATTATTATATGGAATGGCGGGTTTTCATCGGGTTTAAGGCATCATCCTTTTGTGAAAAGCAGATGCCATGTTTCAGCTGAAAATTACTGAAACTTTAGAGAAACTATAGCTGTATTGGGAACAACGATTAGGACTTATCCATGTTTTTAATTTGTGTTTAATGTTTCAACATCTTTCGTTTTTTCCATGTTTATTCAGCGTAAGAGAGGGCGGTAATAGTAAGCAAACTTAAAAGAACTTTAAATCAATTTATTTGAAACATACTAAAATGGCAAAAGATCTAATTTAAATTATTACATTAGACGACGATATAATTACTAACAAAAGCAAACTGCACATTATGGGTTTGCAGTAAAAATTGTCAAAACAATAAATTGATTTTCAGGGTCACAATAGACAAAATCATTTAGAAGCTTGTCTATACTGTCTATTTACACAAGTGGATATAAAGCTTGTGATGCTATCCAGCACTGATTTCCTTTATTCATGGACATCATGATGTAGCCGTTCATTCCCCAGTTCCCCAACTAATAACAAAAAACATATTATACTGATCGAGGCGAAATGTTAGCTGCAGATTTATTTGTTGTAATGCTACCTTAACCCATGTCTGATACAAGGTAATCCAGATGTATTAAAAAGACGTGATAGCACACTCTTAATGGCAGATTGCAACGCTCCCTGCATATCAGGTTTGGCTTATTGTAGTCGCTTCACTAGGACTAACTTTTAGTTCATTGTCAAAACTTTTCTTATGCGTTGGCCGACTTATGTATGATTTGCTTACTTTAATTGGTGACGTTATAGCTTCCTCGTCTGAATATAGTTGAATTACTGCTCGCTATACGTTCTTGCAAGCTGTAAGTTTGAATTATCCGACCCTATGTGTATAAGAAAAACGAGAGGGATCTATCCTATAAGAAATTCAATTCTTTTACGCGTAAGTTTCATTATACATGTATGAGAAGTAAAACTGGTTTGGCAAAGCATTAGGCTTATTGTAAATATCGAGATCACAACAACTCTGCCATGAATTCAAAATATAATTTAAAATCCCTAAAATGAATTTTAGAATTAATAAACTCATTAATTAATGCAGCCTTGGGCTATTTTTCCGTTGCCATGTTTACATTGCTTTCCACAGAAAATAGCCGAAAAACACAATATTGCTTCCTAATATGCAAAATGTGTAACGTTCTATTATTAGAACTATATTGGTTATTAATTTTGCAATGTTTTGGTATAGCTAGAAGACCCAATTCAAACTTGGAGCAGATAATGCATTTACCCTCGTCCATCATAGCAACAATGTTCAGGTCAAGAAGAATAACCTGTGCTTCTACACCAAATATACACAATGCGGATGGAAAACGGTGAGTTTCCACCTCCAAACACAGCGACTGAAGCGATTGTATAATTGTGCTTATTTCGTATAGATAGAACACAGATCAAGGTAGCAATATTTTATTTCTTCCATGAAACTAATAATGATTGTTACAAGTCGATCTGCTATCCATTGGAAAAACGAGATTGAAAAATTTAGCATCTGACACCGGCTCTGTAAATGAACTTTGACTGAGAAAATTAGTTCTTATTTTGATAATTGTCTGCGCCGAACTGTAGCAAGGACATTGGATTTATTATTCAATGGAATTTGATATTTCATCTGTATTTAAAAAGCAGTGTCATATAGAATTTATAAATAAATTTATTTATATGATTTGTTAAATGTGTTAGCTGATTGTGCAAAACCTATTTCTGGACTATTTTATTGGTGTTAGTGAGATTCCTTGAGTACTCTTCAGGGTTTCTAAATTTCTAACAAATTTTAAGTAAGAACTGATGTTAGATCCTAATTGTGACAATCTATCTCTTATCAATTTTTAAGATACTCATTGTCAAAGGGTTTGTTTGGCATACACATCATGATTGAATGTGCTATAAAAAAGTTACTACTAGGTTACCATTTAAGGACAAACGAAAACCGCCGGAATTAAATTGAAACAACCATTTTCAAACAACGAATAATAGAATCAAAGAATGTTACCACAGTATTCATCCAACGTGATCGTAAATGAAAATACATATACCAACCTATTCTTTACAAGACAGTAATCTTCACCATTGTAAATACCGTAGCCAACCACTAAAAGAGCATGATCAACTCTGGCAGAATTGCAGAGGGGATTATCATATATTCCTGTGCAAAAATATATTAAGGATGCAAGACGCAAACATCGATACGAAGTTTAATGTCTTGTTTACATTTTACATATAAATAAAACACGTGATAAAATAGTTGCATAAATGGCCAATTAACAAAGATTTAATATACATTTATTAATTGGTAGTTTGATTGCCATCCACTGAGCTGTATTTCAGCTATATTTAAGACGAGATTATGTTTACAGTTTACATATATAAATAAAACACGTGATTAAATTGTAAAGCACTTTGAAGATTAAAGATTTTACGTAGTGAATTCATTTTTGTTTTATTGAAAGCGTGTGTTCGAGTTATACTCAATAGAACATAGTTCACCTCCATTCTATTGTGATGCGTGTTGTTCGTTGACAGTTTGCTCTCGGTGAATTTGAAAAGGGTTTGGCATTAATTTATTTACGATGTAACGGAGGAGCTTGTCTTATTCATGTCAAACAATAAAAATTCTTCATCCAGCCGCTGTAGACGCGATGTCTAAATCAATTGCTAGAAATTTAGAACTCTTCCGTTAACCCGTCTGTTAAATTTAATAAAAATAACCTTTGTTGTGTAACTTACATGTACTGCCCTTAAAGGTCGTAAAATCTATTTCATATACTACCTGTTTCCACTCTGCTCTACCAACTGCTACCGTGAGCGGGCACGAGTAGTTAATAGGGATAAATTAAAATATCTGGTTTTCAGATTGCATAATAGCGTCTGGCAGTATACCATTGTGATTATCGTGTGTTACAAATCATATTGTTCACTCTCATTGCATATCGTGGAGTTCTGCAACTATTCTATTGATATTGCCATGATATTACCTTTCTTGTTACTTTGAAACGAACGCCCAGCAGCATTTAGTCCAACGGAAATCGGCCCAACAGTTGCAACAGCGACTTTCAATGCGTTTTCATCGCCTTCCTCTATATTTATATATCCAGTTACTGTTGCGCCCTTTCCTGACGTTTTAAATCTACACGTTCCGTTCTGATATAAAATAAAACATTGCTTATTTAATTAGACTTAAGGTTACAATATGTGTTTAGGGTCAGATAATATTATATATCCTTTACATGTTTTCACAATATAATTGTCAAATTTACAATTACGCTAGAAACTAGTTTTTTACGTAATTGCATTCTAGTTCGAACTAACAAAACACTAAAATTCGGTAAACATTTACGAAAAAAGAAATTATTTACACTAAAGGTATTAGAAATGAATTCACCGTTTAACATATAAACAGATACTTCAAATGTTTCTCAAACTCGTAAAACTTATATCTAAAAAGGATAACATCGCTAAAAGGTGACAATATATGGATTTTTGGCTATTTCCAATGGCATTGGAAAAAGTCGTGTTGCTATATCCTGCCCACCGATTGGAGTGAAAATGCTAATTTTTTTTTGCATGATAATAAAGACCTGCATTTATATGTTCATAAATCCACCTGAGATGCACTGTAAAAGGCTACTAAGAAGAAATTGCATGGAGAAATGCTGAATTTGTAAAACTTTACGTACGTTTGCTTCATATGGATACGACTCTTCTGTATCAATTCCTTTTTCTTCCGCATAGAGGTATGCTTTTTCTACCCAACCACCAGCACAGCCATAATTACCTAAATTAACAAATCAGGAAAATGAAATTAACATGCATTTGTAAAGCACAAAGGGATAGGTTGTAAACTTATAAAACATTACAATTTTGCTGAGGGTGCTTGAATGCCAAAATAGTGCATGCATTTTTTACTAAATTAAGTGGTTTAAAACTTACCATATTTTGTAGAGCAATCAACCAGATTTTGCTCTGAGAGGGAAACTAGTTTTCCAGTGAACTAGGTTCTCGAGAGATGTACATGTTTCCTATATCGTTAATAACTCGTGCCTTGCCTCCAGATGATTGATTGTACGGTGGCTTATTGTCAAGCAAAAGAAAAATAAAAATAAAAGTATACCTAAAGCCCATCTGAGAACCCTGATGAGTTACTTGTTTGATGATTGACACGGTCCTTGCACTTTAAAGATAAAGATTTCGAAAGAATCATCCGATTGTAGCAACAAAAAGGCAATACTGTGCGTTTAACTAATTGTCTATGTTTTTCTATTACCATTCTGGTGTAATGTTCCATTTCATATACCATTTTGTATAGTGTTTAGTAGATGTTCTCGTCCTGTTGAAACTAAACTAGTACACTTTGAAGACTTAACACCCACTAGAAAATCCTAATGAATTACCAATACATATTGTAAGGGTTCACACACAGAGCTATCAGCGCAAGCCCTATCGTTGAACGGATGTCTTGGCGGTTGTCATAATACGAAAGAATGTACCATAGTAAGGAACGATCATGCAATTAACATTTTGTTCCCGATTTTCTTGACGTTTTATAAATTGTATGTTATCTTGTTATTGTGCTGAATACAGCTGTAAAGTTGCTCGCTGGCCGTTTTGGAAACATTTAAACATTACAATATTAAATACCGTATAACTGGTATTTTTTGCGGTAATTTAATTTACGAGTTTACACTCGACCGCAAAATTAAAATCGCGTAAAAAAGTATGTAGTATTCCTATCCGTAAATAACGGTTAAGTTTTACGAACTTGTGTCGATCGATATTTTGTTACCCTTCGGGATATTAATTATATTACTTATCTCAGTGGTAAATAAAAATCATCGAAGCGAAGTGAATTGTTTTCTTGTTTTCGGAGTTTTTATAAAATATTCACTATAAAACACTAATAAATTTTTCCTTTATTGTTATTGTTCATCAGATAGATATAAAATAAACGATGTTTTTACAACAAACAAAAACACCAAAAAAATTTCCTTTATTGTTATTGTCTACCGGTATAAAACAAAGGATGTTTATACAAGAAACTGTGATTAATCCGTTATGAAACCGTTATTATTACCTGTAAATATCGATTTCCAATTAAAACACCTATCTGTCATTTGTCCGCGTGTATTAACCAAGTTCTATCAGAAATTGATTGTCTATGCAATCCCAATTAATAAAAAACTCACTTTATTTTAGCTGTTTTGACGATTTTTTTCTGCACTTTTTTTTCATTATATTAGGTACACTACAAGTGAATTTATTTCACCACAAGTCATATATAAGGAAACAACAGAAGCTTGTCATGCTCAATATGATTTTCCTTTATTTATGAAACATAACTCATAGCCCAAATCACTGGGCTATTCAGGATACACAACAGAAATAAAAACTCGACATTTTTTTGTTAAAGATGTAAAACCGCAAAAATTAAAATCAGCAAAAATAAGATATCAGAATTTCAATCCCAATCCAAAAAAAATTCACACCGCAAAAATTACCGGTTATACCTTTGCAACAAGATTTTCTAATTTTGTACCAGGACATATTTTCTTTTGTTTCCTTCTATGACGCAGGGTTTTCTGTCATTTTTGATAAATGAAGACAGAGATATGAGTATCTGACATCTATGCTACTCAAACATGGATTTTATGTTATCACTTCAGAAATTATGTGGTCGTCACCATCATAAAATTGAACCTTATGGGAAATCCATCTCTCAATACATCCTGCATAGTCTCTCCTATACCTGAATTTAACTTTTTACTAGACATGACGGTTAGCAGCTAGACGGGTGTCAAATAAGAGACAAGCACTAGCTTACTTGTCCCGAGCACCTGACTGCATCCATGGTTTGTATTAGGTTCGGGTTACTCACTTTCGCTTTTTGTGTTTCGTGTTTTCAAATTAAAAATGGTCGTCATCATGTCTTTATTGATCGTTATGGGAAATCAATGTCTCATATATGATCTGACATTTTCGCTGAGTCATATGTATTGTCTCCTATTCCTGGATTTGACTTTTCCCATGACATGACAGTGAGTAACTCGACGAGTCTCTAATTAGAAGCAGGCACTGCTTACTTGTCCGGGGCACCTAAGTGCATGCAAGGTTTTTATTGGGTTCGGGTTTATCTCTTTCTATGTTTTATGTTTTTGGTTTTTGTGTTGGGTTTGTCTATATCCGGATTTGTTACTGTCCCTTGGCTTTTGGCTCTTGTTGTTCGGTGGGTTTTCTATGCTATTTTCGTATTGGGAGCAAAAACGGGCACAAAATGTATGAAATAAACACAACCATAAACTGTGATGTGGAATTATTGTAACCGTAATACACAAAAAGTAAAAATGTAAAATCCATTAGTATGAAAAAAATATGTTAAAAAAATAAAGAAATATCAAACAAAACTATTCAAAGATCGGATAAAACATTATAAAAATACTACGTTACAAAATACCTAAGGCGTAATCAAATGGGCACAAAGTGCAGGGTTCAAAATTATTAAATTCTCATCACTAAACTGTTTGTTGGACTTTTATTTGTAGATTGTCTTTTCTGATATTGTCCTTGTTGCTCGGTATTTTGTTATTACCCTCGTTATTTATACCTGTATGCTCGTCATATATGCATTCAATGCACATATTGTTCAAGCTATGCTGGTGCAACCATATTTTTTTTGTTACTCTACTATTTATAGAGCGTAATTTTAGCAGAATGCACTTTCGTGTTGGGACTAGTTTTATCGCGGATTTTAAATTTGGAGTTCGTCGAGAACAGTTGGTTTAAGGATATATTAAGTGAAACAAAAAACAAATACATGTAATTGTATTGCTCGAATATTATAATATTGTTTTTAACATTTATTTACACATTAAATAAACATTTCCTTTTGTTAAATTTAACCTGTATAGTAATTCTCTATTGCACCTATACATATACTGATTATTGTTTTATGTTTATCAGATCTGGTATTGATAAAGAATATGGTAAACAAAGAACTACTTGGCGAGTTCGTTGAATTAATGCATGCTCGAACAATGAATAAAAGTTGCAGAGTTTTGTGAAGCATTGTAATATTATATCTGTTGAAACAAAATGGAAGGACACTGTTAATTTGAAAGTTTTTCTAATTTTTTTAGCAGGACATTTTTTTCTTTTGTTTCCTTCTATGACGCAGGGTTTTCTGTCATTTTTGACAAACGAAGACAGGCATATGATTATCTATCATTTATAAAGTTAAATAATAATTTATATTTATTGTGACCAAATTTTATTTACACTTACACGTATACGTTCTTGAATGCTTCATAAATAGACAGGTTGAGAATCGAAACTTGTACCGGTACCGGTACATGAAACGTGTAATTTTTCCTTCTACGTCATCAGGACTTGTATGTCACGTGATTATGTTAGACGTACAAGTTTGTCACGAACTTCTAGAAAGCTGTTTACAAGTAGGCGTTCCGCGTGTAGTTTTCTGTGCATAAAGCAGCTTTCTTAATGATGTTGTGTGCTATATTGATAAAATTTAGGATATGCTGCATCATTTTTATTCAAACTTTTATTTGTTAGGTCTTTATAAAACCAGACGAAATGAAATTAAAGTAAATTTTGGTTAGTTTTTACTTTTGATTTTATTGGCGCCTTTTATACGCGTACAAGTGAAAAAAAATCTCAACACAAATAACTAAAAGTAAACCTGTGTACGTGCACGTGTAACTACGTGTACCAGTACAAGTACAAGTTTATGATCTCAACCTCTCTAATATTTTTAGATGCAGAAAACGGGTACGTGTATATGCAGTCTACACGTTTCACGTATACATTGTTATGTTATTTGCTTATTTAGTACACATGTGTTGAATCAATAAGAAAACAATAACAATAACAAATAAACAAATGCATTTATTAATTAACTCACTCATTTTGTCTCATCACTCAAATCGTTTTCAATCTGTCAATCAATTAGACGGATATACAAAGATTTTTAACAAAATCTAATTTACACATACAAGTACTTAATGTTCTTAAGATGCAGAAAATGTGTACGTAAACTTTTACCATGCTTAACCTTTCTATTGATTTGCTTTAGTACACATTTTGAATCAGTTATTAAAAAAAAACAAACAATAACAAGTAAATATGGAATGAGTTCGACGGATTGGAAGCAATTAGGCTGAACCTTTTGATTTGCTATTAATCGAGAACTAGTATAAAATATAGCACAAATTGAGGACTGGGTATGAACCAATGGACTGGGTATAATTTGAATGCCAATAAAGAAATATAAAGAGTTTTGTAGTGACGGAAAACTCCGAATTTTTTATGGGCAAAAACGAGTGACAGTGTTACTTATCTTGATTTGTTTTCGTGACTTCATGGATCATTGATAACACATAAGTTTTCACATTTTTATCTACGTATGTTTAATGCGAATGTTATGGAGTATGTCTTCCTGTTTTTCTTAGCTAGTATTTTATTACGTCGTTTACTTTTTAGATCGTAATCAGTCCCTGTCTCTCTGTATAAATCCCATCATGGTCACTAATTAAAGTCACTAAACTGTAGAAATAGCGCGCTTGAAATTTTTTGGTATACAAGAAGCTTACTTACCTTTGGTAAACACAAATCTAATATTACAAGAACTTTTTTATAGAGGCAAGCAATATAGTGATAATGACAAGATCCGATACATTATGTGTATTGAGTTATAAGCTTAAACAATGGACAAGCTTTCTTATTATTCCATTACATCCTAAATTTGGTCGTATTATACTAACATTTTTAAATGAAGTAATAGCAGGTTTAGTGTGCTCGTTGCTTTTTGCAAATACAATTTAAAGACGAATTATATAATAGTTATTTTTGAATGTGTTAATATAAAAACGGTCGGTCATGTATTGAAAGGTTAAAGGAAAAGTAATATAAATGAGAAACAATCAAATGCAAATGGCATTAAAGAGCTTATTAATGATGGCTTTATACGCATAACCGCCCGTAATACAGATGTTATTTACAAGTATATTTGTTTAAGATTTTATAGGCACTTTTATGAAGTCGAAAAGGTGATTGAAATATTATACAACCATATAATAATATATAGTAATAATGCTTAAACTCAGAATTAGTCGGTTAAAAAAATATTTCTAATCAAGGGTAGTAAGAAACACAGGAGGATAAAAGTAACTGAAAATGTCAATGTTCCTTTCACCAGAATAAACAGTATGACAAAAACGTAAAAATATTACTATAACTAGGCAAAAGCGTATCAATTTTATTTTAAGCGACTATACATCTCTGTAGCGTGAGATATGTTATCAACAACTTATCGAAATTTAGTATAATCACAAGTTAACAGTTGAGGTAGGTATTTCTGCTGGAATGGCAATTAAGGTTCTAGATGAACAGTCAACTTCTGTTGTTTCGTAGCAATTACATGTTGTCGGACAACAGTGGATGTTTGTTGTAAAAAGGCAAAGCATAATTGATATACTGTATTTCATCTTTTGTTTATTGTTTCTGAAAATATATCAAAGTATTAATTGTAGACAGTTTTAACTATGTATATGACGTACGATTCACACCTGTGTGTCATTTTTACTGAAGTATTTGCTCAAAGCTTTGAGATAGAAAATCACTAAAAATAATGATGCTTTATAAATATAAAACTAGAGAAGTGTGATGAAGCATTACAAATATACTATAGCATGACTGAGAACAGTATGCACGACTCCAACCTAAATTAACGAGAATGATAAATTTTCCTTCTAATGATGAATACTTTGCTGACTATTTTATTCTTTTTTTAGAAATATAAATGAAATGATGGAGATGAAAACAATGTTGAAAGTGGCTAAAAATAAAAGAATTTTGGTGATGAAAGCTCTCCAACATCTTCATCATTTGGATTTTGAATATTGCGTGGGCCTGAGCGCAACTGATGAGTCTTGATTAGACGAAAAGCGCGTCTGACGTTCTGAAATCGGTTAACCTTGGTATCGTTGATGACATTTTTTTTACAACAAATCAATTAGCAATTATAAAATTAAAGCTTCATTTTATATCATGTGCATGTATTAAACCACAAATAAATATTTGATTTCGTGTTCCCACTAAACAAAATTAGCAGCCTTCATTTAGAACGTGTCTAAAGATATTATAATGCACACCATGTCTGCTGACATTTTTTAGATGTATGTATTTTTTACTAATAAATTACTAGTGGACAATAATATCACCTTACCTTGATGACTTAAAACTATTTAACAGAGCTATCTGTAAAAAACCCAAACCTAGATTATATACACCTGAATCATACAAAATTGCAATTATGTCTGGTGATGCTCTAAATAATTTATTTACTTAATATTAAACGTACAACTCTTTCAAACATTTAAAAGACATATAATAATGGGAAAAGACCCACTCAGGGTAAAATTGTATGTAAATTCGATAGAAATAAAAAAACATATTTATTGAAAAATTTTTAATGTAATAAAAACACATAATACAGCAAAAATAAAATCAAACTAAACTTTATTTAATATCATGTTCCACTATTAAACCATAAATAATAATAATTTATGACTTTAAAAAAATTGTTCGAACATTCAAAATTCATATATAGTCATAGGGCACAAGAACCACTCATTGTGCGATTTTTTGTGAGTTTGATAGAAACCACTATATAACCAAGATTATTTTAATGTAATAAAATATTTTAAAATATGTTGGTATATAATGAAGACCCCATGACTCTACTATCAATAGTTACTGAGTTATGTTTGTAAAACGAATAATTTCTTGATTTAATGGGGGATAAATCGTATAAGATTATGTCAATTCCTTATCCTCTTAATGTAACAAAATTACTACTTGACAAGAACAACATTTTCCTTGAAATACGTTTTATTGATCTCTTACGGTTTGAAAGAACTAACAAGAATTAGTAAATTTCATCATCTAGAACGTGACCTTGACCTTTTACATTGTGTCCATTTTCAAGGTGCCTCTTCTATCAATAATTGATTTCGCCCCTTTCAGCAATATTTCAGCTATTTCATGGCGTCCATTTTTTTGGAGGAGGAAGCCGGAGTACCCGAAGAAATACCCCGACCTTCGTAGGTATGGAAAACTGGCATTCCTTTTCAATTAAGATTAGAGTCGAGTACACCCTGCCCACAGTGAGACCCGAACCCGCAACCTCAGTGTTGACAGACCACTTGATCAATAGTAGACGAACTACATTAACCACTCGACCACCGAGGCCCCATCAATTATTGATAAGTTATGTTTGAAAAACTAATAATACAATGTCTTAATGGGAAATAAATCGTATAATATGAAGTCAAATTACTTAACTCCGAATAAGACAAAGTTGCGCCTTGGTAAGGAGAACATTGACCTTGTGTCCATTTTAAAATTCTTTTACCACAAATGTGACAAAGGTGCTCCTTTAAGAGATCAACATTTTGCACTCTTTGGTTTTTTTTTATCTTTTATAGTACAAGAGGAGTAGTGAACACAAGCAAAATCTAAAACGTGACTTTGACCTTTGACCTTGTGACCATTGTCATGGTCAAAGGACATAAGGGTCTATGGTGAAGACCTTAGGTCTGTATCATTAATAGTTTATGAGTAATATGTGAAAAACCAGTAATTTACATTTTAAATGGGAGATAACTCCTATAAGACTACTTCAAATCCTTTTCCTACAAATGTGACAAAGTTGCTCTTTTAAAAAAGATCAATATTTTTCATTATTTGGGTTTTCCTCTGTCTTTTACAGTATTGGTTTGTTTGTTTGTTTGTTTGATGGAGTTTAACGCCACTTTCAGCAATTTTTCAGCAATATCATGGCGTCCAGTTTTTATTGGGGGAGGAAGCCGGAGTACCCGGAGAAAACCCCCGACCTGCGGTAGGAAAATTGTCAATCCTTGTCAATTAAGATTGGAGTCGAGTACACCCTGCCTGCAGTGAGAATCGAACTTTACAGTATTGGAGGAGTACTGAACACATGCAGAGTTCAAAATCTAGAACATGACCTTGTGTCCATTTTAAAGGTCAAATGTCATGAGTATCTATGATGAAGACCCTTGGTCTGTATCTCTTATAGTTCCTGATTTCTTGGCCTGTCTCTTATAATCAATATATAACGGGAGAAAACTCCCATCAGATATGAATTTCTATTCCCGACATGTGACACAGTTGCGCACAACTATACTGAGGACTTCGGAAAAGGTTGCGAAGCGACATCTTTTACGGTGTCGGAGAAGAAGCGCACACAAGCTTTCTTGTGTTAGGTGAGATACTCCGTAATGACAAAGTTTGCGACACACTAATCATCTTAGCGATCACGGTTTCAATATACAAAACGGTCACATGTACAAAATATCAGAGACACGACAAAAAATGAGCTGTCCATAATTGGCGGAAGAACTATTTCCGTAAAATGATAATAAATAGAATAATAATAAACAGAAGAAATACAATACGGGCTTTCCGTCAGAAGATGGGAAAGCCCTTAATAATAAACAGTAGAAATTAAAAAAGCGATTTCCGTCAGAAGACGGGAAAGCCCTTAATAAACAGAAGAAATACAATAAGGGCTTTCCGTCGGAAGACGGCAAAGCCCTTAATAATAATAATAATCAGAACAATAACTATAGGTCTTTCCACAGAAAGGTGGAGAGTTTTTATATTAATAATAATAATAATAAGAAGAAGAAGAATCAGAACAATAACAATAGGTCTTTCCGCAGAAAGGTGGAAAGACTTAAAGAAAGGTGGAAAGACATCATAATAATAATCAGAACAACAACTATAGGTCTTTCCACAGAAAGTTGGAAAGACCTTATAATCAGAACAATAGCAGACACTGCACCACGCTTATATCGTCCGTACTTGTCAATTATCTAAACAGAGTAAAGATCTAAAATCGTTGTGGTTTACTTGTTCTATTTTAATTATTTGTGTAACTACTGAAGTAAGACCGTCAAGTATGCCAATGAAGTGGTTTGAAAAATTTTAACTTTAAAAAAGTATTCTGTTTTCAATAAATCGTACAACTTTTTTTACCATTTTATTCGTTAAACTTCGGTTTAGTGAGCACATTACACAGGTGACCGGTAATTAACAATACGAAACTTGGCACGCTGTTTCGATTCATGAATTGAAATCTATATTAGAGCTTTAGGAATGTAATAGTAAAGAAAACGTTAATATAGATTTTAAATTAAAGAATAAAGAGTATATTTAATGAAATTTTATCATTTTGTTTTTTAATTTTACAAAAAAACTGGTGCGGTTTCCGTACCAGCATTTTGATTGGTACGGACGGAATCGTACCGGTCGTACCGCTTACTACGGAAGTGCACTAACCATGCAGTTTGCGGTATATTTACGGACCTCATTTTATATTATTTGACAAAAGTTCAATCTGAAGAAAAGTATATAAATTTTGAGATGTGACGCATTAGGAAGTCCAGTTTAAGCATCCATCACTCCATACAAATATTTCTATGACATGAAATAGAAATTGCTTGAAATACAATGTTCATGGTTATAATTTCCCCTGTTAAATACATATTGCGCGGACAAAAGTTACAACAAACTACCAAAGCACCACTCGAGGAAGAAGAGCAGGGCAATTACAAACTTCACAACCAAGCAAAGAAAGATGAAATGCTCACCTTTTAAAGAAAGTAGCGTATATTGTTTTGTTAAGTTTGTTCTTTTTCGAAGCTTGACCAAAACGTTCTTGACCTTGGTCGAAGAAATTTAAAAGATTGGATTTATCACCAAAAGACTGTTTGTCATGCAAGTTTTAAAAAAAAAACATGTGTTTGTTATAGCCGGACTTTTTAAATTTTTTTATTTCCTCAATTCTCGTGCGATATTTTCTTTGGCTTTTTTTAAACATCCCCAGTGTATATGTATTAAAAATATAACCAGGTTCTTCCTGGTCTGCAGTTCCAGTTTCGTCTTGAGTTTCTCATATACTTTAATGTTTTTATTTGTACAAGGTAAATTTATCTCTGTGATGTGATTCTTTTCTGAAATTCAAAGAATGTTGATACTGAAAACAAATATACATATCAAAAATAGCTACGGACGTAATTCATTCGTTTTCCTTTTTTACATCCGTTGTATGGATGTAAAGCACCACGAATGTTTTACCAATGGTAGGTACATACGTAAAACGAACGTAATCTTTCCGTAACTGCCCGTATTACGTACGTTTTACGGATGGTAATTGTAATACTCAGTGCAGGCATTTTACGGTAAAAGGCTAACCATTAATAAACTCCTCTACTGTTTTATAGATTGTTGTTAGAAAGGTAAATGTGTTATACACATTTCTTCATATATTTGACCTTTCCTTAAGAATATCATAATAATAAAACTGAACCTAAATCAGACGATTTTTTTCAGAACACTTAAAATGTTTATGAAGTAGCTCTCATTATGGTCGCTCTTTATATTATGACACATATAAGGGTAGTGCTTCATTAATTAAAGTATAACTATATTAAATATGCAACAGTCCGTATACAAAAAAGAATTTAATTAAAAATAATTAGAACTTTTAAACTAAATTTATTGCTTTGGGGTAAAAAAAGCAGCCATGCAATAAAAATGTCATTACAAATAACATGACGCATGAATTTCAAATAAAGAAAGATCTGATAAAGATATTGATATTGATAAAGATCTTTTAAAAGTTTATAATTGAGTCTCCTGCGACAGCTGCAAATAAATTATAATAACTAATACTAATAGTACTGCTTTTCCTTTCAATATTTGTATATTGTTACGATTCCAACATTTTCCCTATTTATTGTCTAATTTTAACTTTTATGAGTTTTATATGTAAGAATTGCATGCATTCTCTTGATGTTTCATTGACGTATGAGATCGCTGACCGAAGCATATTTGCATTGATGAAAATGTGCCTCGGTCAACGCTTTCATACGTCAATGACACGTTAAAAAAAGTGTATTCAATTCTTATATTTACATTTTATTTCATTTAAAAGATGTCGATGTCCTGAATTAAATCGTACACAATGTATTTTTGTTGATTAAAATTTTTCCGTGTTGCTTTTTTACAGTGGACGTCGCCTAGGAAGCGAGTGCTCTTTCGTGCTTGCTACCGGTTTAATTGAGAATTGCAAAGAATGATTCTATGTCATCTGTAACGATTTGAACCACTCAAAAATCTAGGATATCGATGACATACGTAGTGTAAATCTTACTTTGTATAAATAGTAAGTGATATGGGGACATTTTGAAAATGGCTACAAACAATGACATTTCTTTGGTCTTGCATTTAGCATCTTTACTTGATGATCGCTAAGACCGATTAAGGCCGGTAATTCAAAAACGGTTTATATGAGTCTTGGACCCCATTATGCTAAATGAAGGTCTTGATTAGAGGATCACTTTATGTTTACTATTTTATCTCTAACCGTATTCAAGTTTTAAGCCAACAACTGACTAACTGAAACGTGTCAATGCTAATAAATCGAAAACAATCTCTGACCCCGGGTACAAAATGAAGGTACTGATGACAGGAAAATGTTTGCTATTTTATCTTTAACCGTCTTAAAGTTTTAAGCCAAAAATCGACTAACGAAAATATGTAAATTCAGATAGCTCGAAAACGGTTCATAGAACAGTCTCGCTCGCCTTTATACTAAATGAAGGTCTTGATGAAAGGGTCACTTCATGCAACATGTTTACTATTTTATCCCTAACAGTTTTCAACCTTTAAGCCAAACACTGAAAAACTGAAACGTGTCAATGTTGATTACTCAAAAACAGTTCATAGAAAATTCTCTGACCTCAGGGTACTAAATGAAGACCTTGATGAGAGCATAACTTTATGAAACTTTTTTTCTATTTTATCTTTAACTGAAAACCTGAAACGTGTCAAGGCCAATAACTCGAAATCAGTTGATAAAAAAGTCTCAAAACAAGTATACTAAATGGACACAATATAATAAACGAAGGTATTGATGAGAGGATCACTGTATATATACATGTTTACGTTTTTTATCTTGAACCGTTTTCAAGTTTGAAGTAAAAACTGAATAACCGTAACATGACAAGGCAGATGACTCGAAAACGGTTCATAGCACAGTCTCGCAACAAGTATACTAAATGAAGGTTTCGATAAGAGTATCACTTTATGTAACATGTTTACTATTTCAAGTTTTAAGCCATAAAATGAACAACTGAGACGTGTCAATGATGATCACTCGAAAAAAATACTAAATGAAATGTCTTGATGAGAGGATCACATTATGTAACATGGTTTCTATTTAATCTCTAACCGTTTTCAAGTTTTAAGCCAAAAACTGAAAACCAGAAAAGTGTAAAGACCAATTACTCGAAAACTATCATGGAACAATGTCGGACCCAATATAATAAATGAAGGTCTTTATGAGAGGATCACTTTATGTATGCATGACTTCTGTTTTATATCTAGCCGTTTCAAGTTTTAAGTCAAAAACTGAATAACTGAAACGTGTCAATGCTGATAACTCGAGAACAGTGTATAGAAAAGTCTCCGACCTAAGGATACTTAACGAAGGTATTGATTACAGGATCACTTTATGTAAAATTTTTATTATTTTTTTTTTAACTTTTTCCAAGTTTTAAGCCAAACCCCGAATAACGGAAACATGTCAAGGCAGATAACTCAAAAATGGTTCATAAAACTATCTTGGGTCCAAGATACTAAATGAAATCTTGATAAGGAATCACTTTACGTATACCTGTCTACTATTTTATCTATAACTAGTTTCAAGTGTTAAGCCAAAAGCCTAATAACCGAAACCTGCCAAGGCAGATAACTCGAAAACGGTTCATAACAGTCTTGAACCCAATATACTAAATGAAGGTCTTGAGAAGAGAAGCACTTTATGTAACATGTTTACTATTTTATCTCTTACCGTTGTCAAGTTTTAAGTCAAAAACTGAATAACCACAACGTGTGCAGACAGATAACTCAAAATAGTTCATACAGCAGTCTGGGACCACAATATACTAAATGAAGGTCTTGATGAGAATTTCACTTTATGTATACATGTTTACTATTTAATCCCTTAAACTTTTTCAAGTTTCAAGCCAAAAAGCTGAATAACCGAAACGTGTCAAGTAAGATAGTTCATAGAGCAGTCTCGCACCTCAGTATACGAAATGAAGGTCTTGATGAGAGGATCACTAGATGTATACATGTTTACTATTTTCTCTCTAACCGTTTTCAACTTTAAAGCCAAAAACCGAATAACTGAAACGTGTCAATGCTGATAACTCGAAAATTCTCTTACTTTAACCGGTTTCAAGTTTCAAGCCATAAACAGAGAACCAGAGACGTGTCAAGGTCAATAGCGGTTCATAGAACAGTCTCGGACACCCAATAATAAATGAAGGTCTTGATTAGATGATCACTTTATGTATACATGACTTTTATATTATCTCAGTATTGAAGTTTTAAGCCAAAACCCGAAAAACGGAAAGGCAGATAACTCGAAAATGGTTCATAAAACTGTCTTGGGCCCCAGATACTAAATAAAGACTTGATGAGAGGATCCCTTAATGTATACATGCCTTCTATATCATCTCTAACTGTTTTCCAATTTTAAGCCGAAAACTGAAGAACCGAAACTGTCAAGGCAGATAACTCGACAATAATTCATAGAACAGTCTCGTACTTCAGTATATGAAATGAAAGTCTTCATGAGACGATCTGTTTATTCACACATGAAAACTATATTATCTCTTACCGTTTTCAAGTTTCAAGCCAAAAACTGAATAACTGAAACGTGCCAAGGTCAATTACTCAAAAACGGTTCATAGAACAGTGCCGCACACCGTATACTAAATGAAGGTCTTGATGAGAGGATCACATTATGTATACATGTTTACTAATTTATCTCTAACCGTTTTCAACTTTTAAGCCAAAAACTGAATTACTGAAACGTGTCAATGTTGATAACTCGAAAACAGTTCATAGACAATTATCTGACCTCAGGGTACTAAGTGAAGGTCTTGATGAGAAGATAACTTTATGTAACATTTTTTTCTATTTTATCGCTAACCGTTTTTAACTTTTAAGCCAAAAACTGAACACCAGAAACGTGTCAAGGCCAATATCTCAACAAAAGGTTTATAGAACAATCTCCCAACAAGAATACTAAATGAAAGTCTTGAAGGGACTATAACTTTATGCAACATGTTCAGTAAATTATCTCTAACTGCTTTAAGTTTTAAGCCACAAACTGAATAACAAAAACGTGTCAAGGTCAAAAACTCAAAAACGGTTAAAAAACAGTCTTAGACCCAATGTACTAAACGAAGGTATTAATGAGAGGATAACTGTATATATACATGTTTACTTTTTTATCTCAATTTTTCAAGTTTGAAGTAAAACCTCTATAACCGTAACATAACAAGGCAGATGACTCGAATATGGTTCATAGAACAGTCTCGCAACAAGTATACTAAATGAAGATCTTGATGATAGTTTTACTTTTTGTATACATGTTTACTGTTTTATCTCTAACCGTTTTCAAGTTTGAAGCCAGAAACTAAATAACTGAGACGTATCAATACTGATCACTCGAAAACAGTTCATGAAAAAGTCTCTGAACTAATGATGCTAAATGAAAGGTCTTGATTAGAGGATCACTTTATGTACATGTTCACTATTTTATCCCTAACCGTTTTCAAGTTTTAAGCCAAAAACTGAAAACCTGAAACGAGTCAAAACCAATAGCTCAAAAATGGTTCATAGAACAGTCTCGCAACATTTATACTAAATGCAAGTCTTGACGGAACTATCACTTTATGAAACATGTTTACTAAATTATCTCTAAACGCTTCACGTTTTAAGCCAAAAAACTGAATAACAGGAAACGTGTCAAGGTCAAAAACTCGAACACGGTTAAAAACAGTCTGGACCCAATATACTAAACGGAGGTATTGATGAGAGGATCACTGTATGTATACATATTTACTATTTTATCTCCAACCTTTTCAAGTATGAAGTACAAACTAAATAACCGTAACATGAGAAGGCAGATAACTTGAAAACGGTTCATAGAACAGTCTCGCAACAAGTATACTAAATGAATGTCTTGATGATAGTATTACTTTTTGTATACATGTTTACTATTTTATCTCTAACCGTTTTCAAGTTTTAAGCCAGAAACTAAATAAAATAGACGTATCAATGCTGATCACTCAAAAACTGTTCATGAAAAAGTCTGTGACCTTATGAGGCTAAATGAAATGTTTTAATGAGAGGATCAATTTATGTAACATGTTAACTATTTTATCTCTAGCCGTTTTCAAGGATTAAGCCAAAAACTGAAACCAGAAAGTGTAAAGGCCAATAACTCGAAAAAGGTTCATGGAACAATGTCGCACCCCATATACTAAATGAAGGTCTTGATGAGAGGATCACTTTATGTATTCATGTTTACTGATTTATCTCTAACCGTTTTCAACCTTTAAGCCAAAACCTGAATTACTGAAACGTGTCAATGTTGATAACTCGAAAACAGTTCATAGACAATTATCTGACCTCAGGGTACTAAGTGAAGGTCCTGATGAGAGGATAACTTTATGTAACATTTTTTTCTATTTTATCTCTTACCGTTTTTTACTTTTAAGCCAAAAACTGAACACCAGAAACGTGTCAAGGCCAATATCTAAAAAAAAGGTTTATAGAACAGTCTCCCAACAAGAATACTAAATGAAAGTCTTCAAGTGAGTATAACTTTATGCAAAATGTTTATTAAATTATCTCTAACTGCTTTAAGTTTTAAGCCATAAACTGAATAACAAAAACGTGTCAAGGTCAAAAACTCAAAAACGGTTAAAACAGTCTTAGACCCAATGTACTAAACGAAGGTATTAATGAGTGGATAACTGTATATATACATGTTTACTTTTTTATCTCAATTTTTCAAGTTTGAAGTAAAAACTGAATAACCGTAACTAAATAACTGAGACGTATCAATGCTGATCACTCAAAAACTGTTCGTGATAAAGTCTCTGAACAGTGTATAGAAAAGTCTCCGACCCAAGGATACTTAACGAAGGTATTGATTAAAGTATCACTTTATGTAACATTTGTATTATTGTATCTTAAACTGTTTTGCCCCGTGCGGGATCCGGGTGGCTAAAAGAATATTGATTGATTATTTGTTGTTTAACGTCCAGCAAGCAATATTTCAGCTATATTCAGGACGTGAAAATTATAATTTTTAGGTTGTTAGTATTTTAAATTAGTAGTACGTCATGCCTCCCTTTTATACTAAAACTTGATCTCATACAATAATATGAGAATATATATACAGATAAAAATGGTAGTTAAAACAATAAAAAGTATCAATCTTCACAATTAATAGTGAAATTAAATTTTGCTATAATAAAAATATAGATCACAAATTACCGGAAAAATTAAATTTTACTGTACACATTAATTTCTTTTAAAAATGTTAAAATTGTGTGACCGTTGTAAACAAACTACTGTAAGTATTTACAGTACAAAAACGTTCCCGAATGTACGCCACGTCAAAGCAGTCCATTAAGACATGCTTGATAGTGTATGGACTGTTGCATGGCACACACTCGGGGCGCGGCTCATTATTTAAAATATAACTATGTGTCGTCCTGGTATGACCAAGACGACACCGTGTTAAAACAACTTGGTCTCTGCGACCTCTAAAACTTTTAAAATTACTTGTGTGCAGTAGTGGCTGGATCTCATGAAGTTTATTATGAACTTGGAGATCCCAACCACTCTGCCACAAACTAGTTATATATTTAAAAATTTTCGGTTTAAAATCAGTAAAAGGAATATCACAGTTTATAATATTATTCTTAAGGGCATTCTTTGCCTCCTGATCCACGACTGTGTTCCCTTTGATTCCAACGTGACTTGGGATCCAGAAAAACACAACCTCTTTTCCCACAGCTATTAGAGATTTGTAAATTTCAATTATTTTTAAAATATAATGGTTTTTAATTTTGAAATTTTGAATAGCAAGTAGACACGAGAGGGAATCTGAACAGATAATAAATTTGCACTCGTCTGACGACGCAACTATTTGCATGGCAAGAAGAATAGCTTGCGCCTCAGCAGTAAATACGGATGAGGCAGACGGGAGACGACGAGTCTCAACACGCTTTCCGCAGACAGCGGCCGAGGCAACTTTATCGTCATCTTTTGACCCGTCTGTATAAATAGTACTGTAGTCAGGGTAACATGATTTAATTTCTGCAAAATGTTGTTGTATTATTAACGGGTTTGTTTCTGACTTTTTATATTTTTGTAAATCAAAAATAAATACCGGTTTGGGGTTTAGCCAAGGGGGATTTCGTGGAATCCCGATTGCAGCAATCTCATCTAAATTTATACCTGAATTTTCTAAATGAGAATTAATTCGAATGCCAAAAGGTTGAATTTTGTTTGGATGTTTTTCGAAAATGTTTTGGTAAAGAGGTTTGAAAACACAGTCTTGGGCAGGGTTGCCAGGATATGCCTTTAATTTGGTTGCATATTGCAAAGCGAGCTTTATTCGTCTTTGATACAAAGAAGACTCGCCTGCTTCTACATATAAGCTGTCTATAGGTGTGGTTCGAAAGGCTCCAAGACATAGTCGCAATCCTTGATGATGAACCGTATCAAGGAATTTGGCATATGACTTGCGAGCCGAACCATAAATAAAACAACCATAATCCAATTTAGATCGAACCAGCGATCTATACAGATTAAGTAAAACGTCGCACTCAGCACCCCAGTCGGTGTTGGCTACGACTTTTAAAATATCTAATGACTTTAGGCATTTATTTTTTAACATTTTTATATGGGGAAGAAATGTGAGCTTTGAATCGAATATTAAACCAAGAAAAGTAGTTTTTTTCACAATTTTTATAGGATTGTTATATAATGTAAGTTCGGGATCTGGATGCATTTTTCTTTTGTTGCAAAAATGCATGCCAATAGTTTTGGCAGTGGATAATTTAAAACCATTCTCCATTGCCCATTTTTCTATTCTACTGAAACATAACTGTAGTTGACGTTCAATATTATTCATGTTTTTTCCTCGATAACAAATGAGAAAATCGTCAACATATAGAGAACCATCAATATTATCTTTCAAGACTTGAGCAAGACTATTAATTTTAATACTGAATAAAGTAACAGAAAGGATGCTACCTTGAGGAACACCCATTTCTTGTTCAAAAGGGTCAGATAGAGTTGAATTCACACGAACTTTAAATTCTCTATCAGACAAAAAATTTGAAATGAAGGTAGGAAGTCTACCTTTCAACCCCATATCAAAAAGATCTTTTAAAATGCCATATTTCCATGTTGTGTCGTAAGCTTTTTCTAGATCGAAAAAGATCGACACAACTTGTTCATTTTTGGCAAATGCGTTTCTTATGTATGTTTCGAAACTCACCAGGCCCCGGGATCATGAAACACACTTATTTTAAAATTGTCTTAGCATAAATACTGACTTAAATATTTAAGTTTTTTACTAACGTAAGATTTAGTCTTAAACGGGATCAAGAAACAATCTTTATGAAGATTTACGTATGAAAGAATTTTAAGTTGAAAATGCGTAACGTCATAATAATGCGCGTGAATTTTCGTATATTTACGGTAAAAATCTTCAATAAAGAGGTAAAAAACCACACCAACAAGTGCCCGCCTTGTGTTGATCGTCTGCTGATTCTTGACAACGTTACAGACTTGTGTTAGCATAATGGAAGCCGCTGACTCAGTTAAGCAGAAACGTAAGAAAAATCCTAATTGGGAGATAAGTGAAGAAATTGTACTTGTCGAAAAAATAGGTAAAAGGGAAAAACTTCTTTTTGGTTCCCTTTCCGGCGGTGGCGTAACAACCCAAACCAAACGTAAGGAATGGGAAACAGTTACAGCAATTGTGAACTCGTAAGTATTCATATTTCAAATTCAGTTTTTTAATGTTTGGAGGAACATGTGTCTTTCCTGTGTGGGCTGTACACTTTCCGTAATACAAATGTTGACATTCAGCGTTCAACCACCCCCCTCCCACGACCAAAAATGACTGACCGAAGAAAGGGTAATATATACATGAATATGTGATAAACATTTATTTTTCATTTGATTTCTACAAAGACAAGTAAAGGAAGCATGAATATCTGACACCCCCCCCCCCAAAAAAAGCATGCTCCCAAGTCAGGGGTTAGTGAACGCGGACGACTCCCTGACTTGGGAGGATGAAAAAACAAGTAACTCAAACAAAAGGAGAAAACACAAGTTTTTTGCTGAATTTTAGGTATAAGCTTTAAAAACTATGGTATAGAATCTTTATTAAAACTTCAGAAAATCAGCTAAAATTGTTAAACCCCCCCAGCAACAGTAAAAATAAAAAAACTAAAACTAGACACTGGTTCTCAGAGTCATGTAGAATTTTTTCCTACATTGTATATTCATCTTTTCCGGGAAATTTATTTACAAGTTTTTCATAATTTTTTACTGTGATCCTATCTTTTCCGGGAAATTTATTTACAAGTTTTTCATAATTTTTTACTGTGATCCTGATCACAGTAAAAAATTATGAAAAACTTGTAAATAAATTTCCCGGAAAAGATGAATATAGGAAAAAATTCTATTCATTTAGATCAAAGTACAGACGTCTTTGCAAATTTGAAGAAAAGTCATATAAAAACAAAATCTGCTCTGAATTAAGTAACAACTGTGCTAAAGATCCAAAAGTATTTTGGAACATGATAAATAAACTTGAAAGGGAATCAGCTGGTCGAATTGATGACACTGATATTCCTAAGGAAGAATTCATATCATTTTACAAAAAATTAAATAAAGCTGACACTGCATATAGTAATGAACAACAAAATATCACTCAGGAATTTGAAACCCTCAAATATTAACTTCTCAGTCTCAGGTGAGTCAAATAATGAAATCACCTGTGAGGAGATAATAAAAGCAATTAAATTACTTAAAAATTGTAAAAGTGCATCATCAGACCTCATCTCAATGAAATGCTGAAGAATAGTACCACAGCATTTATTAAACCACTCTGTAAACTTTTTAATTTGATCTTTTCACATGGTATCTTCCCTAAATCTTGGAATGAAAGCTATTTAGTTTTATTACATAAAATAGATTTGACCCTAATAATTATAGGGGAATATCTATCAGTTCAAACTTAAGAAAATTATTTAATAAGATTATATACAATCGACTTTTGGAATTTATGTATAATAACTCTCTAATAAGTAAGAACCAAATAGGATTTAAAGTGAAGTGCAGGACTTCTGATCACATTTTTACTCTAAAAACTATTACAGATAACTATAAAATCAAAAATCAAAAAGTGTTTGCAGCATTCATTGACCGAAGAAAGGCCTTTGACACAGTGTGGAGGATTGGTCTTTTTATAAACTGCTAAAACATAACACTCCTAATATACATTCATCCGGTTATATTTATGTGTTAACTAATATATAAACTACATCAATGAGATGCTAATGTTTACATTTAAAAAATTACATATTGACAAAATAACATATTTACAAAACAAAGTGTAGACTAATTTTTCGTTTCTGGAGAGCAGGAAAGAACTCGACTACTGCTAAACTATTACAACGAAGTTTTTTTATAGAAATGACCTTGTCGTCACCTATACATTATTGATAGTCATTTTAAATCCATTTATTATATTACGATCAAATATTTTCTTATAATCATAGATATTTTACCGTTTTCTATATTGACTTATCTCCGATTTAATATAGAGTCAACATAAAATTGATTTTTGTAACATTTGCTAATAAAAATGAAACAAGTTTTGAATTGTTGACGTTGTCACTAAAATTAATATAAATTTAAGAAACCTTACATCATTTTGAAGTTTTGCATACTTGACAACTATCTTAAATGGTAGAATTCTTAAAAATTCTAAAATTGAAATTATATATGTTACGCAAAGTTAAATAGATGTGTATAAACACTACCGAACTAGCGCACTACTTGATCTTATCACACTTCCAAGTGGATATTTTTTCATGATTGTCAGGAAAAAGATCTTAGACACCTGTGTGCTATTCTAAAGCCTGACATTTTAAATATATATATATACATCTGTTTGCCACTTATTATAAATCAAAGCCATTCCACACTTTGTTTTGAATTTAAAACCAGTTTTGATTTTAGTTCTAAATGCTTTTCAAAAATTCAGAAAATTGCATACGTTAATAACAGGACAGAAATCAGGTTAATACTGAGCATAAATATTTATCCATTGATCATTCCATGACCCTAATTATAGTTCCGCCAGCCAGTTATTAACAACACTATAGGTAATGAACCATTTAACATTTGAATCAATAATTTGATACATATTTGATTTGTATATGAATCAATTTACTTGGCAACGAAATCAATAACAGTTTGATCTAAACCTATTCATTTAAGATACAGTTCGTGTGACTTTATCTGTATACAGCTTGTCAATTTTTATGCAGGCTTAAGAGTCTCTCTTATATTTTGGTTTATTCCGATAAACGGTAAGTAAATCTTAATGTGTTGTATACATTGGAAGGTGAAACTTTGCACTCGACATTCCATAAAAAAGTATAAGTGCAAATCAATAAAAACATAAATGCTCACAAATAAACATTAACATAAATTTAACATAAACATAGCAATTCATTGATATTTCTCAATGCAACAGTTTCGCAAAGACTTTTCGTTAATATAACAATGTCCTATAGTTTTAAGTATAGTCAGACTTTTCATTTCCATAAATCTCATCTTACAAGAAGGTTAGATGATCTTTATCCTAGATAGGACAATTTTCGGGTATATCAAGTGGAAGCAGGAAATTTTTACGTTTGTTCCTAGCAACCAATGGCTTTTTTTTCAGAACACGTACACCCATACAACTGGAAAATTACAGTCAAGCCGGCAAAGCAACCATCTCTATATAAACACAACTGGTCCATCAATATCTTTTTTCATCTTCATAGTACAATTGACTTTAATTAGTCCTGTTTAAAAAATACCAATGTTTTCAATTGAACATAACTTCAGTCTTCCTTACAATGTCACTAAAGACAGGTTGCACTGTTTGTTTGGAGGTTTAATATATCCGTCAGGGTTGAATACAAGCACACAAAACCTTAATTATTATTTTTTTTATTATTTTAACTAATATTGTCTGACATTGTTAAACGTCAGTGCATATTTCGTCACCTTTGATACAACGTCTTACCAATTTTATTCAAATAATCTGCAATCCAATTTAGATTGCTTTCAAACGTGTCTTTCATGCACTGATGTAGAAACCCGTTCTGATTGTCGACACATCACTCCATGTACTGATGGTGAGGTATGTCATGCAAGCGATAATATTGTCTATTTTACTTCAGTTAAATTAATAAACATTGAAAATTACCTAACTTGTTTCTACTTAACGATTCTATAACATATTTTCCTGTTGTTTGTGTAGTTGTCACAGTCACTTTCATGGTCTACATACATTGTACTAGTTGTATTATTTAAGTTTATAACGTCATTATGTAGTGATATTGATGTCAAATCATTGAAATCTTTCTCAGCTATATTAAACACGAATAAGTTACATTTACGTCGATTGAAAGAGCTGGTCTCAACCTTATTGTGTGTTGCTTCGAACAGAAACTATAAGTGGACAAACTTTCCTTGTGAATTATTGTACCATTTGCTACTTTTCTATATACCGGAATTTGTCTAACCTGCCAACAGAAAATAAAAACTAATCATGTTAATTGTGTTGATTAAACGAGGATTAAATATGTTTAGATTTAATAATGACAAAACAAAAAAAACCCACTAAATTATCTACAGGGGGATTATTCTTAATGTGATTATACTTGTACTTGAAGGTTTGTTTTACACAAAAACATATAACGGAGTCCGGAACGACGTTATACGATCTTGGATGTGCCTACGAACAGGTAATAATGTGATATTATGTCCTTAATATATACGTACGAACAAGTCAGGCTTGTCATGGTTAGATTCTGTTTAATAATATATTCTTAAACTTTATTATCTGTTAGATGAAATAATATAAATTGTTTTTTAGAAGGCGTCAGAAATAACAGCGTGCGATATTTTGATATGTGTTGAAACAACATTGTGGTTTTTACATCTTGGTATTGTGGTTGTAAAAGATTTATGCCCTGGACATATTAATTGCTTATTTTATTGATGGCTAATGAGTGCCAGGCGATGCATTGCGTTTTTCATTTTTGTCAAGAAATTAAATGGTCTCTGCAACACATAATTAAAACAATGTGCTTATATTTGTATATTTGGTAGTTAAAATTAACTGAGTATTTGGTAGATTGGATGCCTCCGATGAGTGTGGTCGTTTTTGTACCGTGAAAACAAGGATGTGTCTGTTTAAAAACAATAATTGAATTGAATGTTAACCGGAGTGATTTTGTATACTCTGACAATTTTTATAATAAGTTTTGTAGACATGGTGTAGGTGGTATCTTTGGACGCAGCAGTGAAGGACATCACGTGACTTGTACTTCTTGCTGTAACAATACACACATGTGTAACATAGATTTACACTGTGACAACGTTGTTCATGTTTCAGGTAACGTAGGATGTTATTGTAAACTACAAGATTTTCTGCGATACCAATTTGGTTAGAACATTAATATTCCTAATATGTACTTCCTCACCCAGTATTGACAAGTATACAATTATCGTGCATTGTTGGGTTTTGTGTGGTTAAGAAATGAAGGTAAATGCACACCGGTAAAACTGTCAAAACAGACAATCCACAAATAAAAGTCCGATCAACCGGAAACTACAGAAACAACAACAAAAATGTAGTTACTACAGCAATGGTGATTACTTGGTACAGGCATTTCAAAAGAAATGGTGGGTTAAACCAGGTTTTATGGCATGCCAAACCTCCCGCTTCCATTACGGTAGAACTGGAGTTTGGATGCATGCTTTTGATATACGTATTATACCTTTGTTTTCATCTCACCTTCAAACTTGTTATGAATGGGAAGAACTATAATTATAATAATGATCAACAAGTAATTATAGGTATCATTAAACATATGTTAAATAAAATTCAAGGTATTTTACAATAAATACCGTATAATTGGGTTTTTTGCGGTGATTTAATTTTCGCTATATTCGCGGTAAAAGTTAGAACGTGGAAATAAATATGCGCGAATCATTTAGACAAATAATATAGTTATTTACTATGATTACGGACAGTGAAAATTACACCAAAATAAACTCACCGAGCTTTTTATCAAAAACGATAAATTCTCCCCACGCAAAAAACACTTATACGGTAATAATTTTATGCAGTTGGTAACATTTGCGAACAAATACTTGTTATATTTAAGCTAAGATTTCAATCGAAGCAAGATGTTTAAAAATATGGAGTTCCTTAAATAATTTTAGAAAAAGATGCACGTAAATCTATAATAAACACATTTTACGTTCGTTTCGTTCTTTTGATTCAAAACACAAGGGACTGTACCTAGAGAATGCTCAGAAATAAATGGTCTTCATCCTGATGGAGTGTATAATATAAAGCCTGACGGATCAGCAATGGCTATTCCTGTCTTCTGTGATATGCACACTGATGGAGGAAAATGGACTGTATGTGGTTTATTATTTTGAAAAATGGCTCAACCAAAAGTACAATCAAATGCTATTATAACAGTTTAATATTGTTTTGTCGCTAATCATGAAAATTCCATTGTAATATGACTTATGTTAGGCCCTGGATTTTCATTTAATGCCATTTAAATTTGTTGGTAATAAATTGCATAGCAAAATTACTGAAAAAACCAACATTTTAAAGTTGGATGTTATGATCAGCTGATAAAATTGAAACACATATTGTAAAGGAGATAATATAACAACGAATGTGGTATACGATTAATACTTGTTTTAGTAGGATTCCAAAAAATAACGTACGCTTGTTTAATTCTTTAAGAGTGATCTTTACAAGCAATATGGACGTTGCCAATTGCATGAGTAAACTATCTGAACAGCTATGAAAAGTTAAAACGACCCTTTTTACGTATGTTTATTACAAACATGTTACCTTCTTAGAATTCTAAACGTTATTGATATATAGTTCGTTTATTAAAAAAAATACTCGATCATGTTATCAGCTTGAAACGAATTAATCATTAAGTATCAAATTATTATATATAGAAAAAATACTGTTTGTATTGTTACCTTATACAAATTCTAAACATTATTGAAATATAGGTCGCTTCTTGAAAAGGATATTGAATCATTTTCAAATCTTAATAGTTTGAAACGTATTAATCATTGAGTATTATATTATTTTATATACAAAGAATACTGTTTAAGGTAATCCAAAGACGTTACAATGGAAGTTTAAATTTTGAGCAGAATTGGCAGACATACAAAGAAGGATTCGGCCACCCAAATGGGGAATATTGGTTAGGTATGATATACGTTATCTGCTCAAGATCTATATAGAGAGATACTGGCGATTCTTTTACACTCATTAATTAGATCAATATGACGTTTAGCTGTTAACGAACAGTGACCGACAGGTATTAAATGTCGATTTTAGCCAACACAACTAGTAAACTAGCAATCAAATAATTATAACATGTGTTCACTTGTGTCCATATTTTGGCTTGTACAGAATTTGTACGGTTGCATATAAATCGCTTTAAAAGCAACAATATAAAATTTGCATCATATGTCTGCTCAAAAAAGTTATGCAGTTGAAATATTGTTTATAGGAAATGAACTTATACATGAAATTACAATGAACAACAGACATGAATTGAGAATTGATATGGAGGACTTTGAAGGTCACAAAAAATATGCAAAATACTCACTCTTTATCGTTGGTGAAGAATCTAGTGAATTTGAATTGACTGTCATGGGCTACACTGGTGATGCAGGTAATTGACAATGCAATTGACTTTGTAAATGTTTTAGTACTATCGAAATGTTTACTCGTCCTATATTTGCACATTAGATATTGAAACCATGAACATCGAGAAAACAATTGTAATGTGCATTTCTTTTTACAAGCCATCTCTCCCTCAAAGGTAATTTGCTTTTTTAAACTGCATAATTAATCTTAATGTACTTTCTTAATATTAATGCGATGGACAAAATTTATTTAAAAAAACGAATAAATTAACGTATAAATTGATGGTTAATCGACATCTGTATTTGTACCCAAAAGCCGTCTGTCAATATATATGGCCAAGTTTATTTAAAACATGCTTTAATAACAACATTTCCAGGATGGTATTAAAAACATCTTTCTATTGATCTTATTGTAGGCGACTCTTTGGCCAGTAGTCATGACGGAATGCAGTTTTCTACAGTGGACCGCGATAACGACAAGTCAACTGAAAGCTGTGCTTTGCAGTTCCATGGAGGATGGTGGTACAATAACTGTCATAGATCCAACCTAAATGGCAGATATCTATCAGGAACCAGTCCGTTTGGTGAAGGCATTAACTGGTATGCTTGGCGTGATGTTACGTATTCTCTTAAATCAGTGAAAATGATGATTCGGAAATCGCATTAAAAAATATTGAGGAAGACTGTAATTAAAGTAATTAAAGTAAATGCTATTTATGTGGTCTGCTGCACAACCAGTCTATTTATAAATTATCTATTCATTTTTTAAACATTGGAATTACCAAAAGGTTTATTGTTCAAAACATTGTGATCTTCTTCTGGCATGCACTTAAAGAAGATGACTGATACAAACAATACATTTAATTTCATTTGAGATGTTGTGTTATCGTTATACATATTACTCTCAAAACAAGAAAACAATAGTAACACGTCCAATTTATTCTTGTCCTATTAATAAAATGTCAATAGAGCAACCCATATTAAAACACTACTAATTGTTCTCTAACTTTGACGTTATCTATTTGTGTTTCTAAGTCTAAGGACAAAAATATTTGTACTGCTAAAATCAATAAAGGAGCTTATACTAGTGTTAGGATTGCGTCATCATTATTGGCGAAGATGTAACATTATCTACTAGGTAGATCAGCTCCCAGATTTGTTCCCTGTTCTTCATCCCAAAAGTTATACTGTTATATAGCGCACTTTCAGCCGTGTATAATAATAAACTATTTAACTAGTTGCGATATGATATCGATTTTTTTACAATTAATACTCAATTTATAAATGGTATTGGTTAGGATGATTCTATTAAATCGTTTCTGTATTTGGCTTTTTAGGCTACTTTAGGCAATATTTTAACCATATCGTGGAGTCCTTTATTGACTAGAGGAGTAAGCAGAAGAAAACCACGACCTTCAGGAGGAACAATGGCAATCCTTGTCAATTTAGGTTAAATATTAATCACACCATAAAGTAACCTCGAAACCGGAAACTTCTTTGTGTTCTTGTAATATTCTAACTATGCTTCATCCGAGCTCAGTAACAGAAATAATGAATATCCGGATTAAATCACTTGCATCAGGTTCATATATTTGTACAATTTCTGTCACTATTTGTGGAGTTTCTTCACATTCTAAACATTATGTTAACCAAGGTAATAATGATTTTCTATGGAATAAATTAACCAAATCCCTACAAAATAAGAAGATGGAATAAAGTGCAGCATTTTAGATAATATGGAATTGGAAGATTAAAACTATGTGCATACACTATGAATTAAGTTTCTTCATTGGAATAACCACCTTCTCAAACAAAAACAAAACTTCGTGTTAGAAAAATACACACACCAGTCTTATAAAAACCTTTTACTAAAAGATCTTTGGACTAAATATAACCGAACTTAATGATGATTCTTGGTATATCCGGTACGAAAATGACATTCAACCCTGGTTCTATTTAAGCTAAGCAAACTCAAATTAACGGTTTATAGGCAAATAAACATCCATTTGCAATTATTTCAAGATTCTAAAATTGTTTCTGCAAAACCATTTAATATAAAAGAAAACCAATCCACTTATATCAACTGACAAACAAACCCACAAAATATAAGTTTTTTTATTCAATCTATTAATTACAAGATAGATTTCAGCGCTACAGCATTTATACGGTGTCTTCCCAGTTAGCCAACTTTAAAATTCAGGTATTCCCATTTAGCCAACTTTTATATTGTTCATCTGTTGACTTGTTTATTTAGCAATTGTTCGTGTATAATAGGTAAAAAATTAACAGTATTTTTGTTCCAGGAAAGGTTGTTGATATTTTTTTTAAATAAAGCATAATAAATATAAAAAATAGTTATGAAATAAATGATACTAAAATAATTGTAAATAATTCTCACTCATTAAGCAAATTAATTAAATAAAGAAATGAATGATACTAACATAATTTGACACAGAGCTAAATTTCACTCATACAAGGGAAATAAGCATATATGCACAAGTAAGAGTTGAATTTATTCAACATCCCCGTGCTCACTATTTAGCAGGCAACAGATATAGTTTGAGAACCAGAAGGCAGGGCAGAGATGCTGAACTCTACAGTAAATAATTGTCCTGGAACTGCAAACACAAGAAACAATCTGATTACTAGCTTTACCCGAGACCACAAAAACCCACCATCAAAGTCAGATTTTTAATGTAAACTTTTCATGACACACATAAAAGAAAACGTACGCAGCTGCTTTGATCCAGATACATCACGCTATGACAACGAAATAATCCAGTCTGTACCAGAAAGTTGGATAATGAAGCACGACAGATAGTAGACAAAATACTAACCTTTACTGCCTGCAATCTACACTTTATCGGAATCGTAACACAGCTCTTCCCCAGCAACCGAAGACAAGAGATTAACTTACAAGATGAATGGACAGAAACTATTGCAGACGAAAAGTTCCTACTATCAGTTGATGGTAAGGTCAACAAGATACTGGCTTTGGTATTACTGACAACCTCAGCTATATAAGCCAGGCAGACACTATATTCTATGGTGGAAATTTTTACATCCAAACCTTTACTTCATTAAACAGAAACTCCAGCAAATACAGGCCACCAACGAAATCCAACTCATTCAGTACGAAGCAGGTGTTTTTGCACCATTGAATCAAGACTTGATCGTCTTAAGCAGAGACTTCAACAGGATGACATTGACATACTTCACTATACAGATGCAGCTGCACATCTACTAAAGTTGGGCTAATTGACATTCATTTACTGTTACTTGAATATGCATAATGTTACATGAAATACATAAACTAAAATAGTTGATTGTATAAAACTAGTTCCTTTAAAAAAGGCCTGGGATAAAAGATTGAGTTTTTAAAATGCAACACGAGCCCTAATTAAATTTTCTTTTGTTCTTAATTGCCCTTGATCCCATGTAATCAACTTTTATTTTGTACCTGTAGTACCTACAATTTTAAAAAAGTTCGCTAAATGGCAATTAACCATTTATAACACGTCCAATTACTGCCAAAGGTCAGATTGACAGATGGTAAAGACGACTTGTAATTAAAATAAATCAATAAAACAAGAGTAAAATATGAGACATTTATTTATTTTTAACATAACGTCTGCTGGAATCAAACCCTCACGACAAAAAAAAAGGAAAAAGGAGCAAATACAAAAAACAAAACAAAAAAGAAGAAAGCCCAAACTCCCAGAGACATTTATTTGTTATTCCTTTACCTGTCCGTACATGTAACCGATATGATATTTGCAAATAGCTATCTGGTGGCCATTTACATTATCCATCAGAGCAAGTTAGATCTACGTTAGAAAAACAACTAAATTTGAAATCACTTTTTTTCTTTTTTGCTTGTCGACTATATCCATGATATATTTGGTACAGTGCTAGACTTGCGGCTGTGAGGTAGCTGGTTTGATCCCTCGCAGGGTGAACAGATATTCGCGTATTCGAGTGCAACATCATTAGTTCGATCACACGTATAAATCAGTACACTGCTAACGGTGACACATTCACAATTTAAAGTGTAAAAATAGTCAAGATTGATTGATTGAGAGTTTGATGGATTACATGTTTCCTTAACGTCCAGCGAACAATATTTCAGCTATATTCAACACGAGGAAAAATTGATCAGCAATAAATTGACGAGGGGAAAAGCATAACAAAAATTGTAAAAAAGGTTTTGACTTCCACTGTAAAACATATGAGGTATTTGTGTGAAGTGAGAATTTAGCATAGGACGAGCCTACTCTTGTTGTAATTTGCAAAATAGGTGTTTTTATCGTGCAAGTAGTCTGGGGACCTTTCCATATTATAGCATTACCACCTCTCTAACAGAAAGGCCTTCAATATGCCACCAGGGAGTTTTAAAATTAATATTAGAAGGACAGAAATATTTGATTTCATTTTAACGGGCCCCACATTCTGCTAAATGTTGCACAGTCTCGTAAAAATTTTAATAAATCTGACACAGTGAACGAAAATTCAGTTTACAAAACGATAAAAATTGTATTTACGACAAATTGTCATAAGAAATGTTATGAAATATAAATGAAGTGTTTTTGACTGTTTATAACACTTGGAGGATACTAATTTTTTTATATACGTATCGCATCGTTGTGTATACTCCAAATTTTCATCAGTGAATACTAATATCAATCATCACCGAGTTTTCCGATTATGTTGTTAAACATAACCAAGAGATGCCTGGACTAGGCCTTGGGTATTGGTAATCTTAACCTTCAGCTATATCCAGAACGAAAACAAGTTAGGCGTGAACAAGCTGGATTTCTGTGAGTACTCTCCAAATTATACAGTTCTTACTTAAAATAACGAGCTACCCCTGCTTCCTTCCCCAATTAACACTGGACGCCATGATATATCTGAAAAAGTGCTGAAAGTGGCAATTTTTCAGCTATATCATGGCGCCCAGTGTTAATTGGGGAAGGAAGCAGGGCTATCCAGAGAAAAGCCCGACCTTTAGTAGGAAAACTGGCAATACTGTCACCGGGTGGCGGATAGGTGAAACCCTCTCGTTGGGGGGTTGTCAGGTCATAATACGGAAAGCCTGACCGCCGACCGTAGTGGGTAACGTGTTAAGAGAGTGCCACGCTCATTGCACGATTAAGACCCCTTTTGTAGATTTCGAAAAAGAGTAGGCTCATTGTAGCCGCTACAAAAGGCTAAATTTTCCGCCCCTACCCAAAACGCCATACTTTTCCAGTGGCAGTCAAAATTGTATTCCCTGGGACCCATCCAACCCCCATTTTCTGCTGATGTATTGTTTGTTAACTTGTTTCCGTCCTGAATATAGCTGAAATTCTGCTCGCTGGACGTAAAGCAGACATCCAATCAATCAATCAATCAATTGTCAGTTGTTTTAAATTGTGTAACATTTGGATATTTAATGACATTAATAGGAAACATTTAACATTAATGGAACTATTTTTACAGTTCTGAATGTGACGATTGTAAGCACCATGCGAAACCTACAAAGCATTCCATGTAGGTATTTTAATTGTGATGTAACATTTTAGGCATTTTGACAATTGTCGTGGCACAACTGTCAAACAGACATCTATACACGAAATAAAACGTAAACATACATAACAACATTTAACGATAGTCGACTAATTTTATAGAAACAAAGTTTAAGTTGTGTATTTAACAATAACACGTCGTTTTGACTAAGCCATTTCAAGTTTATCTCGGAGAAGAACATGTTAACAAGCAACAAAATCAACTGATAAAATGGACGGTGCGTTGGACATCAGAAATTTAACTTATACTAGAAAGCAGAGATAGATCAGTACTTCAGCGGCAAAATGAGCATAATTTGTTTCCAAAAGTTTTCATCGGGAAGTACTGTGGCTTTTCTAAACACGTAACACAATATAACCTAAAGCCAGGATGTTTGCATCATAATCATATAATATTACTACTCTACCATCGCCAATACGCCATCCCTGCACGCCTTAGCAGCGCTATTGCTGTAATATCTTAAACATAAAACACACCGAAACTCGTCAAGCGCTCTACATTTAAACATGACAATGTTCAATCGAGTTACCAGTTCTGTGGGTCGATCAATGGAAACTTAAGTATAAAACAAAACATTCCCTATCCGCTTAGAAAAAACGCTGTTTGTTTGAATGAAGTTTAATGCCACTTTCAGCAATTTTTCAGTTATATAATGGCGGCAAGTTTATATTAGGGAGGGAGAGGGAGTACGTAAAGAAAACAATCTACCATTGTTTGGAAAACTGGCAATTATTGTCAATTAATATTAAAGTCGAGTATATGCTGCACGCAGTGAGACTCAAAACCTCATTCACAGCGTTGACAGACCACGTGATGAATAGTAGACAAAACTACCTTATTCCTTTGGCCACCGAGGCCCCACACTGTAAAAGAATAAACTAATGTAATGCAACACAATAATAGCGAGAATTATTGTGCCCGCATTACTGTATTACATCACTTTCAGAAATTTCAGAAAAGCTGTATCATGGTGTTGAGTTGTTAATGGAGAAAAGGCGGAAATACCTAGTAAAAAACCCCGACAATTAGCAGGATAACGAGAAATTCTTTTGAAAGACACCTGATATAATTGGAACATTTTTTTGTATCTTAGTCAATAAATCTATCAAATATTTAGGCGAGAAACAACATTTTAATATTTAATAAATCCCACCGGCTTTAGGTCGACCCAATATATTCCTCACTGCGATCTACCTATAACACAACTTGGAGCTGTTCGCCGTAAAAGAAGTGTTTTTATTCTTTACAGGGTAATTCAGCAGCGGGAGATAAACTTTACCTTGCAACACCACTATAAAGTTAAATGTGTTGACCTGTATTGCTTGAAAAAGGAGAAACATACATCATAGCAGGTATTATAAACAAGTGTGGGTGATGTTGCACAGGTATTACTAAGTTACCTACAAATAATCAACAAATTAGTGACGGACAGTCGGACGGAATGCAAACTTTCAGATCCCTTAAGCGATGTCGGTAGACAAAAAAAATTATATCGATTTACGGAGAAGTAGATTATTTGATTGACAAATTACACTACCACTATTCAACGTCTTAAAGCTATATTCATGACAAAAAGTTATAAAACCAATGTCAAACATCGAAATTTTGTCGCAAGCGACAGTTGTAAATAGATTTAAATCGCCAACAAATTTAAAAAAGCTCCTGAATTTCAGCTACGAAAAAACCGTCAATAGAGACTTTAAATAGAAACAAATTAACAGATTTTTGCAACATAAAGCTGAAATATTTAAATTTGTTACACAACTGACATAGCTAATACATGGGGTTGTGCCTTTAAGTATTTTCAATTTTATTGTCTTTTTAGTTAATATTTATAAGGCTAAAATCAGTCTGAACTTGTTCAATTTCTTTACCAAAGCGAAAGAC
The DNA here is from genome assembly GCA_944474755.1 of Limnoperna fortunei. Lineage (NCBI taxonomy): Eukaryota > Metazoa > Mollusca > Bivalvia > Mytilida > Modiolidae > Limnoperna > Limnoperna fortunei. The sequence goes on from OX104123.1 coordinate 62,773,144, forward strand.
ATCAGTTCAACAGCATTAAACGGAATTTCCGGTGGTTATAGACATGACTGTACTTGTCATATATATATTTATATTTAGATATTTGTTAACCACAACCTATTAACTTTACCACTACTTTTCAGGACCAATTCTGTGAGGGTTCACAGTGCTCGACCTACAGAGCTGCTCAGTACATTACCAGTTGAAGAACACACTCGTTAGAAGGTTGTTAGGTCAAAAATACGGGAGACGGTAAAAAGGTTGTCTTTAATGGGTTAGTAAGGACTTAGATTTCACTGCTTGTTGACAGGAAAACAAAGTAAAATTATTCCTTGTAAGTAGCGACATACGGTCCCTCACCTAAAAGATGTCTTTGTCGCCAAACATATTTATGTACTTAGGAGCGATTCCTTTTGATCACGTACCAGATTCCGACGAAAAAATCTTGAACGACTAACGACACAAAATAACTGAACACATATTTTCCAAGCTGTTTTTAAACCGCGAACAAAGAAAAAGTTAATATTTGGGTCGTCCGCATCAAACAGCTCCACACGGCGGTTTTTGTTGACTCCAGTCAAATACATAAGCAAGCTAACATGTTCGGAACTGTGTCCCGAAACTATTATTATACAACTACGAAGATCGACTTAGTAAGGTTCTGTTTACATATGGTTGTGTATAGCACCTTAGTCCATTGTTATTGTTCAAAATAAGTTGTTAATGTATACTCGTGATATTGTGAAGCGTTTGACTTATGTTGTAATTACTTCAGAACTGCATTAAAATAAATTTAGAAAAATATCAAGTTAATCGATCCATTAATAAGACTCAAATTACAGGGATAATTACAAATCCGGATTAAGATAAACATATACGACACGAAACAAATACCCCCAAAAGAAAAACAGAAAATGAGTAACCCGTACCCAATAAAACCATGTGTGCGCTCAGATCCCCGGTACGAGTAGGCATTGACTGTTTTAATTAGGTATTACTCATTGTCATGTCTAGGAAAAAGTCAAGTCCAGATGATAAACAAAGTTTACGGATCTTTTTCATTCCGATCAATAAAGCTATGGTTACAACTTATAAAGGGAGGATATCAATCTAGGTACAACAATCTCTTGTAGTCAACAGCAGTGACCGGTCTAGAAAATCGGAATACCGATTGCAGTATCTGGCATAACGTATAAGTTGCTAAATGTAGACACCATTAAACGGAGCTGCTAGAATGTTGTTATCAATGAACAGTTAGCTGACAGTTTGAAATTTAAGTAATCACGTTCGAAATATAGCGCAGTTTGTAGTTTTCCCGAGTCTATTTCTGGCAGTAGGTAACTGAATGACCGACGTGTGTCGGTGGTATAAATACTTTATTATGAATTAAATCAATACAAACAAAATTAAAAATTATATAATTTTATATAATTATTGCAGTGGTTTATATTCATTTCCACACAGTTGAAATGAATTACATTTTCTAAATTATGAGGTTTTCTCAATTGTTGGCATTACTGCGTTCGGATGATTTTATAGCACTTCAGTCAATAACGTGTATGTCCACTACCATAACTTATCTCATGGGCACATTTTCAGTACATGGAGTTGATCAGACAATTAATGTCTGAAAGTAAAATACGTGTCCATACAGTTCGAATCGATAGCAAAATCTCCGCGAAAAACGGATAAAATAATTGGAACAGAATGATGACAGCCACTGGAAAAGTATGGGTTTTTTTGCACGGACGAATAATTTAATCTTTTGTGGCAGCTTTGTTTCTCTGAAAACACAATTGCCAAACACGATTCCTCCTTTGGTCCGCTTAAGACTTTCCGTAAAATAATAAAATGACCAAACTATCCACTATTCGGCAGCTTTTGACGGGCTGAAAGGCTCACGATCAAGCATTGGAGACCCCACCCAGTATGGTCCCAGCAATTTTACAAACAGACACCCCAAAACCTAACATTGCGTATCACGAACCCCATTACAAACCATAACTGTTTATGTCCTGCATATGGTTTATATATTGATAGATGGATGTTTAGCAACATTTAATTATATTATTAGTCTGTCTAATCCACGTTTAATTTATTATTTTTGACAAACATAAAGATATAAATACCTATTAGCAATTTATTCTGATAGTTTAACAACCTAACATATATAAGACGATACATAACTATGGAATGAGTTTTTCTGATTTAAGCAATATTCATATTTATGTTAGAAACAAATTAATAACAAACCAAAATAAGTTTTTGTCCACAGTCAAGCTTCTGAATTTAAACCCAACATCAACCGACGAGAGTGTATCCCTTTCGGCCACCTGTGGAAGCTAAGCAACACTTGGGTCGAACTCAAATACACCAGTAAGTAGACAAAATAACTGAATGATCGTAATCGCCCAAACATACAAATATTAAATGAAAAATGTGAAAAACTGTGCTGTTTGTTTATATCGTTTTACATTATGTTTTATAGTTAAATTTTCATTAAACCTGACATTTGTGTAATTTTTTTAATTTTAATTTAAAATTAAAGTCTTGTGATTAGTATTTCCTAATATTAAAATAAACTATAAATGTCCTCATTTCCAGAGTATGACGTCATCTCTCTCTTTCTATATATATCTTAATTTAAATACGTATATATATATATATATATATATATATATATATATATATATATATATATATATATATATATATATTATATATATATTATATAATTATAGCCTTTAAATTAGGTCGATATGAAAAAATATCGACATGAGATCATATCGACCGACAACGAAGTTGGAGGTCGATATGTTACCTTATGTTGATATTTTTCATATCGACCGTATTTAAAGGCTACAATTGTTATATTATTAATTGATAGTTTTATGCACATCTGTATATACTGGTATTGTAAAGGAATTTAGTTCAATGTTTCTTTTGATTAGTTTACTGTTTTTATGGTTTGTCTAGTGTATGAAAATTTCACATTTATTTCAATATCAGCAGAAATTATGAAAACTTTCAATTCAAAAGATATATTAATGCAATAAACAAGCAACATATTAAACTGTTTGAAAATTTTCAGAATGTATATACTTTCCTAACTTTCAAAGCGGAAATAGACACAAGTTAATTTTGATATACTGTTTAAAGGGGAATTCCAAAAAGTTAAAAATAGCCGTGCAATATCATGTTTTCTAAATATAACCGTGCAACATCACTTTTCTATCAGCCGTTTTCAAAGAACCTTTCAAAATACAGCCTGTCATGTGACAGGGTTTACACAAATCAAATTTATCCAAAAAATATCAATTAATAATATAAAATTTGACAGTGTTAAAAATCTAATTCAAACAGTGTTGGGCTTAATTTGTAGACGTATATATAAATATTTGATATTAACCCTGTATTTCTGATGTTTCAGAAATCCGCTGGATAGATATATTATATGGTTGTCACAATACTTAGACGTTTGTATATAATTTACTTACTGTGACTGTATGACGAGTAACTTTGTCATCCTATATAATATATACAAAAATGCTGAATTAGATTACTGTCAGATTAATACGTATTGGTTACGAAAATTACATCGTCACACGCTAGTACACATGTACTATGTCTATGTCTATGATTCACCCCGGTTAATGAAGCTATATTTTTATATAGCGGATTTGGCCGAGGGGTCTAGACCGCTGGACATAGTGCAGGCGAATTGGTGCCACAGTGTTACAACGGTGTGAGTTCGAATCCCGCTGAGGGAAAGCAAAAATTTGACAGTGTTAAAAATCTAATTCAAACAGTGTTGGGCTTAATTTGTAGACGTATATATATATATATATATATATATATATATATATATATATTCTATCACTTGCGTATGACGCTCTAATTCATTTACTTTTTGAAAAGCGTTTGTTGTCAATCGACAATGAATTATCTTTCAATATATAAATTGTATTTACAGCTTTTGTATTAGTTATGTTTTCAAGAAGGACGGATGCAGTTAGATGAAACTAAAGACAACTGTAAATTCAGTTATTCAGTTATAAGTAAACAAAAAGTTTATGATAAATGATTAAATAATTTATCATATATTTCTAAGTGAAAAATATTACTGCTCGTGTAAAGGACATGTGAGCCATGTTTGACCACGTTATTTTGCGAAAAATTAATTGATTAATTGTATGCTTGCTTGATGTACGGAGAACAGTATTTCAACTACAATCACGACGAGATTAATTAACTAGCAATAAATCAACTAGAGATGGGTGGACCGAAGGCCAAAATGTGAAATGCCACTGGAAAGTAAGTAATTTGGATACTTGCGAAAAATTTAGCTTTTTATAGCGGCTATAACAAGTTTACTCTTGTCAACATCTACAAAAGCGGCCTTAACCGTACAAGCACGTTAGGCCTGTTAAGCGATCACACTTTCCGTATAATGACTTGCAAACCCCAAAACGAGAGGTCATCCCTTTTCCGCTACCTAGTGATGCACTGAGCAGCTCTAGACCTAGCAGCTCGCAGTATAGTTCCAAGTAAAAATTTCAAACTGTGATAGTAAAGTATAGGCTTCGCACAATAAATAAGTGAACATGTTTTCATCTTATTCTGTATTCATTAAAAACATAGCACAAGGATCAGACCGAACAACAAGAGCCGAAAGTCAATGGACAATTACAAATCCGGATATAGAAAAAACAAAAAATAACCGAAACCTAAAAACACCATGGGAAGCACTTAGGGGCTCTGGACGAGTAAGCAGGGCCTTCTTCTTATTAGACACCCGTCGAGTTACTCATTATCTTGTCTAGGAAAAATCAAATCCATGAGTAGTAAATACTAACTTAGTGCAAATAGGCGGTCATATTTGAAAGATTGATCCCCCATAATGATAAAGTAAGTCATCAAGCATCAACCTAGGTACAATAAACCCTTCTTTGAGTAGTTTAGTAGTCAACATCAGTGTGAGGTCTGGAAAATTGGAATACCGACCGTACAAGTTGTGAAATATACACATTATACGCTGGAGTTGCTGGAATGTTGCTATTGATGAACGGACATTTGACAATTGGAAAGTTGCAGTCATTAAGCTTGTCGTTTGTAGTTTTCTAGTAGACTAAGACGATCCAGCTATGAAACGCTGTTTTTATGGATTTTTGAAGTTTTGGTATCCAATACAAGAAGGGGAGGTCACATTCTTCGACTTTGTTTTGAAGACCAAAGGACTCCAATACCAAGTTATGATTTTCAAGAATCTCCTCTTTTGAAAGTGTAGCGGATGTATAAGAAGGATTGCCACGTGAACTCTTCATGCATATTTCATTTTTTAAACACTGTACGTAATGATTTTGCAGATAGAAATAATGTTTTATGGGCCTTATCTGCTGGCACAACATCAAATGTGTTATTAATGTCTTTTTTTAAGATTTTAACATCATCAAGATTTCTGAAGATTGATTATGCTATTGTACTCATAGACCTTCTTAAGCGTATTCTTATTATAATCAATGACGTCAACGCCTTTACCAACACGGACAAGGTATTAACCTTCTGGTGTTCTTGCTTTGCCCTTTTTCTAGCATTGTCAACTATTGAATCCATCAATAATTTTAAAGTTGTATTTCCAGCTTATGAATTTAGGTTAACGGTATTTTGCTCCTTTAAACAAATTTTTCGGAGTCTTTCATTGTCAACAATATAAAGATCTCCAGTTACCACATGACCCGAAGGACTATATATGACAACGGCCTATTAATTATTTTTGTATAGGGGAAACTATTGACATTTTTTGCTCTCACTTAGGCACCAAGTTTCGTTGAGTAATGAGAGACCCCTCAAAACGACCGGAATAATTTCACGTATATAACATTAAATTTTCGGGGTGCCATGTCAGATAAATTTTTTTGCAAATTTAGAAAATCCGAAGGGTACTCATGGAAACTCCCTTACACCCATAAAATAGTCCAGAAACAGGCTTTGAACAATCAGATAAAAAAATACCCAATACATTTAATAAATTATCTGAATAAATTTATTTATAAATTCTATATGAAACTGCTTTTTAAATACAGCTCCAATATTAAAATTCCATTGAATAATAAATCCACTGTCTATGCTACAGTTTGGCGCAGTCAAATATCAAAATAAGAACTATTTTCCTCTCCCTCAGTCAAAGTTCATTTACAGAGCCGTTGTCATATGAATAAGGAATTGTGGCGAGAGCAGTCAGAGATTTTGACTTTGTAGTCGTTGATCGTTTTTGGGTGCAATGGGGGTAGTATAGGTATAAGAACGGAACGGATTTGTTTAGTATGGTGGAATTATATTATATGTGTAACGTAACTATTTACGATAAAAAACACTATTATTACGATACTTGTCTGTTGTACAGCAAAGTTTTGCCAAAATTGGAAGTTGGATATTAAAGATTAAATACTCATGATAAATAAAAGTGCCTAGTTAAACAGTTAAACCCCGTCATTTCGCAGGAAAACCTGAAATTTTTCCCTTTATATTAAGGTTATAATCGAGCACATACAACCCGGAGTAAGGGTCGAATTCAAAACCTCAATGTATGTTCACCGGTGATAACTTTTTCTTTTGTATGTTGTCATAAATGATGCATAAAATGGTAACAATAGCTTTATTTATGTCTTCTCTCTCATTAAAGTGAAAAGAAATCAGCCGATAATGGCTCTTTAAAGAGATAGCTAATGACAATTTAAACAACTCATTCAGTTTTTACGCAGCCAATCGTAGCCACTGACGCGCCAAAATGTCTTTCGTACCAAATATTATCTCGCAAAAACATGGCATCCACATCTAGACCTAAACTTGTGGGTTGTATGTCACTAATGCTTAATATTTCTTTTTATACCTAAAACTGTTCATAACGTAGTAAGCAATTTATATATTGCTGTGTTTGGAATTATTTTATTACGTTCAAATATGATCTATTGTAATTTCAGACAAGGAAAATAAGAAAGTTAACTGTTGAGCATGTATTCGTTTTTTCATGTAAACAATTAAATGATGTAACACCTCGTATTTTTCTATCACATATAAGGCGCCGCATTAATCAACCAAAGGTCAACTTATATGTCGGTTTCAACTGTTTCCGTTGATTGCTAAATATGGCTGACAATGATAACTTGTCAAACAGATGTAGTTCAATTAACATGGAGTCCATCGACGTGATTTGTGAAGATGAAACAATACCGTTACCCGCTGGTAAACAATTTCACGTTTTCTTTTCGTACCGAGATGTTGAAACTGACCGTACGTGGGTTCGAAAGCTTCTTCACTTAGTAGAAAATGAATACAAACTCATTTGCTGTAATCATTTAAGAGACTTTGAGCCAGGAAAACCAATAATTGATAACACTAAATTTTTTGTGCCAAGATCTCTGAAAACAGTGGTTGTTTTGTCAAAGGAATATGCAACAAGTCACTGGTGTAAATATGAAATGGAGTATACCCTTTGTATGAGTATGACAATGCGACAAAATCTTCTGATACCTGTCCTTATAGAGGATTGCGAAATACCTGATTATTTGCAACCCTTAACCTACCTTGACGCTAGAGGTGACGGAGCAGCATGGTTGCCAAAACTTTTAAAGGCCATTCGGTGTAGTGCTGGTAAGTTGTTTTGTTATGACGTAAATGAAATAAAACACCAAATTAAAACATTTTGTTCCTTAAAAAATAGGAGTAAATGATTCAGCTAATATTGTTATTTAAATAAATTTTATCTATTAATAAATAAGCAACAATGTCACCTCAGTACTCCATACTTTTCGAATATCAGTCATATTTTGTTTCTTTATGTCCTATTTTTCTGTTTTTTGTTGATGACTTTTGTGTCCTCAATGAACTGATATATTGCCGCTACGAACATTATATCAGCTATACTCCAGACGGAAAAGACTTGCATCAGAATAACTTCAATGTAGTTCTAACAGGCTAAAACAATACAAGTTTAAATAATGACATTAAAATTTTCTTATAATGACACGTAACAATATATATTTCTTTACATTGATAAAAAACAACTGCTTAACTAATAAAACGATCAATAGAAAATTAGATACTATTTTAATAGTCTCATCTCAAAATGTCTTATATTTAAAGCAGGGCACATGGTATAGAATTATGCGCATACTTTTTAGAAGAAAATTGTCATTTTGTACCATTTTGATAGATTGTATTTTGCAAAACATTTGTTGGACCGTGACCTATAATCATCAACAACAAGATGTTTAAGCGTTCTTTCAATTGTTGCTTGTAACCACCATCACGGAAGAGAGAGACAACAGGATGAAAAATGTTTGTAAATCGCATTAGATACGCCAATGATTGTATATTCTAATAAACCCATGGTCACGAGCAATAGTTTTAGCAATTATAGGTTTTGAGCCTGGGTTGACCCGCGGACGTGCCGTGCTGTTACTTGGCTTTGCTGAAATATTCGAACAAGATGTAATCAAAATTACAAACGTGACAAATTCATTACCCCCCAGACGCGCGTTTCGTATACTTAAGACTCATCAGTGGCGTTTAACAGCGTAATGAACTCTGGCGTAATGAATTTGTCACCTTGGTAATTTTGATCTTGTTGGAATATTTGAGCAAAGCTAAGTAACAGCACGCAAGTCTGTGGGTGGCGGACTGGGAAGCAACTATATAAAAGTTTTGGGTTTATTATAAATTGTAAATTTTTGACAAGAAACATCGTCATTTGTATCATTGCATAATCTTCTAGACTTGTATATATATATATACAAGTCTAGAATATTATGCAACGATGCAAATGACGGCGTTTCTTGTCAAAAATGTAGACACAGACTGACCAACGAATGGCCTTAGTCATTGAGTGTCAATATAAATAAATAACGTAAACAATCATAACATATTGATCTTAAAAAAAAGTTGTGGGTTTAGTTGAAATGAGAAAGTTTAAGATCAATATGTTATGATTGTTTACGTTATTTATTTATATTGAAGAAACACCGTCACTTGTATCGTTGCATAATCTTCTAGACTTGTATATATACAAGTCTAGAAGATTATGCAACGATACAAATGACGATTTTTCTTGTCAAAAATTTATATATATGTATATTATTATTTTTTGTTTATGCTGTATCGTCATGTTTATATATCTATAATGTCTACGTCTAAAAATTAAGTCCAACACTGTTTGAATTAGATTTTTAACACTGTAAAAGTTTTGCTTACCCCCAACTTAGCTTACCCGGGATGAATCGTAGACAAAGACATAGCGTGTGACGATGCTATATATATATAGATTTGTGGAATTTTTTTTTTGGCAGTGTTATCGGTTTTAAATATATATGTGATCAAATTATTATAAGAGATTACATTGTAAACTATGAAGGAAACTGAATATGTTTCTGAATTATCTGTAATTAAGTTCTGCAAAATTCATCGACTGATTTATGTTGACTTCGTTGTGTATGTCATTAATTAATCTTAACCTTTACAATATTTACGTAAGCAAATGAAATGCCATAGATTTAAAATAAGGCACTTATAATCTTTACAGCTTTCAATCAGCAAATACACAGATTTCTTGTTGTGGAATCAAGTAAGTTGAATCGCTTTAAGTCTAATCAAAATTTATCATTGGCTCTAAACAATATTATAAGATGCTTAAATCATTACGACGCTTCAGTGTTTTCAACATCAGCGTTAGAAGTAATTACAAATCCGACTTATTCCAAACCATGGTAATATTAAATTTCCGATTTTAAAATATTTTGCAGAGCAGTTTATTTAAACAATGACTATCGTTGACATTTCTTCATGTCAGCTGGTCTAACTTTAGGACCTAAAAGTCCACAATTGTTAGAAATTTTATAAAAAGATTGTAGATAAATTGATGATAATAACTGCGTGTAGATTATTCTAGACATTGCATGAGTAAACCTGAAAATTTAGATTACAGGAATCTGTTTGTCGTTGACACTCAACTAACAAGCACTTATCGATGTTTTGGAATGACGAGATTTAATTCAAAATCCCTGACGCCAGCGATGATTCAGACAAAGGTAGGTAATTATCTGTATTGTGCTGAACACATAGTATCACACTTTTCCTACAATAGGGTACTTCGGCTTCCTGTTCTGACAAAAACTGGACCACAATGCCTAGCAAAGAGGTCGCCAAAATCGGTGTTAAACCACATGAAAACCATGAAAACTATTCTGCGTTTATTGAAACAGTTTATTGATCACGAACATACCTGCTAGTTTCCGTTCTGGGATTGTTCATTTGACTTGATTTTTAAATCTGCTATACAGCGCCATAATACGTCATAAACTACAGTGTGTGGCTAGCCTATCCGTATCAAAAGGTAAAAATGCTTAATAACTTAACTGATTGAGAGATTATTGTCTATCTACTACCTGAGGACGAAACTTTGATACTTTGCCAAATAGATGCATAACTTTAGGAACCTATTAACGAGAAGTCAAAATTAGGAATTTAGGAATTTAAAGCAATGATGTCATTCAGTGATAGCAAATTGAAGTGGGAGATGTCAAAAAGTAAAATAAACATATCTATAAGAAAAAAAACAGCAAAGAAAATCGACCGAACAACAAGAGCCGAAAGTCAAAGGACAGTTACAAATCCAGATATGAACTAAACAACACAAAACCAAAAAATACAAAAAACAGAAAGAGGGTATAACTTAAACCTAATAAAAACCATGAGTGCACTCAAGTTAAATGTTCTTATTTTTTCAATAAAAACATGAACAAAATGTAAAAGAAACCAAGGTTATAAAATAATATGCCAGACAGACGTTTTGTCTTATCAAGACTAATAAGTGCCCTCAACCTTATTATATAAAATTCCAATGATAAACATTTTGCATAGTTTTCATCCTAAAATTCCATAACCTTATAATAAATTCTAAGTCTATACCTTGCGAATATAAAACGAAAACTTGTTCATACGGATTTTTTATATGTACTTTTGTGGAGAGACACATATAAATTTATGTGTTTCTTACATATAAATATACATGTGTGTGTTGTCCTAAATATATGTGTCTATAGCCCTTCAAGTCACCTTGTAACCGGCAATTTGAACATCCTCAAAGAAAATATATTTGTGATAGATATAAAAAATCTGTAAGATTTTGGCAAAGGACCGTTATTTCGTAAACCAAAATCATTTAACTAGAAACTTTAAATTTGTTTATTAACTTAATTGGGGACGGTGAGCGAAAATTGACAAAAACAACTTAGAAAAGAGTTCGATTACTTTACTTAATATATCAAGGGTCGGATGCATTATATTCATGATCAGTTTTAAAACATCCTGTTATGGCTCAAACTTTATCTGATATCCTTTAAAAGTATGTTACTGACTGTATAGGTAAATCCCATTTTAATAGTATATTCATTAAAAGTACATTAACTAATAAATTACTTATTGATAGTACACAAAGTTATTCTAACTTTTACATACTAAACTTATCAAAGACGATCGTTTTAAAAATTGCGAATCGGTTTTGGATATGTTTGATCGGTTCCTCTTAGTCGATGACTACGGTCTCTATCATTGTAACTGATATCAAATTATACACAAATCAGTACATAAAGAAGCGTTACATGGTAGGGTCTGCGCGATGTTTTATCTAATGCAAACCTTTCTCTAAAATATTGACCCAAATTTTAACAACCATTAAAACAGGCCTTCAGAAGTACAAAGATACTTAAATGCTCAACATCTTAATGCCATGACCCTTTCGTCATTTAACAACGATTTACCTTATTGTTTTCTAATGTCCGTAATATGCCGATTAATACCAGGAATCAGATGTTGACAAAAGATTTTTTTTTTAAATTGAAAGCTGCAATACAAGCACCCGATGATAAGTCATGAAAGAGAAAATGTTTACGAGACACAAATCTTAGAATACATTTACTAAAAAAACCAGCTGTCAACACTTAGTTATCAAATTAAGATCAAATAAGGCATATTTGGAAGCCAGATTTTCAGCAGACATTCGTATGGGTAAAAATTGTGCTCTCTTCTGCTGACATTTGAATGCATTCGAAGAAATCACTGATGATGCCTGTTATATAGGCAGGCGAAGTATCTGTACAAATATTAATTTGCAATACAATGTACTATACATATTTAAAACACATTTGTGTTTTTCCTATTGAATAAAGTATAACTTGCCGGTAAAAAAGAACATATATAGACATAAGTCAATGGATATTTTGTTAAATCTAGTTCTAATGTCCAATTGTTCAATAAAAGATTACAGGGGTACCTAATTGTCTTCAATTACAGGTCACATAATGTAACAATATACTTTAACTGCACTGAAATTAGATTCGGGAAATGGAAACTAACATCAACATTTTAAGTCACAGAACTTCATTCACCAATTATTAAACGATAAACAATTTTTAAGCTCTTTTCAAACGAAATATTCAATACAGTGCAAATCCTATAGTTTACATTACAATTAACTAAGCAAACTGTATTTATATATTATTTCATGCATATATATGTTTGTCAGCATATTAGCCTTAAACAATTCTTTTCGATGTACGTCGGTCACATGGATTGATTGATTGAATGTTTGCTTAACGTCCAGCGAGTAGTATTTCAGCTATATGCAGGATATGAAAAAGTTAAAATGCAATAAATTAACCGTTACGATGAGTCTACTTTTAAAAAAATCCACTAAAGTAGACTTTAAAGTGCAAGGAGCTTGGTACTTTCCAAAAATCGTTATCAGTACAAAGGTCGGCCAAGTTTCCGCATTATTTCCTGACATTTCTCACATTGACAGAATATGTATTACATACGTTTTTTATTATTTCAGATCAACCTACGTGACTACTATAAAATCAGACACATAGTAGAATCTACATTTTTAGCAAGAAAAATGGGCATAACTAATCTACTTTGTGGTTTTGCAACATATATTGTGATTATTCTCTTTATTACGGGCCTGGTTTTGATTGTGTTCTTTGGTCACCAAACAAACGATCTGATTGGTATACATAACGCTGGAATAGCATTCCTTGTCAGTGCAGCAATAATACCATTTATTTCTGCAGCAGCAATACGTTACTTTTCAAAAAAGTTATGTTCAGCATTTTCACATTATCAAACACAAGTTTATGATTCTGTAGGTAAAACGCAAACTACAAAAACAACTTACTTATTTGAAAGACAATTTATAATGTAAAGTGAAATATAAACATTTGGAAAAAATGAGACTGATTTTTGGCTTATTTTAGCCGATACAAAAGTAGCTGTTCTCAATGAACAAGTGCACTATACCAATGTAAGACAAAATAAATTAGTTAAACTTACAGCATGAAGTTTTAAATCTTTGAACAACTTAAATTCAAAAGTATTTGAACAGCAACATATACTTTTATTCCCATTACACGAGTGCCTCCCCGTCACTAGCTCATCGTTATGAAGGTAAAGCATCACTTTATTTTCATATTTTCAAACAATAAAATATAATTTATAAGAGAATAAAGTCTCTAAGGAAGACCATACATGCCTTTTATCATAAGTATCGTTTTATTCTGTCTGTACTAAGTCTTTACCTTTAAATAAGCTCTCAAATTGTAACCAAATTGTCTGCCATATCTTCGATAAGAAATGTAATTGCATAGTCCAACAGCTTAGTAAGTTTCACTGTCAGAATGGTTTTACACACATTTACACCTAGACATTTGACATAACTAGACACATCTGTTATCAACAAACTTTAGTTAAATAGTGCATGATGTTTCTGGTTTATCAGCTTGACCTCTCGTAGGGGTTATTCAGTGAGGCTCCGCACTAAGAAAAATTATTTCCTATTTTGTCCTGAATACTTTTTTGTAGAATCACACTTGAATTGGTTAGTTTGCAATATATCACTTTCGTGTGAGGGCAAAAGCTAATTTCATTCCATTACTTATTGTGGTATTGGTGTGCGTTCGGACCCTCTGCTTAAAGCCTGGCTTTGGACGTTGTGTTTTTGAATAGAACTCATGGTACTGTTGTATTTTACTTCCAAATGATTATAGTTTGTTTAATGTACTTTAGGTTATTTTTTACTTTTTTAGCACGTTTGACATCTGCTTTTAAAAATATTTCTGTTAGTGCAATGCTGAGTCGTCATATCATTCTTGTCGGATCTTTAAACATCGCAGTTCCATGACCACCAGTTTATCCCTTATCCCTTTTCACATGGTGGAATCTGAAACTGTGGTGCTTTTTTGTTTTCCTATATTCTATACACCTTTAAATAGTGTCTATTTTTCTTGTTTCTTCTTCCAGGGCCGGTTATAAGGAACACATGTCTGCTCCACTATACCCTATCCTCGGCTAATGACTGTTTAGTATTTTTTATTTTAACTTCTTACCCTAAGATTATGGATTTCCACCCTTGATTTGGTCATCTTTTGTACAAAAAAAAAACAAAAAAGAGTTAGATAAATGTTTAACATGTTCATCGCCATATGAAATGCAAATACTAGCCGTTAACCGGAAGCAAATATACCTTTTGCATGCTAAAGAATTTATGTAGGAATTAAAATATGTATTTTTACACACATAATCAAAGCGCATGTAATAGAAATCTTTATAATTATATTGGTCATTATCTATGTTAGAAAAATTTCTGTCAAGAAAAATTTTCTATTTATTTTCCTCCTATTATTCATCAAATGCGTTCATGCTTTCTTTAATGTTACTGGGACTTCAATGGGTGTTCCCAGTGTTCGGAGTAGCCCAGCTCGTCCTTGGGTGTCGGGTAGGGGAGTCCCTCTAATTACGAGTTGTCAGGTAATAAGACGGAAAGCCTAGCCACGGACATTAGTTGGTAACGTGCTTGGAGAGAGTCACGCTACTAGCACGATAAAAATCACTTATTTAGATTTTGAAAAAGAGTAGGCTCATTGTAGCCGCTACACGGGGCTAAATTATTCGCCTATACCCAGTCTTTAATATCTGTTCACTGTTAGTAAAAATTGTGTTCCATATGTCCCATCCCATCCTTTCTGCCGCTGATGGACTTCTTGTTGAGTTGTTCTGGTCCTGAATATAGCTGAAATACGCCTCGCTGGACATAAGACAAACATCCAATCAATCAAACAATGTTTAACTTTAACATAGTTACTTTCTATGTTTGATTCATTATTACATAGCTAATTAGTGTCCCCACGTTGTCTGAACTTACAGGCTGTGCCGTTTTAGTGTGACGTAGTTCATGCAAATGAATTATTGTGACGTATGTGAATATGGCAATAGTAAAGATGAAATGGCCACATTAACGAATACAGCAAAAATTGAAAACATGTAGAAAAATAAATTCTTTCCTTACTCTGTCTTATATGTAATTGGACTAGTCGATGATGCAAATACTTATATTAACATCATGCGTATTCTATACCTAAAAACGATGGCTACTATAATGCACCTGTTTATTGAGTATGCATGAATCTCTTCTTCGCTTTTACCCAACTATCCATACCTCTACCCTTTGGTTCACAATGTTTCACTGTTGACTTATTGCTTATATATTGTTCCTGGCCTGAACATTGTTGAACATGTAATCAATAAATTTCAAGCGTCCTTACAACTTAAAAAAGAATATATTTTGTTATGTGAAAATATTTCGGACAAAGATGCATACGAATATAAAGCAATGCGATCTTGACGTTTTTTTAAACATCAGAGCAAACATGTAATCATATTGATTATTGTTACCTAACTTGCATTTACATAGCTTCAGCCTAGGACAACTATATAGGCACAATAAAACAACTGGTTTAGTGTGGAAGACTAATAGGTACGGCATTACGACTACCATTAGAAAATAATAGAGACGTGGAGAGTAGCATAACATTGAGTCTATTGTTGCCGCTGCAATACTATAACTGTTTTACTATCTAAAAATATGTCTTTAAAATCTACAAACACGCCTCCAATTTTGGTAAAGCAATTATAGCCATGTTACAATTTTTGTACACACGATTGCCTTGAATTTTGTTTAATTAAATTCGTAAAGTGAAATATTTTAGGTAATAAATTTTAGCTATTATGTATATAATATAATTTGTGTTTTAGGGAATGAATGAATTGTTTGAGGTGAATGTAGAAGCACATAAGATTTTAAAAGACTATGGTTTGATGATGACCATCTATCGATCACGTCCAGTTTTTGGCAGTTTAGTGGTATCCTTGTAAACATGTAGACAAAAGGTTGGCTTCCCCTTTTAGCTAAAATGGTTTGGTTGATAATCTAAGAAAGAATGATAATGATTTATTACTGTATAACTGAGTTTCTATTGAATGTGCAATCGCGGCGAAACCACCCGGAAACTTTGTTTTTTAATATACCAAATGTACGGTATAAAAAGTGTTAGAATATAATTGTCATAATTCTCCAAATTTTTGCATTTTCATAAAACTAGATCTGAACAGGTTTAATAGAATATAATAGATATTAAAGTTTAAAAGTTACTTACTGAAACATGGATTAGTTTAATGACCAAAAATACTCCTTATATTTTGTGTTGTGCAAAAAGATTTGAGTGGCGATAATTAAATTTGCTTTAATTTGAAAACATCAGATTACATTTATAAATTACGACTGGAAGCCGTGTTTGGTAAGTAAAAATACAACATATTAGTGGCTATATTAAGCACTCTCTCTAGATAAAATTTGTCACGACAATTTTCTACAATGTGTTCCAAAATGCAATTTTGACCTCTATACTGTCAAAACTGAATGCAAAAGGCTTGAGTTCCTATACATGAATATGTTTTCTCGAAGACGCAGGTACTTCTTTTTCGACCAAAGTGTCTTTTTTTTGGGAATTGGCTACTCACTTAAGCTTTGTTATTGTTTTTTTTATTTTGCTTTGTTTTGTGTGTCTCTTTCCTTATCCAGATTGCGTCACTGTCATGTGGTTTTTATGCTTGTTGACCTATCGGTTTCTTACTTTTTTCGTTTCATGAGGATAAATTTTGATTTTAATTAGATTTGTTTATTTTTTGACCACTTATTATAAGTATTATTGTACATTCGACCACAGTTTTACTCAGCGACCACATGCAAATTTTGATTACGGTTGTCATTTACGATTTGAATATACGAGTTCTGCAGGCATAACTTTTAATGCAAATAATGGAAGTCAATGTGTTTTATTTTATGACACATTTGGATAAAATAATTTTCTTGCATTGTTGTATCAATTATACTAATCCCAGTTGGAAATAATCCTCAATGGAACCCAATGATATGACTACAACTTAAGCACATGTATGTTAATCAAATGTTATACGTTGGCATTGCCATGTCTTTTGTGTCTGAAATATTATTCAATTTGAGACATTGGAGGGGGTCGAACCTGGCATCGGAACATTATGTATAAAGTGATGTTTACTGTTCCCCTTCATTGTATCTTATTTAGAAGGAAACACGCTAAAAACCTCTTTTCAAGATTTCAATAAGTGTAACCGTTATCTGCTATGTCCCAACCAAACACTTAACATTTTCCACAAATAATGTTTTTGCCCGTATGTTAAAAATATTTCTAGAATTTTTTTTATTGCTTTTTAACTTGTCAATGTCCTGAATGTAGCCCGCTGAAAATTATGCAAGCATTCAATCAATTCATCGTTTCTACAATCTTTGCTAGAAGGTGGTATCTTTATATACCAGACAAATGAACAATGCATGCACTGTGCTTACTGTTATATATGTATACTGAAATGCACTTTACTAAGTTGAACTTCTGTGGATTTCAAATAAAATCTTAAATACACTATTAGAACATCTTTCACAATGTAGATTCTATTGTTTTTCAATTGTGCGGGAACTTGAATTTGACTATCAAGTCCAAACGGGATGCAGATTTTTTTCCTGACGTATAATGTTGTCAAATTTTAGCAGCTACAAAGCTTTTAAATCTATAAAAACGTAATCCATTTTCGTTTGCTAGCGAGTGTTCTAAATTACAAGCCGACACACCTTGCAATGAAATTTCCTTGATCCACCATCTGGTTACACATTTGTGCGGCTCTATGGATTGAGCGAATGGAATCATTACGAGTAGTTCATTAGTTTCCGGATTTTTGGTTATTACAGCTTCTCAACAATTTTTGTTGCATGTTTGACACGGATGTCTCGATTGTTAATTTTGCTATCTATACTTAAATTTATTTATTCATAAATTATAGATGATCTAAGGACTAATTTATCCACTCGAGATTATTCATACTTTATAACTGTTATGAAAACAACATGCGATAATAGTATTAAAGGTACAAAATTGATTATTTAACCGATCACGTAACGCCCAGCGATCAGTATTCCAGGTATATCGAGAACGAAAGCAAGTTACTGAACAATATGTAGTTCAAATCTTGGAATATGTAAACAATTGGACATGAAACTCATAGAACTTCCACTGCAAACGAATGGCTTGTTGAGTATAAGTGGACAAAGCCTTTTGTCAACGCTACAAGGCGCATACTCTATTAAGAAATCTACAATGGACAAGGTACGTGGCTAACTAGATATAATATCCACTAAGGACTCCGATCACGGTTTCCGTGTTATAAAGTCACACACTCACTAGAGGGCATTATCTATCCACGATTTGGGGACACGGGTCTTGGGTGAAAGTGAGACACTTTTGCTTTGCATTTTAATATTTTTAACAGTTTCCTGCTCCCACTGCACATATGATGAACACAATTATGAAATTCATAAAGCAGGTACCTTAGACGAGTTAGGAATTTCTTTAACAACCGCAAGTCAGCCATATGGGTCATTCTTATTTAATCGTTGTAAATTTTACACTACTGTTGGACCTATATGTGCAGCCGCTAACGATACTGCATCAGTGTAAAATATACTGGTTGATGACGGCGACTTAAAAAATTATATTTCATTCATTCATTGGACGCTACGTTCCTCTCTAATAAATAAGCAAGCTGCAAGTACTGTATTTGTGCACAAAAATTCACACAAAACGAGGTTCGGACGTACAAAGTAAAATTAAACACACCAGAAAACAATAAAAAAACACAAAACACAAAAAGTAACAAAGAAACAAACATATGCTACAGTTAAAAATTATCACGTTTCAATACGTATGACGTATTTTATAACTTTGAAACAAGAAACTGCTGTATGTACACGTGCCTATGTTTTGAGTTTATTCATCTGTTTTAAACGAAATATGGTTAAATTTGAAGTTTACTCGAGGAGCAGGTAACAGTTTTATATATTCATTTTATTTTCAGGTTTTTAAATTTCATTTTGAGTTAATTTTCTTTATTAAAGAATTATGCTGTACAGAAATCATCGGCGATTTACAATAATCAGGGTGGAAGTCATGTCAACGAAAACAAGCATACTACACAAGTAATGACAGAGGAAACTGTGTGCAATGACACATTACAGGTATCGTTATTTAAATATGCTTTATAGCAAGATACTTTGACTTAAGCAATAAACATTTTTGCTACTTAATAATTCAAAAAACGAGAAAAACACATTAAAATGCAATGATCTGATAAAAGCTAAAATGGGAGTATATATATGCATGTATTTTTTTTAATTTAAATTTTACGTTTTAAATGTAATGCTGTATAATTTGACATCCGCTTATTCGTGTATTTTTCAGGCAGAAACAACAAATATGCTTGTGGTCCTCTCGACTTCATATCTATGGGACTTCTACGGCGGTACACTACCTGTTGGAAGCGGGACTCGACATGCTTTAAGAGCAATTTGTCTTTGTGAATATGCAGAAATAATTGGCAAATTATAAAACCAGATAACCTAGATGTACAATTAAATTTACTTATGAAGTTTCAATTAAACACTACTGAACTCAATCCAAGTTTTCATTCATAAGCTAAAAGGATGCGTAAAAGGAGTTTTTATATAGTTTCGTTTCTTAGTATCAGCATTTTAAATATTTCATATGCATAATAAATATTATTCAATAATATATAAAACATTTTGTATAAAAATAATATGACTGAAAAATTTGAATAAAAAAGGATATTCACTAAATATAAAATGGTTATTCACCGCGGGAAAATGCATGCGATTGTTATTTATAGAATCCCGGTTATTCCCTTTTTTAAATAACAATCGCATGCATTTTCCCGCGGTGAATAACCATTTTATTTTTAGTGAATATTCTTTTTTTATTGAATAAAACAATAACTGTCTTTTGATTCGGTAAATGTGTGGAGTTATTGTCTTTTGAAAAAACTCTTTGTTATTCACCTCGCCCGCTGGGCTCGGTGAATAACAGTTTTTTCAAAAGTCAATAACTCCACACATTTACCTCATCAAAAGACAGTAATTGTATATGATTCAATCTATATTACGGTTATCCAACACAATTATTTATGAAATCATAACAGTGTATCTCATTACCGTAATCAATGTAAATGTAGTTCGGTATCAAATTTTCGCCTTATTGCCAGCAACTTAATCATTAATAGTGCTATTTCTGGATTAGTCTCATACAACATACTGTAAACATAAATGTTATAATGAAAAGATTGCACAAAGATTCTGGTATTGAATAACATATAATAATGAAATTTATTTTACAAATGTTACAAATGTTGATTACATCTTTTGTTTTCATTTCGTTATCAAGTTTTCATATACGAGTTTTCCTATGTATTGTATGACTCATATTAGATAAAAACAAAACAAAAGACAAAACAGTCATTGAAATATTACCGTTGCTTTCTTGCTGGTAAATGGATTTGTGTTACCAAATTTACAAACAATTCTTTTAACGTAATATTACGATAATGTATTATTGAAATGCAAAACTTACAACTGAATAACAATCAATATCTAGATTTTTAAGTAACTTTTCATTGAATCACATTGTATGCTAATTATAAAACATCCGAGTCTTATTAATTTCCCGATTTATATATGTAAAAACGATTCGAATTGTGTATCAGATGTATGAATAACTAAAGGTAGGAAAATTTCTAATCCACCATAAGCAATAGTTTACACAAATAAAATGTTATCTTGCATACAACAAGCAATGCGCATGATCCAGCATTCTAATTTTCTGTACTGGAGATTGTACGACAAAACGTTAAGATCCGTTTTCATCTGTGAAAGAAACACTATACCTTAGATCAACTCTTCATAGCAAGCGTTGATTCAGAACACTTGAACTTTTTAATGTTTTTTGTGTAGGTGTAATAGTGTGTGGCCAAGCGTGGGAAGTGGTTATCTATTATCGATTGTTTGCAAAACCCGTCGTACCCTCAGAAAACCCCAGATCTATTCAAGTTTTTCCACCGAAGGTGGCGGGTTTTCTTAGGATACACCGGCTACATGATTCAAATATATAATTGAAATGAAATTGGCGTTCAACACCATTCAAACAAACAAAAACAATTATCGGCGCGTCAACACTGAGATTGCCGTTCAAGTCCGATTTTGTTGTTCGACTAATTTATTGATTGCTTAACATAAGCGATCATTATTGCAGCTATATTAAGAAACTGAACAAGTTACAAAATTAATAAACGATGGAAAAACGAACATTTTTACTGCGACTTGTGACATTGAGCATTGGTCTTCATTTTCGAAGATTACAAAAGGAGTCTTTATCATTAAAGGGTGCGAGATATCCTCCACTAACTTTGGGTATTTAAAACAATCGCAGTTGTTTAAGGAAAAATTAATGACTACATACCGTGGTTCGTGACAGTTAAGATAAGGTCGTCCATTTGTAAAACATTTATGACCATCATTATGACTGTTTACCGGTATGTTTATCCGTTGCACATATGATCGCAGTTATTCTTCAATAACGTATCGTTTTTAGCTCGATCGTAACCTCAGGCAGACCTTGACCACGAATATCACGCCTGATGTTCTAAGTGAAGCAGAATATGCTTATCGTTTCAGGACGCCTGTTATTAATCACAAGGTTTTATGTTAACTAAACAGGAACAATAGATATATACATGTATTTATAGGATATATCAAACATGGACACATAATATGTAAATAGAGGGTAATAAATACATCCATAACATAGATTACATTTGTTAATAATACATGGCCTTTTACATGTTTAACATGCTAACTGTGGTGAAGCCCACATGTCCTCCTCAAAAGACTGCCAGCACTTTAAAAAAGAAAAGGAAATCCAAAAATTAAAAACCGAAAAAAACATCACCTACCCTGAGGCTCGTCGTCTGTACAGTTCGGCGAGCAATCCATCATCTTCTGCCACACCATACGCCAGCGTGACCAAACGCGTTTATGTAACAACTGAAACGCAAACTATGATCACCTGGCCTATTGGTAAAAAAGACCCAGAACGACTTCCAGTTGAAACAACTGACAAAATCATTCAATCTTCACGAAAATCTTCATCTTCTCAAACTGCTACGTCTTCAGCACCCTCTCAATCCTCAACCAATTCTTCAAGCAGCCCAAAAAAAAATTCTAAAACTATTTCCAATTCAAATTCTTCAAATTCTAATAAAAACTCAAATCAAAAAGGAGATCGTACTCCAAAACTGCTTCCGGATCCCATTAAGGTCCACAACAGGTTTGGTAGTCTAGATCATATAGACACTACTATCTGGGGCGATCCCATGGATACACTACCCCCAGATACTGGATTTAAAAGTAGATCCCCTAGCAGAAACCGGCGGAATAGCCCCAAAAAAACTGTCAACTATTCCCCTATTCGCAGACCATAATGGGTACAATAATACAATGGAATTGTCGAGGTCTTAAGATAAACTTTCTTGAAATTACATTATTAGTTCAAGCATTTCTTCCTGTTGCATTTTGCCTCCAAGAATCCCACCTAAAACGAAGTGATAACATATCTTTAAAAAACTACTCTATATACAGCACATATGTAGAAGAGAATGATAGAGCTGCTGGCGGCTCTACCATTCTTGTAAAAGATCAAGTTCTACATAGCCCTGTAGATCTCAACACTGATCTTCAG
Source organism: Limnoperna fortunei (assembly GCA_944474755.1). Classification (NCBI taxonomy): domain Eukaryota; kingdom Metazoa; phylum Mollusca; class Bivalvia; order Mytilida; family Modiolidae; genus Limnoperna; species Limnoperna fortunei. The sequence goes on from OX104123.1 coordinate 62,796,180, forward strand.
GCGGTTGCTGTTAGAATATCTTTAGACAAAACAATTACTTTATGCTCTGTGTATATCCCTCCGAATTCTTCATTAAATTTAAATCAGTTGAAACATCTTACTGATCAGCTTCCGGCCCCTTATATATTACTTGGGGACTTCAACGGACACAACCCTTTGTGGGGCAGTAACACAATAAACGATAAAGGTAAAATTATTGAAGGCTTAATGAATCAGGAAGATCTGTGTATTTTTAATGATGGAACCAATACATATTTACATCCTGGGAATGGATCATATTCGGCTATTGATCTTACAATAGCAGATCCTTCTCTTTTGCCCGATTTCTCCTGGAAAGTCCATGATGATCTCTGCGGCAGTGATCACTTTCCCATTATATTGGAATCTTTGCACTCTTCCATCACAGAACGAGCCCCTCGGTATAAATTCAACAAAGCCAATTGGCCTCTATTTGAACAACTCTGTATGGAGCGACTTAACTCGGATACTTTTAAAGCTATTTCTGATCCAATTTTAAAATTCAATGAAACACTTATTTCAATTGCTGATGAAACAATTCCTAAGACCTCGACAAATCCAAAACATCCTAGTAAACCATGGTTCGATCACAGCTGTGAGGACGCTATTAAAGATCGGAAAAAAGCCGAACGACGCTTTAATAAACACCCAACTCAAAATAATCTTAGCCACTTACGAATTTTTCGAGCGAAAGCTCGCAGGGTAACGAAACAAAGACGACGCACCTCTTGGCGTAACTTTGTTTCTAAACTAAATAACCATACCCCTATGAATAAAATTTGGAACATGATTCGTAAAATTAAAGGTAAAAACAGTAAAGCTAATGTCCATCATTTAAAGGATGGACATGACTTGTTAACATCAGAGACAGATATATCTAACAAATTGGCGGAAACATTTGCAAAACACTCGTCTGCTGAAAATTATCATCCCGATTTTCAGCGCATCAAAACTCAAAAAGAAAAATCCAAACTTAATTTCCAGTCAAAAAATTTAGAAGATTACAATACACCTTTTGCTTTGGAAGAACTCAAAATTTCTCTAAACAAATCACACGATACAGCATGTGGCCCAGATGAAATACACTATCAACTTCTTAAACATCTCCCACAGTCTTCTTTACAATGTCTTTTAAATCTTCTTAACAGTATTTGGGAAACGGGTGACCTACCTTCTATTTGGAAAATGGCTACCGTTGTTCCTATTCCAAAACCAGGTAAGGATCATTCAGAAGCGTCGAACTATCGGCCTATAGCCCTTACAAGTTGCGTCTGTAAGACCATGGAACGGATGATTAATGATCGCCTTGTCTGGTTTCTTGAATCCAATAACCTTCTATCAAATATACAGTGTGGATTCCGACAAGGACGAAGTACCATGGACCATTTGGTACGTTTTGAAACTTTTATTCGAAACGCCTTTGCCAAAAATGAACATGTTGTGTCTATCTTTTTCGATTTAGAAAAAGCATATGACACAACATGGAAATATGGTATTTTAAAAGATCTTGTTGATATGGGGTTGAAAGGTAGACTTCCTACCTTTATTTCAAACTTTTTATCTAACAGAGAATTTAAAGTCCGGGTTAATTCCACATTATCGGACCCATTTGAACAAGAAATGGGTGTCCCTCAAGGCAGTATTTTATCAGTAACTTTATTTAGTATTAAAATTAATAGTCTGTCTCAAGTCTTGAAAGACAATATTGATGGTTCTCTCTATGTTGACGATTTCCTGATTTGCTATCGGGGAAAAAACATGAACAATATTGAACGTCAACTACAGTTATGTTTACATAGAATAGAGAAATGGGCAATGGAAAATGGATTTAAATTTTCCACTTCCAAAACTGTCGGTATGCATTTTTGTAACAAGAGAAAAATGCATCCTGATCCCGAACTTACATTGTATGACAACCCTATTAAAATTGTGAAAGAAACTACTTTTCTTGGTTTGATATTCGACTCCAAACTTACCTTTCTTCCCCATATCAAAATGTTGAAGACTAAGTGTCTTAAAGCTCTCGATATTTTAAAAGTCGTATCCAGCACTGACTGGGGTGCGGACCGCGATACATCACTGAATTTATATAGATCGCTGGTTCGATCGAAATTAGATTATGGTTGTTTTATTTATGGCTCAGCTCGCAAGTCATATGTCAAAATCCTTGATACCGTTCACCATCAAGGATTGCGACTATGTCTTGGAGCTTTTAGAACCACACCTGTAAATAGTTTATATGTGGAAGCAAACGAGCCTTCTTTGTATCAAAGAAGAATTAAGCTCGGTTTGCAATATGCAACAAAACTTAAGGCATATCCTACCAATCCTGCTCATGACTGTGTTTTCAAACCTTTTTATAAACCAATTTTCGATAATCATCCAAACAAAATTAAACCTTTTGGCCTAAGAATTGAATCTCATTTGGAAAATTCTGGTATCTGTATAGATGAAATTGCCGCAATTGAAATTCCTCACAATCCTCCATGGTTAAATCCTAAACCAGTTTTTATTTATGATTTGCGAAAATATAAAAAATCTGACACAAACCACTTGATTATTCAGCAACATTTTGCAGAGATTAAATATTGCTATCCTGATCACAGCTCAATTTATACGGATGGATCGAAGGATGGTGATAAAGTCGCTTCAGCCGCTGTCTTCGGAGAGCGAGTTGAAACTCGCCGTCTTCCTTCTGCTTCTTCCGTATTTAGTGCAGAAGCCCAAGCCATTCTTCTTGCACTAAAAATTGTTGCCTCGTCAGTGGAGGATAAATTTCTTGTCTGCTCCGATTCTTTATCGTGCCTTCTTGCCATTGAAAATAACAAAGTTAAAAATCCATTTATTTTTAAAATTATTCAAATCTACAGGTCCTTAACAACTTTAGGTAAAGTTGTAGTGTTTTTCTGGATTCCCAGTCATGTGGGAATCTATGGAAACACAGTCGTGGACAGGGAAGCTAGGAGTGCCTTAAATAATGACAGTATCAACTGTAAACTACCTTTTACTGATTTTAAGTCATTTATTTTAAAATATATTTATAATTTGTGGCAAACTGGTTGGGATCTCGAAGTTCATAATAAACTTCATGAGATCCAACCACTTATTCGCCATACAAATTTTAACACTTTTACATGTCGTAGAGACCAAGTAGTTTTTACACGGTGTCGTCTTGGTCATACCAAGACGACCCATAATTATATTTTAAATAGTGAACCACGACCCGAGTGTGTGCCATGTAACAGTCCGTATTCAATCAAGCATGAATTGATGGACTGTGTTGACGTGGCCCACATTCGGGAACGTTTTTATACTGTGACTTCTTACTTCAATTTGTTTACAACTGTCGCTGGCGACAAAATTCTACAGTTCTTAAAGGAAATTAATTTGTATTATAAAATATAATTTCATACCATAACTATGCTGTTTTTTCATATTTTATTATTTTAATCAGGTTATTTTTATGTGTATATACCCTCATACTATTGTGTGAGATTACAGTTTTACTATATTTCGACAGGGTTGTATCTATGCCAACTTTCTAATTGTTAAATGTCATCAATTTATAAAATAGTTCACGTCCTGAATATAGCTGAAATATTGCTTGCTGGACGTTAAACATCAATCAATCAATCAATCATTTTCAACCTGTCAAACAAAAACATGAATCCCAAAAATAATTATTTTTCTGTTAATGTTGTTTGAAAACATATTAAAGTCAAAATCAAGATTTAAATACATGTATTAACTTTAATTGGTTTTTTTCCATCTTGATCATATCAAATATTACTCAAGATTGATATCAAAATAAATAGTAACAATTTTATAAAGTTCAAATTGCTTCAACAAAAAAATAAATACTTGACAAACAAAGTTGTTTGTGCACTTTAACTGTCAAAGTATGGATGTGTAACAAAAAACTTATTCAGCAAATCTTTCATCCAGTGAAATAAAGTACATTTACCTGAAACTGAAACACAAAAAAGGTGTTAACAAAGATTGAAACCCCAAAAAATGGGAAATAAAAAAGTCCATATGCAATGCACAAAAACATTTTAACCCTTTAGTAACACAAATATTCTATACACATTAATTCTCTTAAAATGCTTGCACTTGAATAAGATACTAGTAATAGCAAAAGCTGCAATGCTTGTACTATATAGATTCTGCCATAGTGGGTGTGTACCCCAATTAATTACAGGGTTCTGGTATTCTATAAGCACCCCCCTCCCCCCGAGTTAACCTTGATACCTTCTTAATGATGAACTTGTTTGAATGGTTATTAAATGCAGCACCATAAAAGAGGATTTGGTTTATTGAGTATTGAAATACTGACTAATAATGTATTCAACGAAAATGGATTGTTAATTCGTAATAAACTTATCATAATTTACCTCCTGGAAATTGCTCAGAAGCAAATGTCTTCTTCTTGTCTGATCGCTGACTGAAAAATGATGTTGTTGTACTATTCTCATGTAGATCAATACTTTCTTTGACTTTTTTGTATGATGATACGAACATTTTTATCAGATGGCATGGAATTGTGTGTAATTTTGTTACAATCGTTTTTTCCGGTTCAGTTCCGGAAATACTTATTAAAGTCATGCCGTAATAATATCAAGTCCGTTCCGACAATGAACCGTATATAATGAATATTCATGACTCATTTTAGCTGATGGAAATTAGCATTAATCCTATCGGAGACCCCCGTCTAATTTTACCACACTCCCCCCACTTTATAAAGGTGGGACCAATTTTAAAATGTTATGCCACCCAAAAAATGGCAGAATGCCAGCCTTAAACCATATAAAACGGGACTTAACCAAAATTGGAGTGTGATAATTCCAAAATACTGAAAAGAACCTGGGCAAGGGGTAAGTCTGTCAAACTAAAAAATTACTTAAAAACCACCCTCACCCAAAAATTAACTTGAATTTTAATTAAAAATCTTCTGTGAGATTAAAAGTCGGTACATGTAGTAAAAAAAATACGAGAAAACATTACAACAAAATAACCCACATGAATTATTCTCTTGATAATTCGACGTAATCTAACAACCCTGTTAGATTTATACAAAATTTACTACTGTACAAATTAAAAATATCAAGTTATTAACCCTGTAGTCAGGGAAATTCTTTACCTTTCTCTTATCAAAAAATATAAGTGGTCAATATTCCCAACTTAAAGGACAACCCTATAAAATGTTCCAAGTCGGAAGCAACCCAACAATTTACTTATAAAAATTAATTAGCTTCAACCTAGACTGGCCACTGGCAACCTATAACCTACATTTACGTTTAGGTTGCATACAAAAAATATTAAAAACACATATATACAAATGACTCAAAAGTCAAATACTTTCTGAACATGAACACTTATTTTTAATTTAACACGTTAAAACAGTCTAAAAGTCGGTCGTCTGTAGTCACGTTGGCGTAGGCAGTCCAAAAAAAAACATGTAAAAATCTACACGAACCAGAGGGAATCCCCCTCTGGCATTTCCTCAAAATCCTTCTGTCTTGAGGCGTTTTCCTCTCCAGAGCAAAATCTGGGCACTTTCCTCTCCTGGGAACACCCCAGCCATCAGCCGGCACAAATCCTCCAGATCCCGGACAACTACCCAGAACTCTTCCTGGGTGTTCCCATTAATTATATACAGGCGTTTCGGGGTCCTGGACGTGAACTCGACCTCCACCTCAATCTCATCTATAACCACATATTCCTCCTTCTTCTCTTCTTCTGGCTGCCCAGCCGAAGCTGGGTCACCTTCACCCTGAACCACCGCCTCATCCTGGACCACTGCCTCACTCTGAGCTACCTCCCGAACTATGGGTTCCACCTCCAGGGTCCTAACCAGCTCCCGCTGGTCTTCTGATAAGTAACCCAACAGCTGGGCTGCGACTCTCCAGTATAATAGTAACCCTGGGCAGTTGACTGGTCTCAGGCTAAGAGGCCTTGAAGGCGGTTCATCAACCAATCAGCACCTTGCAATCCAACTATGGTGACGATCTATTTATATCTATCGGAGACCCCGTCTAATTTTACCACATATCCTATCAGGTGATTAATTGTATTACGTGATTTTATTTAGGTCACTTTCCTCAACGTGTTGTTGGGCCTCGGTGGCCTAGTTATTGATCATGTGGTCTGTCATCACTGAGGTTGTGGGTTCGAGTCTCACTGCGGTCAGGGTGTACTCGACTCCAATCTTAATTGACAGGGATTTCCAGTTTCCTACCGCAGCTCGGGGTTTTCTCCGAGTACTCCGGCTTCCTCCCCAATAAAAACTGGACGCCATGATATAGCTGAAAGTGGCGTTAAAACACCATTCAAACAAAAAATCAACGTGCCGTCTTTTAACATTGTATTTTATAATTTCCTTGACCGGTGGGGGCTGCAGGGCTGACCCTGGGCAATGTGCGAGTGCAATTACCTGTCTCTCGGTTTGGCAGTTGCAGATGTAACAGTGAAATACGTCCGGTAGTAAAATTAGTCCCCCGGACTTTTGTTACTAGTAACATTAGTCCTTGTTACTCAATTTCCTAGTAAAATAGGTCCCCGGACTTATTTTCCTAGGTAGAATAGTCCTACCTTATTGACCGACCATTTAAATTGCAAACGAGGGGTGGGCCTTGGTTTTTCCCAAACAATATTTTGAAAATGATTTTTGATGAAAAAATACTTTGGCGGCAGAGGGTAAGAAAAAAAATATTCTGATGATATATTTCTGCTATATAAAATAATGTTAACAATGAAAAAAATATTCTGTCGCGACGCCTTCAAAAAATAAATATTTTTTCCCCGGAAAAAAAAATTTTCTGACCAAGACAAAAAACCAAGGCCCCCAATTCAAGTTAAATGGTCTGTCCCTTAGTAAAGTCCGGTACTTTTTTCCTAGGAAAATCAGTTACTTGACTTGTGAATTTACTGATTTATATATTTTGGTTTCTTAACATAAAATAACATTGATTAATGGTATTATGGTCTCATCATACAAACACGAATTGTTTAGTGTTGTGCTCAATTTGACGGTTTACTTGTTTTATCAGAACTAACATAAATTTGAATTGAAAAGGTCATTTATTATCATTTATTATTAAATGACTAAATATCTTAACAACTACATAAATCACAATCAAAAGATAAATTAAACACATAAAACACATTTGAATACATAGTAAACATTAAACACATTTGATCACAATAAGAAAAACCTATTTACAAGAACAATATGTATCTTCAATCCAATCTGTGACAAAACCGTTCAAAGATGAAAAATCGCCACCATATTGTGGATTGAGCTATATGAATTCTTACCATATTGCGAAAGTAACAATATCCCCCATCCTAAACACTAATATTTGTTACAAGTTTGTACAAAATATTATAATCAAGTCTGTGAAATAATTACTTTTAAAAATTGGTCTTTCATGTCACCATGATGTTAACAGTACAAATATGTTTGTTCCATGTACTTGATAAAAGTAAACACTTGTTACAGTAATAATACACATATAGATTGTTCCAAAGTACAGAAGCCAATGTCTCCTACACTTAACTCCGTTATACAGCCAATAATACAATATGTATAGTGAAAAAAACAACACAAAAATGTATGACAGCCTACATATACATGCATATGAATAAGACTAATATAGTTCAACAATCGAAAAGAACACACTGGCTGATTGCAGACTCCACACTAGATAGAAATTCACATTGACACAGAGGCCCTTGTCCCCATGTGCTGTCAAACAGGAATTTCATTTGGGGTAGTTATGTCAGGAGACAACACTGAGGCCCTTGTCCCCACGTGTTTCTTCAAGACTCGATAGTGGAATTCTAATGTATTTTTTAAATGCTTTGCTATTTCACCGGCCTATTTGTTGAATTGGTTCCACAGAAAACCCATTTGACCAGGCGGTTGTTGCTGCACCAATTCTAAAACTATGGGCCTTTTAGTTTTTGATATTTAAACCAGTAAATTTTTAAAATTGTTGCAGCTGAATGTTGAAAAAATTTCGTGTAATAGGGGTATTATCCATAAAGGTGACAAGAGGTTCATCTTTGGTATTCTCCCTACCCTAAGTTGCAGGCAAGTCCATACAGAATGAACAGGACACAGCATCTTGGTTAGCTTGTTACTAGGAAGAAACAGTGTAGGTATATGTTTGCCTGAACTATGTTAAAATTTGGACATTTGGATTTCCAAGCCTTCACTGTCCTCATTGACATATTTAACGTCGCTTACACTAAGACTGTTACCCAAAGCACGTAGAAATGCATGAAATGCAAGCAAGTACATCCACGGAGTAAAATTTGTAAAAAGCGTGACGAGCGTGTATTAGGTAGGGATTAACATATACTTTTTAATATAGAAGTAGTGATAGGCAGCCTCTTATCCTTACCTGCCTTTACTTTGTTATAGCCTCGCAGAGCTTTATTGATGATACAATGGTCAGTTATGTCCTGATATCCACCCAATTGCAACAAAAAGCTGATATCAGACATGTAAGTTGTAACTGTTGAAGCTGCTATTTTTTTAAACGGTAAGCAATAAATAAGGTAATGTGTTATAAAGATGCTGGAAAGACTGGTTTGAAGGGAAAGTATAATTCCATAAATTCTTTATAAATTGTAAAAGCTCGTTTGTAGGACTCCAGAGAAGATTTTTTTTAAAGGAGCCATGAATAAGATTTGTAGCTATCGTGCTCAAATTAGTGGCATTTCCAAAGAACTTCTTATTGGGAAAGGATCCATCAAAGGAAATTCCCCTTTGAACTTCCGAATCTGTAAACGAGAAAGATGATCCGCTGCAGCATATGTTGAACCTGGTATATACACCGCTTTGAATAATATATTTAACTGTAAAGTGAGAACAAAAACTTCCGTAGTACTAATTTCATGAGGGTTGGCTCTTTGGAAGATTGCTAATTAATAATATGGACTGCAGCTAAATTATCACAATAGAATGTGGCACATTTATTCCTCAAGGTCATGCCCCATAATTCTAAGGCTTTTCTAATTGGAAAAATTTCTCTAATGGTAATATTATACTGCAGCCATTCTGCAGACCATTTAATATCAAACCACTGTTTATTCAATAACCCGCCAAAGCCAATATTACTTGCATCTGTGTACAAGTTTAGCTGAGCCGAATTTTCCCACCTGTCTGATAGGAAGAGACCTCTCCCATTAGAATTTTCAACAAATATAAGCCATGCTTGTAGATTTCCTAGCCTCATTATTGAGGCGACGGTGAAGATGTAAGATCAATGATCCCACGTACTACTGAACATGCAAAGTTTAATAAACCTATCAAGACTGTAGTTCTTTTAAAGTAGCCTTCCGTTTAAGACTTAAAGGTTTCAATTGAGCTTTAATCAGGTTTAATTTGTCAAGAGGTAAACGGATTTCCAATAACTCGGTATCAAGCTCAAGACCCATGAATGTCAATGAAGTAGTTGGAAAAAAAAATTTCTTTCTAATTAATAGGCAACCCTATTTGTTTTGACATCAATAAAAAACTTTATAAAGTTTGCAGTCGATGTAACGAATTAGCTGGTCCTACAAAAAGAAAATCATCTAAGACATGAATACACACCCGAGCCCCTAACTTGTGATCAATAATCTAATGAATAGCTGTACTAAATGTTTCAAAAAGTTTCCATGAATAGCTTAAGCCCATAGGTAATGTTTTATCATAGTAATATTTACCATCCAGGGAAAACCCCAAAAGGTCATGGTCTTCAGGATGTATAGGAATAATTTTAAAACTATTTTCAATATCTGTTTTGCAGAGCAGACTACCTTGACCATACAATTTTATTTATCTTATTGCTTTATCAATTGTTTGATAATGAACTGTACATTGAATGATTCTCAGGAATTCCATAATTGATGGACTCTCTTACAGGTTAAAGAAAAATGATTAAGTCTAAATTCTCCTGGGTTCTTTTTGGGGACTAAACCCAAAGGCGATACCTCAATATTCGGAAAAGGGGGTTCAGTAAATGGGCCCGCGACTCTGCCGGCGTTAATTTCTTCCAAAATTGACTGTCCAAGAATACTGAAGATTTCAATGAAAACAAAATTTCCTCTAGCCTTGAAATGGGATCCGAAACCCTTGGGTAATCCAGTCATTAAAAAGTTTGTTAAGGTTTTGTCGAAGCCCGATAAAAATTTATGAAGTTGCTGTGGCTTAATAGGGGTAACAACATGTTGAAACGTTATGTTTAAACCAAAATAGTTTTGTACTAGGCCCCGTGTCTCTTTTGGACTTGGTGTTTGGCTGTGGATAACCTCCAGTGTTCGCTTTTCTACAGAGTCTTTTATGATGAACCCCGCCACATTTCTCGCAGACATGTGGGTACTTACAGTTTGGACCCCTTTCACATTTCCCACCATTGTTGTTGTAACTATAGCACTATTTTGTAGAGCTCCTGCCTGGAGCTCCTCTAACTGGAAAAGGCAAAATTTTTACACATTTTGTTAAATTGTCAAATTTTATCTTAACACCTAAGGCACATCGCATCAGAGTACAACTCAGTATTGACCTGATCCCAAGGAAGGTGTTCGAAGTCATGCTCCCGTCATTCTCTAAAAGTGCGGTCATAAATAAATGCACCGGTTATACATGATCTGCGGGCTTAAGTTTGGATTATGTCCGCATACTGCATGAGCGCTCGAGTTTCGTGTCGACACTTGTCACATTAAATACTCACAAATATTTGGAATGCAGAAAGCCAGTGTGTTATTGACTCAAATCTTATCATAGCAGCTGGTTGCTTCTCCAATACCATACCACCCTCCATAGTTTCTAAAGGTTTGAATTTTACTTTAGGTGGATTTTTTACTCAAAAGGCATCCTAAATCTATTAATTCATTTGCCCAAATTTTTGCCTTAATTTTGGGGTCAATTCCCAGACTAAGAGGTCTAGAGATACTTACCTTAGAGTAATTCAGAAAGGTGGAAGATTTTTTAACATGGGCTTGAGAAGTTACAGGCTGAGTTAAAGGAATGTCTGGGTTTGACGTTAATATGTTTACATTAACGGTACTTGAACACACAAAGTTATCTAAAGCTGTATTACTGGCAAGACTGCCAGTTTTCAGCAGCTCTATCCAGTGCCCGGTAGTTAGTACAATCATTTCGCAGAGGTGTCTGTAATGGTGATATAGGAGTGATTGTAGTTTGATAGCTACATCCTGCTGTTGTAGGAAAAAGTAGGTCATGTGCCTTCAATGCTTAAATGACAAGAGTTGGCAATATCTAGGATGGCAGCTTGAATTCCCTTTTGAATCTGGTCCTCAATAGGGTCAGGAGTGGTAACATTTACTGTGTGTGGTTGATTGACAGATCATAAGGCATGATTTGAGACACGAGTTATTTTGGAAATCCTTGCAGATTTGAGATTCGTTCTGCCATCGCCTAAGAAATTTAAAATAATGTCTTAAGTGTTTAATGTATTGTAGGTTTAGTGTAAAAGTATAAATTCAGTATAATAGTAAATAATTAAATACTGATATACATAGAGCATGTAAATAAAACCAATTTACTTTCTGTAAAGAAGTACCAGTGTACTTTCAATGTGGCCTCTAAATTAAGTACATGTGTACTACCAGGCGATAGGTACATGTATGTTAACCTTTAATGAAGTATAATATTACTTCAATAATCGAGATACAACAAGTATGCTTCTGCTATAATACATGCATAATGGAAAGTAATAATGACAGCTGTGAACAGTAATAATTTAGTACCTTAAATGATAAATTAATGTCTGCAAATCTGTGAAACTTATGACACAACAATGGATTCTGCAGTCTTAGACTGTTTGCATCTTAAAACACAGTACATGTACTAACAATAAAATGTATAACCTTCAAGAAAACATAAATAAATAAATAAGTTCATGACAGTACAAAACTAAATCACAAAATCAATGAAAATTAAAATGTGATAGTCGTTAGCTTAGAATGGAACCAGAAAACCTGACAAACTACAAAACAAAAGATAACTTTTATGAATCAGGCTACTGTCGAAATGAATTAACGGCTTGTTAAATTGTCCCACCCCCCCCCCCCCCCCCCCCGTACATTACGGTAGTACCGAATCATTCCGTCATCATTAAAAGGAACAACATCCGGGTATATGTTTATTGAGCAGTTTTTCATATTACGAAGACTCCAATATTTACAGCTGGTAATGGTCTTCAGTTCCTGTTTTAACAATTGATTATAAACATAAACCTGTGTATTATAGGTGTCAACAGGTAAATTGTACACAACTGTACGGTTCGTTACTTGTAGAACTATGATTGTCACAATATTGTATCGTGTTTTCCAAGTTGATAGGATGTATAAAAGTCAGAAACTATTTCTTGGAAATTGAAATTTTCGGAGTCAATATTATTTCCACCAGCATGGAAAACTAAATGATGTGGTCATGTATCGGTAATCATTCTCTCCCACCGTTCATAATGATGTTTTTAATTAATTTTCCCGTTGTTTATCACATAAAAACGCACTAAAGGAGAATTACCAAAGGCAAAGTTCTTTGTTTCCACTCGAGAGTTTGCATATGTTCGTTACCTATTAACATGTCAACTGCCAACTACAAGTATTCGCGCTATTTTGTAAACAAAATCTCATGAATCTGCAAAGCTTTAGATAGTCTTACATAAATATTTAACAGCCTTATTCTGTTGACCTAGCTAACATCTGCAGACAGCGTGTCTATCACAACACATGCGTCTTGTGGTGGTACGTTGTCTGCCATCGAATGACTCAAATATCGTATTTACCTTGCATTAATTGAAAATCCACATCAAGAATCAAAGAAAAAGCTGAATATAGTAAAGTTCGTGACTAATTCCAAATCGCATGTAATGTTGTTTATTTACAGTTTCCCGAAACAATCTGCAATTTCCAAGTCCTAGCAATGAATTTAAATACAAATTAAGAATAGACATTTAACCAATGTTACTATTCACATAAATCCAGTATATATAACTATCGCCCATTTCCTTTGATGTACAAAGGGAACTACTTCAAACGAATATTACATAATATGATATCTACTTGGTTCAAAAGCAATAAATTATGATGTGCCATAAAATCCTTTTTAAATTTGGTTATTGGCGTTAAATACTATATAAACAAAAAAAAACATTTTTTATAAAATTGAATATACATGTAATTTTACAGTATGTGAATTAAATTTAATATATTTAGCATATTGAAAACAGAAATGTGTTTGACTGTTATTATGATTTGAAAATATGAGACAAATTTAATTTATAGTAGAAAATAGGAATGAGTACATAAAATTGTTTTCCTCTTACTTGTATCCATTATTAGAGATAGGTTTGTCACTTTCTAAGAATGGGCCTATCAAATCAATTCCAATTTTAACAATAATAGTGTGAAATAAGTCCGGTAGTAAAATAAGTCCCCAGGACTATTTTACTGTTCAAATATTTCTGTGCTTTTACAGTAAAATTAGTCCGGTTGTAAATTAAAAGTCCCCCAAACTATTTTTACTAGCAAAATATTTCCATTCCACAAGTTGTATTAGTTAAATAGATCAACGACCAATTTTGATACTCTTCTTTCATTACATCAATTTATATATTTCTTGGATGGGATAAAAAGTGTTCATCATAAAAAAAATCATATTTGTGAATTGATTTTTCGCAATGTTGCTTAAATAAATGAGAAGTGTTTACAGTGAATATAATTCGTTTTATAAGAAAATTCAGGTCTGTTAACTGATTTTTTTTCATCTACTTACAATATAATTAGTCCATAAAAATGTTTACTGACGCCCTCTCGGGGTCTGTGTCCCCATTTTCCGGCTTATCCGAAAAACAGGCTCTTCTGTATGAGGGCAGGGAGACTCACCCCTCTCCCTTGCGACGCCCTCAACTCCTTTCCCTGGCATATGCCTGCATTGACGGTGCTGTTAAATACTGCACTGTTTCGGTACATCCTGCGACATAAAAGGAAAACATTAGAGACCAACAATAAAACACTGTCGGTGACAACTAACCCCTCAGTGGTAGTGCAACGCCCCAAGCACTGATACCCTAACAACTGTGAAACTATTGTCTCCTGTCTCATCCTCTTTCCTCGAGGGGAGGTCCTCCTTCCGAAGACCTGACATTTATATGTATCCAATTCCTTGGCATCCTGTATCGATAAGTTCACACATTTTAAATGGTACCGATCCTTACAAGTGTCGCATTTCCTTCGTGTTCTGAACAGTCTCCTCTCTGAGTATGTCCTCCCCTTTTAGGAGACTTGGTTGCGACTTTTCCAGCCATGCAGAGATTTTCCTATCCTTGCACGCTTTTGACTTGGTTGGTCAATAAATAAGTAATGTTAAAACGGTTGTTAACTTGTTCGGTCAACCTTAGTATGTTGTTGACGTTCAAGTTCACGACTTGGATGGTCACCAAGTATGGGTTGGAGCGTTTGTTGATGTTGACTTGGTCGGTCAATCGGCAGTTGTTCTTCTTGAACTTGGTGATGTGTAGATTGGTCACCAAGTGTGTGTTGATGTTGACTTGGTCTGTCAACAAGTATTTGTTGTTGTTGCCATGGTTGAAGTTGTTGGTACGGTTGTTCAGCATTTAAGTGCTGTTGTAATGTTTGTTGATATGGTTAGTCAGCAGTTTTGTGTTGTTGGCCATGTTCAAGTTGACGACTTGGTTGATCACCAAGTGTGCCATATTGTTGGTTCGGTCTACCGACAAGTGGTGTGGATGTGTATGGTTGTTCAACTTTATGATGGTGGTGTCGTGGGATTGTGTTTTATAAGTATTGTCCATGTCCAATAGAATTTCCAGGTTGCTTGTGCAAATCTAACAATGCATCAGCGCAATCACGCTCAGCTTGTTCCAACGTGCGATACAGATCAGCACAATCCTTATCAACCCGTGTTAAATCAACACCATCTGGCCATACCACAGATTAAAAAACTCAGGACTGGGCCTGAAGTATGGAATTCTACAAACCATTTCTTTTGTGATACAAATATTATTGTCCTGCATGTTCAACAAATGTTGAGCAGAGGCCTTTCCCACGTCAGGGAGTAACTATAACTGCTCATAATCACAATCAATGATAGCCACCTTCGAAAAAACCCCACCTTTCTTGTTTGTCATTGACATTTAAATTCCAGTTACTCTTTGGGGAAAACAATTGGAAACCTTCACAGAAATTCACTCAGTGGTACGATATAGCCTTCCGCTATGCAAATCAATATCACTATTCAATTTGATGTACAACAACTACAAAATGTAAACAAATGACTGACCTGATTTCTGCTGCAAGTAAACAGTGGTGTATTCCGAAATTCCAATTTCCGGTTGGCCTTCACCTTATCAAAAGGATCACAATACCCAACAATGGCGAGAACGCACAACGTGAAATGTGTCGTGTGCTACACACGCTTCAATAAACAATTGTCCAATATCCCCCAAAAAACAAACTACAAAACAGTTATCACGGAACTCCTATTACAAACAAAAATGAAAGTTTTCCAAATAAAACTTTCCCAAAAGCTTTAAGCCCCTGTTTTTCCCAAGCAGTCCCAAAAGGATCAACCTAAACTACTGCTTTTTGATAAAAAAATTTAGCTCTAAATCGCTTAGATTACAGCCCAAAATATCCGAACTATCTTCGTCGCAACTACGGTATAATGTCCTTGACCGGTAAGGCTTCAGGGCTGACCCTGGGCAATGTTTGAGTGCAATAACCTGTCTCTCGGTTTGGCACACCTCCAGATGACTCTAATGGCGTCTCTTCTGACGACACACCGCGATTATATCTTGAAAATGATGTATTGATGTCGTGGATTTTCCGAGGTCATGAAAATTATTAATAAATAGTAATAACAGTGCCTGAAATTTATCCATATCGAGAGAAATACGATTAAGTCCAACGATATCTTTACGGGCTTTGAATTTTATTTGTGATAGCTACAAAACCTGTCATGGTTTTTAGCCGCAATTATTCAAATCAAATCAAATATTTAATTCCAAATGCCCTGGCGAGCATGACAAATTCATCAAATCTATTTCACACGCACAATTATTCTGAAATAAAAACAAACGTAGTCCACATTCCTCTGTCACTAATTACAATAATTAGACCACATCATAAAGAACATAAACAATTATAATATTTGTGTAATATTCCCATGAATTATATTAGTGAATAGCTGGAGTTTTCCTTACAACATAAAGCAATAAGTAGGGCCAGACAGAGGCATCAATGGATCACTTATGTTTCAACTGTCTAATAATATCTCCACTGACATCAATAATTGTGAGGTTTTCATTATCATCTTCAACACTGATGGTTTCAGCGTCATAATCAATCCCATATTCCTCAATATTGGTTATTTGTATATCATTATTGCCAGCTTCTTTTACGAGTTCCCTGATCGATCGATTTGAACTGTTATTTGACAGCACTCCCTGAATAAACAATTCATTACCTATTTTATTCTGTTATTTGGATAGTGGATGATTATTGTATTGGAAAATGAAATATTTTTTATCTCTTATTTATCCTACGCAAAAACATAGTGTAAAGCAAACAAATAATCAGTATTGGTAATGCCAAGCTTGTTTTCTGACTCCATATAAGAAAATAAATCATAATTCTTCCGTTCATCAAACCAAAAATCAATACGCTGTGCGAACTTTTCCCCTTAATAGCTCTATTTACATACATCCACATTTTCTACACATTCCCGAAGGAAGTCTGGTTGCTAGTTTCTACTGGCTTTCAGATAAGTTATCCTACATGCTTGTCCTTAACTTTGCTATGTACAGTATAATTTTAAGCATTACAGATCGAAAATGTCCGATCGTATTTGAGGGACTGATTTCCCATTTCGATTAATTAACTTCTGGAGAGATAAAATTAACCTTGGTTCAACAAAACCTTGTTTGAGTAGTTTAGCCAACAGCAGTGATCGGTCTAGACAGTCGGAATACCGATCGCAGGATCTAGAATAACGTACAAGTTGGGAAATAAACACAACATACTTTGGAGCGACTGTAATGCTGATGTCGATGAACGGGACACATCTTTTACATGTTTACATGTAACAATAATGACTGACGATTTCTTCTACTTAAAAGTGTTTACACAATATGTTCATTAACTTAAAAGATATACATGCACGCGTTTTAGTTATTCCTCGTGCATTTGATTCAGTAATCCGCTCATTCCTCAATTTTATTCCGTAATGGAGCTTTTAGAATCACACCTGTTAACAGTTTATATGTAGAAGCAAACGAGCCTTCTTTGTATCAAAGAAGAATTTATCTCGGTTTTGCAATATGCAACAAAACTTAAGGCTTATCCTACCAATCCTGCTCATGACTGTGTTTTCAAGCCGTTTTATAAACACATTTTTGATAATCATCCAAACATTTTGGCCTAAGATTTGAATCTCATTTGGAAAAGTAAATTTTAAAATAAAGGATTTAAAATCAGTAAAAGGTATTTAACAATTAATGATATCATTATTTAAGGCATTCTTAGCTTCCCTGTCGACGACTGTGTTTACATGGATTCCCACATGACTTGGAAATTCAGAAGAACACAACCTCTTTACCTAAAGTTGTCAGCGATTTATAAATTTGAATTATTTTTAAAATAAAAGGATTTTTAATTTTAGAATTTTCAATTGCATGAAGACATGACAAAGAATCGGAGCAGATAATAAATTTAATCTCATCTGACGAAGCAATAATTTTTAGGAGGATAGCTTGCGCTTCTGCACTAAATACAGAATAAGCGGAAGGAAGACGGTGAGTTTCAACACGCTCTCCAAAGACAGCGGCCGATGCAACTTTATCGCCGTCCTTCGATCCATCTGTATAAATTGCAGAATGGTCAGGATAGTGAGATTTTATTTCTGCAAAGTGTTGTTGAATAATTAAAGGGTTTCTGTCTGACTTTTTATGGTTTCTAAGATCAAAAATAAATACCGGTTTTGGATTTAACCATGGTGGGTTATGTGGAATTTCAATTGCTACAATTTCATCTAAATGTATACCAGATGTGTTCAAATGAGGTTTTATTCTGATACCAAAAGGTTGAATTTTATTCTGGATGTTTTTCAAAAATATTTTCGTAAAGAGGTTTGAAAACACAGTCGTGGGCGGGGGTGCCAGGATATGCCTTTAATGTGGTTGCATATTGCAAAGCGAGCTTTATTCTTCTTTGATACAAAGAAGGCTCGCCTGCTTCTACATATAAGCTGTCTATAGGTGTAGTTCGAAAGGCTCCAAGGCACAGTCGCAATCCTTGATGATGAACCGTATCAAGAATTTTGACATATGACTTGCGAGCAGAACCATAAATAAAACAACCATAATCCAATTTAGATCGAACCAGCGATCTATAAAGATTAAGTAAAACGTCGCATTCAGCACCCCAGTCGGTGCTGGCTACGACTTTTAAAAAATCTAATGCCTTTAGGCATTTATTTTTTAACATTTTGATATGGGGTAGAAAGGTTAGCCTTGAATCAAATATGAGACCAAGAAAAGTAGTTTCCTTTACAATTTTTATAGGATTATTATGTAATTTTAATTCGGGATCAGGATGCATCTTTCTCTTATTACAAAAATGCATCCCCACGGTTTTTGCAGTGGAGAATTTAAAACCATTCTCCATTTCTCTATTCTATTTAAACATAACTGCAGTTGACGTTCAATATTATTCATGTTTTATTCATCGGTAACATATGAGGAAGTCGTCAACATATAGAGAACCATTAATATTATCTTTTAAAACATGAGCAAGGCTATTAATTTTAATACTAAACAAAGTGACAGAAAGGATGCCTAAGAATTGAATCTCATTTGGAAAATTCTGGTATCTGCATAATAGATGAAATTCCTCAAAATCCTCCATGGTTAAATCCTAAACCAGTATTTATTCATGATTTGCGAAAATATAAAAAAATCGGACACATTAGGGAGAAATCAGGGGAACAGTACAAATAATTAATTTTCGCAGTAGTTACATACATTTTTCATCATTTACATCATTTTTGTTTATAATTGTGGATTTCCAGGATTATTTCTCTTGTGTTTTTAAACCATAACACATATAGATTCAGTTTTTTTCTTCATTATTATTCATGGTATGCAATATCAAATAGGACAGTACAGTCCTTGTAGCCATACAAGGTATTCACACATATAAATAGATCAACTAAAAATATTTGTATAGGACTGGCGTAGACATAAACATCATTTATGAAGTTCTTGTATACATCATATTTCTAAGAGTTTGTTATGAACATGTTTATCTGAGCAAAATTTTCAAAAAGGATAGATAAATAACATAATATTACACCCAGAAATAATTCTTCTGTTCAGCACACTTCAACTTGGACAAAGTTGTGCTGATCAAAATTGCTTAATGGGACACCCATCTACAGAACTTGTCATGATGTCAATAATTACTATACATCTTTATTCTTTCAAGTGCAGCTCATACATTTATCAAAAGAAAATTGTTAAAATACAAAACAATTTGAAAGAACTGATGTTTGAAGTCAATTGAAAATGTACATGTTTGTTTATAAAAAAGAATACGATTTTTATTCTGGGCCGTTGTACTTTACTTTTCTTCGTTTTTCACTTCCGGTAATTAGTCACATCCGGTAAATAAACAAATGGCGCGTAATCCAGTTGAAAGACGTAAATCCTTTGAAAAAATGTTAAATACGCAGATTCTGATTTCCATAACATCTATATATTTTTATATATTAAAAATATTTGAATTGGAAGCGGATGAGCATTTTCATTTGTGTAAATAATTCCGTATTTAAATGATGTTATGATATTCTCGTGCAGATCAATACTTTCTTTGACGATTTTTTTTGTATGATGATGATACGAACATTTTTATGACAATTGAACGACTTAATTCCTCTTTCGATTCTAAATTAAACAATAATCGTTTTTTTCCGGTTCAGTTACGGAAATACATTAAAATCATGCCGTAATAATATCAAGTCCGTTCCGACAATATACCGTATATAATGAATATTCATGACTCGTTGCAGCTGGTGGAAATTAGCATTAATCGTATCTGAAGTTCATCTACCATAGGTCCATCCAATTCATCTTCAAGTGGAACAGCACCAAAATCGCCAGTTGTTTCGTTGTTTTTATGTAGTTCAGCGTTGGTTTACACTTGAAAGGTAATTAGTTTTTTAGTTAGATTGTTTGTTTACCATTAAATTTTCTTTCGAGTGTATAGTTGTTATTTTATTTTAATTCACTTGTTTTCTTGTTTTAGATGTCGCATCTCATCCTAAAACCCAGACATTCTCTTATTCCCTTATTGGGCAGGGTTTGCTACCTATGATTTGGGAACAACGTTCGTCCAGTGAGACTATTCATATAGCTGATTTGGATCGCTTTCGCAAAGACCATCCTTTGGAGAGCTATTCGTTAGATGAGTTAGTAAATAAGTTAAGAAAGTTGACAGGAGAAGTTATGAAGGATGTAATGACACTTATCATCAAAGACTTAAACTTGGCTAACGCGCAACAGATAATGCACCAAGCTATTTTGTTTGCCAACCTTGTCGCGGTCCAAAATCGACACCTTAATACCAGCTCCGGTTGTAGTAATGACCCAAGGTATTGTGTAATTTTCTTTTATATTTTATGTTGAAATTACTGTTATTTTATGCTAGTTTTATTTACACCGTTTAAGTTTTAAATCACCAAAGGTGCGTAATCTTTTATGAAATTTTGTAAGTTTTCGGCGATTTATTATGTCACATTTATTTTGTTTTCAGATTAGTTTTTATTGCTCAGCCCTTTGATTTTTTGAAGACCTATGCGTTGTGTGTATAGTTAGATAGTTTGCATAATTATTCTAGATACATGTACACATTTCATGAAATTGCTAACTTTTACAGTTTTAATTTGTCTTTCTATTTTTAACTGATCCGACTAAACTGTATGGTTTCGAGATAAAATCAGCCTGAACTGGAAGAATGACCCGATAACAAGACTACAAAAACTACCTCGACACTTAGTTTGGTTTAAATTTATACATATACATGCATTTATATGTTCATGTGATCTGAATAAGACTTTTGAGGTACAAGGTTACAATTTACATGCACATGTATGTTTCACCTTGAAAAATCTGTTTTAAAATTTACCACACATTTTCAATCCATTATAAACCATTTTAAGACTGCAGGACACATGTTTATGTACAATGTATTTGTTTATAAATGTAAAACCATGCACATTATATTGCTTTTTAGTTGTTTTATTTTTTTTATAACGCATTTACATGTACATATCATTTTAGGGGTTCTTTAACAAAAAACTGTCTCGTAAAGTACGCAACATCGGTGGAAGTGGAGTGTTAGAAATCCAGCTACGGAAAATAATCTAATCTCCTTGAAATAAATGGTATGTTAAAAATTTCATTTACAAGTGTACATTGTCATTCTATTTATGTACAAAAATATTTTTCAATATTACGGTGTACATTTTAAAGCAACTAATAAACAACGTGAAAAATTTTATTGTGATATACATGTATGATTCTGGACACTCAACTAATCTAATCTGGTAGCCAAAAATAGGGGAAAAGACATACATAAAATTCATTAGCGATGCTTGCTAAATAGGGGCTCCTTTCCATATAGCAACATAACATGTACATGCATATGTATGGTTTAGAAAAATGTAAATACATTTAAACATAGCTTAAAGTCATACTGCACTCAATTTATATACACATTTGTATATTTTTAACCATCTTTTTCATTTTAGTATCACTCTATTGTATCCACCAGTCTTTTTGGTAAGACTTTATTAAATGTCCAGCATAAGGGAAGAAGCTTAAAATACTTGTACTGTAACCAACCCTGTGCAAACAACTCTAATGGACAGCAAAGAGGCACAAACGATCCTCACTTAAGAGATTAAGAAAAGATGCTAAAGAACAAGATCGCCCACTAATCTACAAGGTATTTTATATTAAAATGCACATTTAAAGAACGAAGACAATACATTCAAAATGCAAACTCAATTGAAGATGTCTTTCGACAATATCCATTTATAACAAAGTTAACTTTTTGTAAGTGGTTTACCTGAAATGTTTACAGTTAACTATTTTTACCACATCAAAAGAAATGTTCACAAGTTAAGACACAATAGAATATAGTAAGATGACCTGTAGGTTCATCTCAAAGATGGTCACTACTAATATTTTTATATATAGGATTTCATAAACTGCTTTAAAAATTTTATTGAAAAAAAAACAAAATTTAATGCATCAATGGTCCAAGTCATTTTAATTGCCACCCCACAACCAATTAAAGTTTAAAATTATTGGGTTTTTTTTTAAATTGAAAAAGATTTTTACCAGATGAGCAGTAATCTTTCTAAAGATATTCAAGCAGCCATTTGGGAGACTGTTTTTTGAAAACTGGATGTCATCTTTGATGAAACAGATGTATTTAAAAAGGTGTATAAACATACATCATATTATAGGTTGATTGATTGATTGATTGATGTTTAACGTCCAGCAAGCAATATTTCAGCTATATTCAGGACGTGAAACCATAATTTTTAAATTAGTAGAACGTCATGCCTCCATCTTATACTAAAACGTGATCTCATACAATAATATGAGAATATACACAGATAAAAATGGTAGTTAAAACAATAAAAAATATGAAGGATCACAATTTAAAATAGTGAAATTAAATTTTATTAAATAAATTAATTTCCTTTAAGAACTTTAAAATTGTGTCGCCTGCGACAGTTTTAAATAAATTAAAATACGTATTTGCACTATAGAAACGTTCCCGAATGTGGGCCACGTCCACACAGTCCATCAAGACATGCTTAATGGTGTATGGACTGTTGCATGGCACACATTCGGGTCGTGGCTCATTGTTTAAAATATAACTATGTGTCGTCCTGGTATGACCAAGACGACATCTTGTTAAAACAACTTGGTCTCTTCGACCTGTAAAACATTTAAAATTATTTGTGTGCAGTAGTGGCTGGATCTCATGAAGTTTATTATGAACTTGAAGATCCCAACCACTCTGCCACAAATTAGAAATATATTTAAAAATTAACGGTTTAAAATCGGTAAAAGGAATACTACAGTTAATGATGGTATCCTTTAGTGCATTTTTAGCCTCCTGGTCCACGACTGTGTTTCCACGGATTCCGACATGACTGGGAATCCAGAAGAAGATAATCTCTTTTCCCAAAGCAACAAGAGATTTGTAGATTTGAATAATTTTAAAAATGTAAGGATTTTTAATTTTGAAATTTTCAATAGCCAGTAGACAAGACAGGGAATCGGAGCAGACAATAAATTTGCATTCGTCTGACGAAGCAACTATTTTCATCGCAAGAAGAATAGCTTGCGCCTCTGCTGTAAATACAGATGAGGCAGACGGAAGGCGGCGAGTTTCAACACGCTCTCCGAAGACAGCGGCCGAGGCGACTTTATCACAGTCTTTTGACCCGTCTGTGTAAATAGTACTATAGTCAGGGTAACAAGATTTAATTTCTGCATAATGTTGTTGTATTATTAAATGGTTTGTGTCGGACTTTTTATGTTTTCTTAGATCATAAATAAATATCGGTTTGGGGTTTAACCACGGGGGATTATGCGGAATTTCGATTGCAGCAATTTCATCTAAATTTATACCAGAATTTTCCAAATGAGATTTAATTCGGAGGCCAAAAGGTTGAATTTTGTTTGGATGTTTTTCGAAAATGTTTTGATAAAGAGGTGTGAAAACACAGTCGTGAGCGGGGTTGCCAGGATATGCCTTTAATTTGGTTACATATTGCAAACCGAGCTTTATTCTTCTTTGATACAAAGAAGGCTCGCCTGCTTCTACATATAAACTCTCAACAGGTGAAGTTCTGAAAGCTCCAAGGCACAGTCGCAATCTTTGATGGTGGATAGTATCAAGGATTTTGACATATGACTTGCGAGCAGAACCATAAATAAAACAACCATAATCCAATTTCGATCGAACCAGCGATCTATATAGATTGAGTAAAACATCGCATTCAGCACCCCAGTCGGCGCTGGATACGACTTTTAAAATATCTAATGCTTTAAGGCATTTATTTTTTAACATTTTGATATGGGGAAGAAAGGTTAGCCTTGAATCAAATATGAGACCAAGAAAAGTAGTTTCTTTTACAATTTTAATAGGATTATTATATAATTTTAATTCGGGATCAGGATGCATCTTACGTTTATTACAAAAGTGCATCCCAACAGTTTTTGCAGTGGAGAATTTAAAACCATTCTCCATAGCCCATTTCTCTATTCTATTTAAACACAACTGCAGCTGACGTTCGATATTATTCATATTTTTCCCTCGGTAACATATGAGGAAGTCGTCAACATATAAAGAACCATCAATATTATCTTTTAAAACTTGAGCAAGGCTATTAATTTTAATACTAAATAAAGTGACAGAAAGGATGCTGCCTTGGGGAACACCCATTTCCTGTACAAAAGGGTCAGATAACGTAGAATTGACCCTAACTTTAAATTCTCTGTCAGATAAAAAGTTTGAGATAAAGGTAGGAAGTCTACCTTTCAACCCCATATCAAAAAGATCTTTTAAAATCCCATATTTCCATGTTGTGTCATATGCTTTTTCTAAATCGAAAAAGATAGACACAACATGTTCGTTTTTGGCAAATGCGTTTCGAATATATGTTTCGAAACGCACCAGATGATCAATAGTACTACGACCTTGTCTGAATCCACACTGGATATTCGAGATTAGGTTGTTCGATTCTAAAAACCAGACAAGGCGATCGTTGATCATCCTTTCCATGGTTTTACAAAGACAGCTCGTGAGGGCTATAGGCCGATAGTTGGACGCTTCCGAGTGATCTTTGCCTGGTTTTGGAATAGGCACAACAGTGGCCATTTTCCAAATAGATGGTAAGTCACCCGTTTCCCAAATGTTGTTGAGAAGATTCAGAAGACATTGGAGAGAAGATTGTGGCAGATGTTTGAGAAGTTGATAATGGATGTCATCTGGACCACATGCAGTATCGTGAGATTTCTTCAATGAAGTTTTTAGCTCTTCCAAAGAAAAAGGTTTATTATAATCTTCAAAATTGTTTGACTGGAAATTAAGTTTTGATTTTTCTTTTTGAATTTTGATCCGCTGAAAATTGGGATGATAATTTTCAGCAGAGGAGTGTGTTGCAAATGTTTCGGCCAATTTATTTGATATGTCTGACTCTGATGTTAACAAGTCTTGTCCATCCTTTAAATGATGGACATTTGCTTTACTGTTTTTACCTTTAATTTTACGAATCATGTTCCAAATTTTATTCATGGGGGTATGGTTATTTAGTTTAGAAACAAAGTTACGCCAAGAGGTGCGTCGTCTTTGTTTCGTTACCCTGCGAGCTTTCGCTCGAAAAATTCGGAAATGGTTAAGATTATTTTGAGTTGGGTGTTTATTAAAGCGTCGTTCGGCTTTTTTCCGGTCTTTAATAGCGTCCTCACAGCTGTCATCGAACCATGGTTTACTAGGATGTTTTGGATTTGTCGAGGTCTTAGGAATTGTTTCATCAGAAATTGAAATAAGTGTTTCATTGAATTTTAAAATAGGATCAGAATCAGCTTCAAAAGCATCCGAGTTAAGTCTCTCTATACAGAGTTGTTCAAATAGAGGCCAATTGGCCTTGCCAAATTTATACCGAGCGACTCGTTCTATGTTTGAAGAGTGTAAAGATTCCAAGATAATGGGAAAGTGATCACTGCCACAGAGATCGTCATGGACTTTCCATGAGAAATCGGGCAACAGAGAAGGGTCTGCTATTGAAAGATCAATAGCCGAATATGATCCATTCCCAGGATGTAAATATGTATTGGTTCCATCATTAAGAATACACAGATCTTCCTGATCCATCAAGCCTTCAATAATTTTACCTTTATCGTTTATTGTGTTACTGCCCCATAAAGGGTTGTGTCCGTTGAAGTCCCCAAGTAATATATAAGGGGCCGGAAGCTGATCAGTAAGATGTTTCAATTGATTTAAATTTAATGAAGAATTCGGAGGGATATACACAGAGCATAAGGTAATCGTTTTGTCTAAAGATATTCTAACAGCAACCGCCTGAAGATCAGTTTTGAGATCTACAGGGCTATGTAGAACTTGATCTTTTACAAGAATGGTAGAGCCGCCAGCAGCTCTATCATTCTCTTCTACATATGTGCTGTATAAAGAGTAGTTTTTTAAAGATATGTTATCACTTCGTTTTAGATGGGATTCTTGAAGGCAAAATGCAACAGGAAGAAAGGCTTGAACTAATAAAGTAATTTCTAGAAAGTTAATCTTGAGACCTCGACAATTCCATTGTATTATTGTATCCATTATGGTCTGCGAATAGGGGAATAGTTGACAGGTTTTTTGGGGCTATTCCGCCGGCTTCTGCTGGGGGATCTACTTTTAGATCCAGTATCTGGGGGTAGTGTATCCATGGGATCGCCCCAGATAGTAGTGTCTAGATGATCTAGACTTCCAAACCTGTTGTGGACCTTAATGGGATCCCGCAGCAGTTTTGGAGTACGATCTCCTTTTTGATTTGAGTTTTTATTTGAATTTGAATTGGAGTTAGAAGATTTTGTATTTGGATTGGTCTTAATGTTTGAACTTTTTTTTGGGCTGCTTGAAGAATTAGTTGAGGATTGAGAAGGTGTTGAAGAAGTAGTAGATGGCGAAGGCGTAGAAGTTTGAGATGCAGAAGATTTTCGAGATGATGTAATTATTTTATCAGTGGTTTGAGCCGGTAGTCTTGTTGGGTCTTTCTGATCTATAGGCCAGGTGATCATGGTTTGCGTTTCAGAAGTAACGCAAACGCGTTTCGTCACACTGGCATATGACATTACAGAAGACGATGGATTACTCACTGAACTAAAGAGACGACGAGCCTCAGGGTAAGTGATGTTCCTTTCTGTTTTCAATTTTTGTATGTCCTTTTCTTTTTTAAAATGATGACAATCTTTTGAGGAGGACATGTGGGCTTCACCACAATTGGCACACTTTGGGTTGTTTGTGCAGGTAAAGCCCTCATGCCCTACCTCTGCACAGTTGAAGCATACCAAGGAGCCTCTACATTGTCCCTTGCCATGACCAAATTTTTGGCATTTAAAGCAGCGCACAGGATTTGGTATAAATGCGCTGACTTTAACGCTGTATAGTCCAATTTTGATAGACTGAGGGACAGATGGAGAATTAAAATTGAGCAGAAAGGTATTCAGTTTTACCTGAATACCTTGTCTCTTGGCAATGAATCTTTTTACCTTTGTTACACCCTGAGGTTTGAGTTCTTCACAAATTTCCTCGTCGGTTAGTTCAGAGAGATCATCGTCTCTGTAATGAATGATCCCTTGACAAGAATTTAATGTTCTGTGAGGAGTGGAAGATATTTCTAAATCGAGAATTTTATTGAGCTGCAGTAAATTTAAAGATTGTTGTTTTTTTGAAACTTCAATAAGAATTGATCCGGATTTCATTTTTGTTACGTTTTTAACATCTCCTGCACAGCCTTTAATAGTTTTTCCGATGACGAAAGGAGAAATTTTTGATAGTGGTTTGTTAGAATCTTTACTAGACAAAACAATAAAACGTGAAAAGTGATCATCATCAACTATTTCTTCAAGCGAAATGTCATTTTTTCTTTTTTTAGAACCTGTTTGCGTAAATGTTTTGGAAGCCATGTTAAAAGAATGCAGTTCACCACCCTTGTCACCCACCCGCCACGGAGTGCCAACAGGGGCGATGCTTGGTGTCTGCGGATCGCCAGCAGAAAGCATCAGGTGTTCCAAGGGTGGTATACTCAAATAGATGAATTTCTTCACGAACGCAAGCTTCGTGCCAGAATTAACTGGCGAAACAACCGTTCGAAACTCTATCTACTCGATTGACCCATGAGCCACCGCCTTCTTAACAGCTTGTAACTGAACAATTTTGCAACTGAAATTCACAAGATATAATCAAGTGACAGGAGAAATGACGACAAGCTTGTTAAGGGCTCGGCGTGACCAGCCGATTGACCGAACCGGGTCCATCCGGTCTCCCGTCTAGTTGAAGTCAGGGCCAAAGTGGTGTATTGAAAATCAAACCCGCCGACCCGCACTAATGGATGCAGCAGAGAGTGATTTCTCAACCACCAGGATCCCTTCCTCCACCATCACGGGTTGCAACACACGGCAAACATGTCGCCTCTATAAAGCTGAGGAAGCTTTGCCCTTCAGCCACCGCCTTCTTTGCAAATCCTGTAAGGAAGCCGTCTATTAAATGGTACATACATTTCATGGAACAGTTTGAAGGAAAATAATGTAATAGAGTAGCTTAAATGATAAGGATTCACAAAGGGCAAGACGTGACATGCCGATTCATCGAAGTCAGGGCTAACTCGATTTCCCGTCTAGAAAAAGTAAGGGTTCAGTAAGTTATCGGGACCGTTTACCCGGCCTACTGAAATCCCGTCCTGTAATCGACACGGGTCGCAACACACGGCAAGTGTTGCCTCTGTTAGCAGACTCTTACTGCAGGCTGAGGAAGCCGTGGGCCTATTCTCCTGTGCCCCGGGGCCCACACGGGGTTCATATTATAGGAAATATTCTAGTCCATGCAATATAATAGGTGAATATATGTGACATTGAATATTATGAAAAGTTCTAAAAAAAATACAAATTCTCGCATGGATTATTACAAAATATGAAAGTGACAACAACTGACCAAACCATTTAAAGAATTCAGCACAAGACTAGAAAAAAACATATATCATAGGTCTGACCTAATGTTTGTTGCTGCAAGGGGATTAGACAATTTTCATTTAACTTGTCTCAGAAACTAAACATGTCTTTGGCTGTGTGATTGGATATAACAAACTACAATGTATGTCCCGAGCCATTTTTAGATCTGGCAGACTCCTACTTGCTGTTTGGGGTTCCAATGCAGGTGCATCTTTTTAAATAGCTTTCATTTAAACCTATGAAAATGGCAAATATATTTTTTTCAAGAACTATATAGATACATTTGTTCAATACATTTTAATGTTATCTTCAGCCTGTTGAAATTTATGTTTTATATTGCATTGAACTGCTGTCAGAACAACTGAAATACAGTGCCAAGACCAAATCTTCTCAACCACTTATCAAACAGTGCAAGGTAAACACGAAATTTGTTCAATGGATTCTATAATATGATTGATTTGATGTCTGCTTTACGTCCAACGAGCAGTATTTCAGCTATATGCAGGACGGGAAAAAGTTAACAAACCATAAACCAACGGGAAATGGGTGTGGGATGGGTCACAAGTAATACAATTTTGACTGCCACTGGAAAAGTATGGAGTTTTGGGTAGGGGCGGAAAATTAAGCCTTTTCTAGCGGCTACAATGAGCCTACTCTTTTTCGAAATCTACAAAAGGGGTCTTTATCGTGCAAGGAGCGTGGCACTCTCCAAACACGTGACCCACTACGGTCATGCTTTCCGTATAATGACCTGAACCCCCAACGTGAGAGTCTCCCCTATCCGCCACCCGGGGACGCGCTGGGCCGCTCTGTGGGTCGAGCACTGGGAACCCTCCCAATATGAAATGTCTGCTTTTTAAGGTCATCATTGGGTATTCTCTAAATCGTATTGCCATTGATTATTGTTAAGAAATTCATTCTCAAGTGTTTCATATACTTACATTTAAACATTTGAGAATCAGTCATCAGTAGGAAATGAAAATGTCTTTTAGCAATGTATACCTAATTAAAAGCAATACAAATTACATGCCTGAAAAATATCCATCACCTATAATTCAAGTAGAGAAAAGAAAGGAAATTTTTATGAACAGGAGAAAAAAACCAGCCTTTTAGTTATCTTTATTTTATATGATTGATTGATTGATTAATGGTGTTTAACGCCCGAGCAGCAATATTTCAGCTATATTTTATATGAAGTTGAATACAGGAAATGCAGTAGTATTAAAATATTTTCTTTTAAACTATTTTTTAGGCTACATACTTTTCTATGACATCAAAGAAAAATGAAGCACAAAGACTGGTTGTGGTGAAAAAAGATGATGATTCTGTGTCCAACTGTTTCATAGTAGGAGAGGGAGTAAGAATTGATGTTGGAAGTTCCGTAAAGATGGCCTTGACAAACTTGCTATTTTGTTATTATGTGTGGGACTTGTCATACTCAAAACAGCACCAGCTCCTAGGATTTCTGTAACATTACATTCTTGATGATATGGATAATAAATTTGACATGAGCAGTAACTATTTAAAATTTCATAAATAACTGAATCTGAAGTAGAAGATAAAATGAATTAGATAATTGTGTCAAAAGATGTTTGACTCGTTTGCATATTATATACTCTTTTATATGGGTATTTGGTATTTTATATTTTATTATGAAAAATCTACAAAATTACAGTTTTTGCTGCTCTTTATTTTTTAATACCTGAATAATACACATGTACAAATGAAGGTGTCTCAAAACCTTGATAATGTACTTTTTTCTTTTAATTGCTTTTTGAGAAACAACTTCACTGAATGAATGGTCAAATAATCCATAAAAGCCCTATTTCTAGTTGAATAATTAACTGATAAAATTCCAATTTTGACTTGCAACAACTCACCGTGAGGGTTTGTATTTGGCTGCTGCAAACAATAAACAATCTTAAATTGGTTTTACCTTCAAAAAGCTACAGATCATGTTTTTACATTCAAATGGCTAGAGAAATGATCTTGTTTCTGTAAAATCTTTCGATTTTTCCTCCTGTTGTTTTGCTTTGATTTTAAATCCAAATTCCTTTTAAGGGTGATCTCTAATGGGACATACAGTCCTAACAAGTTTTATATATTGTGAAGTGTTGTGCATATTTTACAGAATGTTGTAAATATTACATTGTTTATAACTGTTGAACATGTTGGGGTATTTTAAGCTATAATATACATTTTGAATGTCTTTAAAGTTAGGCAAGTATATTTTAAGCATCTGCAAAATGTAATTTTATTTTCTGTACCAGAAAATGTGTAAACAATTAATAAAAATTTCAGTCACAACAAAGTTTCTGCAAATTCATTTTTCTGTGTGTCTAAGGCACAATTAATGTTTAAAATGCGTTCGACTGTAACTTAAATTATACAAAATACTCTTTCTTTTTTAACATGTCTGTTAAAATACCAAAGGAAATGTTATAAATGGATATGGCATATAGCGGCATAGTTTTCATGACTCTTATATAGCTGTACACTTAAATAAGCATTGACAAACAATTTAGTCTCATTTCTTATTAAAAAACACTATGACAGGTACTATTATAAGTGTTAACACAATATGGATGTAAATAAAAAGAAAAAAACATTTTTGATAACAATACCGGCCACAAAACCCCACAATGATGGGGATACAAATGTACTCACTAGTATGTTAGAGACCAAAAGTGTAAGACATGCCTAATACCTAAACACAAGTCTAAAAGAAGTCTTAAATGAAGATATTTTCTAATACATGTCTAGCTGTAAGACATGTCTTAAATGTAAACGTGTCTCAAAAAGTGAGACATGGATGGTGTCTTAGAAAGTGTCTTAAGCTTAGACACATTTTTTACAGTGAAGAAGAAACTGTGCGAAAACAACTCGTCCTCCGATACTTCGTGGTCGATGACTTAATAAGAAACGATGTAAAAACTTTGTTTTGGGTATTTAATAATAATAAGAAGAAGAAACAGTTTAAAGTGATTAAGTCTCCCAAAACTTGGTTTAGTTTGGGCGACTTATTACAGAGCTCTTGTTGACCTTTTCAGCGATATTAACACTTGTAATAATAAGTAATTATATTTTCAGGTGGCCAAAAGCCAGCAAATATAATAATTGCAGCATGAATCTACCGGTCTGCAGCAAGGAAAACAGGTTTTGAATCTGAACCTAAAGCTGGTCAAGCATAGTCCGATAATCCCTGCCAGTATGCATTCCGTAATTACATATCAGCGAATCTTCGCAACTCCGGTAAATATCGTCATTTCTGAAAAAAAAATGTATTTCTGGCATACGGTAATATCCATTTTGACCAACATATTTGATACCAAACACAGAAAAGTTTATGATCGAAAAAAGATAAAAGTACACTTGGGGGAAAAGGCTATATTATATAATTCTCAACCTGTTTATCTGATAAACTTGTATTTTTTCATGACCATAGACATGATTTATGGCATTTTTTACTGCTTGAGTCTTCTTTGTTTTTATTTTGTGCTATTTATTCACTTTATTTTATAAAAAATGATTTTTCTGTCTCCACCTGAGGATTCAGTTGGCTACTGACATTTATGCGCTCAAAAGGAATATAAAAATGATTTTCTGTCTCGACCTGAGGATTCAGTTGGCTACTGACATTTATGCGCTCAAAAGGAATATAAAAATGATTTTCTGTCTCGACCTGAGGATTCAGTTGGCTACTGACATTTATGCGCCGCGCAAAGGGAATGTAGATGGAACAACATCAGGCTTTAGGCATCTTCTGTCAGTGAAAGTTATCTGTCTTGAAGTGCCTTAAACAAGCAACGGTGTTGCCTCTAATCTAGAAAGGCATGCATTTTTTATGTCTTGGTGCATCCATCAGAGAAAATA
The DNA here is from genome assembly GCA_944474755.1 of Limnoperna fortunei. Taxonomy (NCBI): domain Eukaryota; kingdom Metazoa; phylum Mollusca; class Bivalvia; order Mytilida; family Modiolidae; genus Limnoperna; species Limnoperna fortunei. The sequence goes on from OX104123.1 coordinate 62,828,921, forward strand.
TAAGAATTTATAGACTTCCATTCAAGACCTCACGTAGAACTTACTTTTCCATCCTACATAAAAGACACAACCGACAACCTGTATAAAATGGAATCCATGAATCCACTTCCAACGGACACAATTCTCGTCTCCCTGGATGTAACATCATTGTACACCAATATACCACACGACGACGGCATAACAGCATGCAAGGAAGTCTGGGAACAACGCGGCATCAAAGATCATCCCACTGAGTGCCTAGCTCAATTACTCGAACTTGTATTAAAACATAACAACATTACGTTTAAAGGCGAACACTATTTACAAATTAACGGAAGTCATTTTTTTATAAAACTTCACTTTGCCTTCCTTATACTTGTCTTTGTTTAATAATACCCTACTCAAACATCCTACGTTTCAAGCGGCATTTAAAATTATATCTTTAGTCAATTATTCCAGAATTGTTTAAATGTTTTTAACATGTTCTCGTCCTGAATATAGCTTAAATACTGCTGGCTGAATGTAAAGACCATTCAATCAATTAAAGGCATATTGTCTACGAAAAGCGTAATTTTTTGTCAAGTGTTTTGTACGAGAATTATATTACATTATATGAAAAATTATGATAGAAAACTTGTTTTCCGTAAACAAATTAGTGTATCAGTGAATTTTGAAGAAAAACATTGACTGACCTCCAGTGGAATCTCATTAATTATGCACTGACCTCGATTCGTAAGGATGATGTTTAAGTTATTTTTAGAACATAAACATAAACAATCATGTACATCGTAATTGCATTCGTTTAGCGCAATCGTGGGATTCTTATGAAAAAACACAAATGTTGATTGTTTGAAGTGAAATATTGCTTGTCTCATTACAAAAAATATATAAAACATATTGACACACGCAAAATGATAAAATATCATAGAGGAAATTTTAGCCATTTCGGCGTGTGAAAAGCATTCTTTAGATGCGCAAGCTCAGTGTGAGTTCAAACTGCAGGTCATATGATTAAGGGCGGGTTTACATCGAATTATTGTACTCCTTGACAATAATTCATAAGACGTATTTTATTGCTTATAATTGCTATAAAACTGACTTTTTTCACATAAATCTGAATAAAAATATTCATTTATTTATTTAAACATGTTTCACAAGTTGTTTAAAAATTATGTGAAAATCGTAGACAATATGCCTTTAATTGAATTTAACAGTGCGATATCTGGCGAGAAAGTTCAAGATCAATAACATACGTTACGGTGAAGTGGCGGATTAATGTGCATTACAGCTTGAAGCCATGTTGTATTATTAGCTTTGACCTTATTAAGGTTAAAATCATTTGAAAACATATCGAATTCATTGAATATGAATATGGTCATATTCAAGTATTTGGATAAAATTCCTCTGATTTTCATGGTTGAGAAAATCTAAGAGTGTAAAAATGCTCTCAAAACGGACAAACACGTATTTAAAATTTGCTTGCATTTTTTATTATTCTATATTTTACCTTTTAATTACGAAAATTCCGTAGAAAAATGTAAATACGATAAGCTGTCTATGTTTCATAATATGCCTCATTGTTTAGTTGTTACAAATCGTCTTTGACTTTTGCTACGGTAATTTTACAGAATAAGTCAGCCATTTTTGTTTCCAAAGGGACCTTACAATGTTTACAAATGTTTGTCCGTTTTCATGGCGTTCAATGGTATTCGGAAAAACCGCGAGACTTTTCCCGCGTTAACTGCAGACGACATCACCCGAAGGATTTCGAGGAGACAACAATCTGTAAAATCGCCATTTCAAAATTTATAAAAACTGACATATTTCAGAACGCTGAATAGCTCAAGGAAATATGTATTGATTTTTAAAAGTACCCTTCAACAAAAGGGCATAAGCTGAACTATACACGGTAATCAGTTTTCATTTTTCACGCAAAACAAAACCTTCACAATACGTCAACACTTGCTATATGTATTTCAGTGAAGTATTTTGACTTCCTAATACAATTGGATTGACGTATTTTAGTCAGTATTTTATGGGAGCCAAATTAAATAGTAGTTGCATTCCTTTATTTTAGAAAGTGAAATTTTGAAAAAAAAAATCAATACAAACGCAAAGGACATAACAAAAGACACATTACCGAATAACTTGTGAGTAACATAACTCTGTAAACGAGAAATGCAAGGTGATACTTAATGTAGTATACAACAATACATTTACAAACACTCGAATGACTTGTCTCAACGAACGTTCCCTTAATTTAATGTAAACTCGGCTGGACGCTACAAGAAATATCGAATTGCTCAAATCCAATATTGTGTTCGCCATTGTCGAAAATATCGAAAACAAAAATCGAGCGATTTAAAAATTTTAACAATAGAAACTACAAACCTAGCTTTTGTTGATTACATATGTACAAAGAACCAGAAACAATTAATTTTAATATTTATTTGAAGCAAAATCTTGGGGTCTCTAACTTTTGGCAAAGTGTATATTATACTAAAATTCCAGAAGATTGAATGGCATGATTGAACTCCTGTCACACATTATAACTGATAATTAACTCATAATTTATTGAAAATTTCTAGTGGATCAAAATGGTCTCTTTTTGTACTGGGCTCTTACCCATGACTAGTAGTTTTGGGTCTCTGTGAAGACGCGACACTGGTATTGCTCTATACCGCCATCAAACTTTTTGTCTCTGTAATATAACATGGTCTGGTATTAGTATATGGTTTGTTCCATGCATCTCCCTCGAAAATTGCTAGTTGTCTTTTAACGGGTCGTTGACTTCCAGCATTTCCCTACTTTCAAAGCCATCCCCAGTGGAAAATTTGCCTGGGGTCCACCAATTTTATAAAGGGAATGTTTCCTAACTCCGTATCAATTTTTTAAAACCACTCCATTTTCTCTTTTATTTAAAAACATTTTCTGTAAATATAGCAGCTCTTCTAAACACAGTTTAAGTTGTCGCCGTGTCTGACTTTTTGTTCTCCTGACAACTGGTTCAATATATATATATAGTAGGTTGTGGAACTGTAAGTATAGCGTACTTTGCAACGAGGAATAGGAAGGTGGTGACAATCACGAGCAAACTATTACAAATAATAGGATAATTAGGATTTTATGTGATCAAAATCCTTTGGAGTCTGGTCGGGCAGTCTGAAGTGTTGGCTAACGGGAAGAAACTGTTAAGTTACTTTTATGACCATTCAGTCGTTTGTGGAATGGCCGTTTGGACATATTGTAAGCCACAGATGGGGCACTCAAGAATGTAAATGACATTCAAGTTTTTACAATTGACATTAGTGAATATTTTGTACTGTGTATCTTTGACTTTTATGTTAAATGTAGCCAAGGGTTCAATATGTTTGCAGCGTTTGTCACCACAAGACTGACTTCTGGCAGTGCTGGGCTTTACAATCTCTGCCCGTACAATAAGTTGCGGAGACTGTTGGGTTGTTTCAACTTGTTTCAACGCAACCGGGGGGGGGGGCACTGGAAACCTGGGATTTTTTCAATAGATTTCCAATGTTCACGAATGGTTCTAATCGTGTTTTTCAAACAAGAGTGGTAAGTTAGTACACAGGGAACTCGATTGCATTTCTTTTTTTCTTTATATTGAAGAAAGGTACTCTTCGATGTCTGCTGTGCTTTTCGGAAATTCTTTTTTGATGTTATTATGTTTATACCCACTTCTTCTAAGGTGACCTTTTTATTTCCCTAGTCTCCTTTTAAACAAATCATCGGTGGAACAGATTAGTCGGAGTCTAAGAGCTTGACTATAAGGAATGCTCTTTGTCACATAGGGAAAATGACAGCTACTAGGTAAAAGGTATTGATTGGTGTCTGTTGGTTTGGAATACAGGTCAGAGGACAACTCACCATTTGCGGATAAGGAGCTGGAAGTATCGAGGAAAGATATACGAGATTTTGAGATTTCATAAGCAAATTTGATAGAGTAACAGATGTTATTGGCACGTGCGATAGTTTTGTAATCCCTCATAAGTATGTATCCACTTCATATCAACATGATCAATAAACCTGTACTAAGATAAAGGTTTTTTAATAGACGATTGGAGAAGATTTTTTTTTCAATTTACCCATAAATATGTTGGCATATGATTGAACCGTTTAGTTCCCACAGCTGTGCCATTTATTTGCATGAAATGGTCTCCATTAAAAGTGAAGTTTAGCACCAATGTCAATATCCGTCGGAGGATCTTTTACTGAACGACTTTTCCAGACCTCTCTGCATGCTTCAATGCCAACTGCATGAAGAATGTTAGTATAGAGAGAGGTGACATCCATAGTGACCAGAGTGGTTCCGGTGCAAGGGGATTTAGACCTGCCATCTTTTGTAGATAATCGGTAGTGTTTTTCACGAATGATGGGAAAGATTCAACATATGGTCAAAGATGGAAATCCACAAATTCAAATTTTTTTCTGCCGGGTGGTCGTTAGCTTATCCGATAGGTCTACCGGGGTTGTTATCTTTGTGAATTTTGTGAAAAAGCTAGAATCTACCGGCTTTTCGATTGTCTGGTGTTAGGTATTCTCGACTTTTATCATTAATATAGCCTAGAGTGTTCGTGTTGGTTAATTCCTTAGTTATTTCATCACTAAATTTCTCTGTGGGGTCATCTTCTAATCTCATATAAAACAGTTCATTATTTCGTTGACGTTCAGCCTCTTGGATATAGGCAGATTTGTCCATGACCACAACCGCACTACCCATGTCTGCTGGTTTGATGACTATTTGTACATTTTGATCTTGGGTTTCTTAGGGCAGTACGTTCGTCAGGAGAGAGGTAGTCAAAATTATTAGTATAAGATCCAACTATGCTAATTATTTCTGTTTAAACGTTGTCTATAAATGACTCTAACGTTGTGTTTTTAATAGGTTTGGGGACCCATTCACTTTTTTTGACAAATATATTTGGTATCTCCTTCTATTTCAATATTGGAGTTCAACTCATATGCTTTCTCTTTTTTCTTTGAGGCAAAATTTTCTTTAATTCTTAAACTTCTGGCAAAATAATCCAATTCCTGGGATAGTTTAGTGTTGATGACATAACCAGGAACAGGAATTTAAACCCTTTGCTAGTAAAGATGTTTCACTCTCTGCAAGATGGTGACTAGAGAGGTTAATACCGTTGTTGGTATCGTTATTTGTTGAAAGGGATTTCCGTTTGAAGTGTCTATTGCGTCTCTTTATCTACGATTGTAATGCGGTATTCTGTTGATGGTTGTTTTGATTTTGGGTGGGTTTTTGTACGTGAGCTCACCGATTGTACTGACTTGGGCAAATACATGTATTCTGCACATTGAAACCTGGTATGGGCTAGGTTTTGCGCATTGCTGCCCTCTGTTGAAGAAAATGCAACATTTGGTTTTGTTGCGCGAGGGTTGTTTACGAAATGAGTGAGACCAAGAGATTGTTTGGCTATGATATGTGTTTGCGTTTGTTTGGTACACTTTATTTTGTCCCTGATGAAAAGGTTTTTGCGGCCCTTGAAGACGAAAAGTACTTCTACAGTTACTATACTTGGCCGACTTGGTGTACAGTTCGTCAACCAGTTTACCCCACGGCAATTTAACAGTTTCTTTAAGACGTCTGAATTTTTCGTCATAAACTCTGCATGGCCCATCCCCGTAGAGATCAAACATCTCACGAATATTGTGAGCGTATTTCAAGAGGGGGCGAACTTCCGGGTGATTTTCTATGTAAATATCACAGAAAACTAGGAAGGCAGTAGACCCTTGTTCAATTGACAGAGTTTTAGGACTTCTGGCATTGTTGAAAATTGACATTTTTATTTACTACTGACATATATGCTATATGGGTCCTCAACATTTGACGATAACAATGATGACAGATCAATATATTGATCAGACCATATTTTATCTTTAATGTTTTGAGAAACAGTAGCCCCTGAAGGAATACCATCCGACACCGCAATTTCCGGATGTGTAAAATAACTATTTAAATTGTTACATGTAGCTGGCAACTCACTTGTAAATATAGCATCAACCATATTATTTAACGAAATTTCTTGAACTGAGGCATCAATTGTGATAGCTTTGGGATTACATGTACTTGATATGGATGTCATGACCAAATTGTCCCATTTTAGCTAGAGTGTGACTTGTTGCTGGATCATAATCATCACATTGGGTGCTTTCTGTTGCATTTCAGCTCCCAGCTTGGCATACGCAATTTTTTCAGCAAGATTTTCCCCAGTGCGTTGCCTTTTCTTAGGAGGCATTTTCTACTAGTACATTGGACTGAAATATATAGTTGAATGCAAGAGTTAATGATACTGTTATATTACATAATAACAATGTAGTGTTTAACAGTTGCTTACAATGTAAGCCACACCCAAATATGTTATGTATTAATCCATATTGCTGCTTTACAATGCAATAAGCTAGCTATAGTACTCACAGACTTGTACACTACAAAAATTAAACTTATATATCATGTATAATTCTAAGCCTACAATGTAAGCCTTCAAAAGTCATCTAGTAAGCTACGAAACATGTAGTAAAGGTATATCAGCTTACACTGTAAGCCATTACTGTATATACACATATACAATGTTAACATTTTAGTTAAGTTATTGACGTTCCGCTTACGCTGTGAGCTAAAAGCTAACTATAGTTAGTATTCCCTTGATGCTTACGCTGTAAGCCTTTTTTATTTAGGTTGGATGCTTACACTGTAAGCAACCTGTAAACGGGACATGTTTGTATTGCATACACTGTATACATGTTAAATTTTAAGTAGGTCATGTATGTTTTAAATTACACTTAAGATTGTAAAAAATTTATTTATCGTCATCGAAAATAATAGTATACATACGAATTATAAATGAACTTTATGAAAATTGCTGCCAGGACGCTCCTACAAAAATGGTTCAAATGTACACCATCAAAACACATAACAGTATCGTGTTTCCAAAACCCATTGCGATGCCAAAGCAAAACAAAGTGTGCATTTTCATTCTTTATCTTACCCACTTACAACCCATTTATCTGCACAATCTTCTTGTAGTCATGGAAAGTTGCAAAAGCTTTTCGAAACAACAATTGTCCAATATTAATCTTATTAATTCCTACACCGAAGTATACAAAAAGCATAGGATAAAATGTTTATTACAATGTTCTCTACTGACATCGATTCCTGCCAGGCATCATTCCTTCCAATTTAAATAAAGGCGATATCAATGACTGAATCAAAACTACACAAATCAGAATCATGCCCTGCGCTAATTTGTTCACAGTAAGACCACCTTAGTATCGATAATGGAGCAAATAATAGTCCTTATTCCAAAGAAGATTGTCATATTCATAACAAGATCTAGTAAAACGGTGCAGTCTTTTTATAAAACTGGCCAATTAATGCAACATTAACGATCTCCATTGCTTGGCACACAAACTAAAACACATGTTTGCGAAATGTAAACAAATGTCACGTGGTTAATGTTTACAAATAAAAGACGCTCAAAACATAATAGGCTTTAAGATTGGCGACCTTGAATCCACTGGAAATATCTAGGTACTGTTTCCAACATATGATATAACTAACCGAAAGAGGTTTCGGTAATGATTTCATAGTGTACTGTGTATCGGACACGACTAGTTTCCAGTGCTTTTCCTCTTTGGTTTGCCTGTGTTAAGAATTTGGTGGAAAAAAGAATTAACAATTCAGATGAAGTGGACGAGTTCAGTGTTATTTCTTTTAGACAATTGAAAGAAACAATTAAAGATAACGATTGAATGAGATACTTCTAAAAATGATTTCAGATGGTATCAAACCGATAATGATTGTAGCTGTCTTAGTATTTACACTTAGAAGATTAAATAAATATAATATATTTTTTAGAATCCCATCCTCATCCGGACACCAGCACCAAACAACCCACCTCAACAGATCCTTGCCCGCCCACTACCACCACCTAGAAATCCAGAACCAGCCGATTCCACTACTTGCCCTCCCACTACCGCCACATAGAAATCCAGAACCAGCCGATTCCACTACTATTGATGGCGTTGATTGTTTTAACTTCGGGGGAAACTAAACTGGTCCAAAATAAAACATCAACAATTCTACATGATATGTGTATTATGAAGTCATAAAGGACAATCAAATAATGATTTAAAGGCGTTGTTTTTAATAACTGTTAGTTATACTTAAGTAACTATGAAATTAAAAATAATAGAAAAATTAAAAATCAGAATATGTAAACTTGCATTTGAAAAGAATATTCTTATACACACAAAAAGTACAAATTTGAGGCATACTGCAAAATCAAGTATTTGTCACAAACCTTTTCAGGAGAAGTGGCTACATATGGTTCCTCAGTAGATCTTGTGGTTAAAGAACTGTTATCAGGAGAGGTGGCTTCCTCGGTAGATCTTGTGTTTAAAGAACTTGTATCGGTAGAGGTGGCAACCGATGTCAAATTAAGGATAAGTTTTACAAAAATGTAAAGTTGTAACTTGCGTCATTCATTATCTATTTTTTTAAGAACCCTGGAACCATTTTGAAGTATAAGTGTGTATGAGTAAAATGTATAAACCCACAATGACCAATTGTTTTGAATTACAAAATTAATAATGACAGTAACACTGGCAATATTCACAATGTATACAATATAAACATTAAAGATGTAACTTGCATGCACTTGTGCACGTGTACGAATTTCATTGCCAGGTACAACATTGGAAGGTCCGTATACATCATAACACGTTGTGGACGACCCCGTTCTATGATAATCATGTGCATATCAGACATGAAATCGGTGTAAATAATCAATTTCGAATCAGTCAAACTCTTCAATACAATCTTTTGAACTGACTGCAATTTTTGGAAGCTGTGGAACACGTACTGTCCAATTCCATGGAACGAGCAGTCTAGACCTACTATTTTATATGTATGTTGATCCTCCACTGTCCTACAGTTAGCCGTATGCAACTCGTAAACTATAAACAGGGTTTACCACTGATATTTCCAATGCAAAAAGCAAAAAAACACCAGACCAATTTGCAAATTCCTATTTTGTCACGCAAAATGTCATCATAATTGCGTAACTTTTTTGTTTACATTATTATTAGAATTAATTGTTTGTATTGGGTGATAATTTTCATCTTTTATATGCATGCCATTATAATAACAAATTTTATGAGGACGATTTTAAACATTTTCCCCATTTCATTTAATTTGTTGTCTCCCCGTTTGGGGCCCCTTTGTAACTAAATTTATCCCTGGTTTTTGATTGGTCAATATCATTCTACACAGAGCTGATTTATTTCATTTTTATCATTGATTTTCTGAATTGATATATTTTTTAAATTGCGTATTAACGAATCAAACGGGAAGAGGAAAGGACTGGAGGTATATCTGCATGTGTATTTTGTGAATCTATTCACTAATTCATTGATTTTGTCCACTTTGTGACCCACGCTGTACAAGATCGAGAGACTCTATATTGTTTGTTATGTAAACATTTCTAAGCGACACGATTTATAGGCGGAAGACAATTTTAATTGTTGGCCACAGTTTTATTGCGATCTGATATTTTAATGCCTCCTGAATTGGACATAAATTTCAATTAAGATGACTGTTTGGTTAAGTATTTTGCCTTCAGTGGAGCACATGTTAACCATCTCAACAGAAGCGTAGCGTTGCGGCAAGTAATGGATAGATTTCATTCAGACATTTTAATATTACAGATCGGCGGTAACAACTTGTGTGATTCTATCGTATCTCCTGAACGGTTAGCATGTGAAATAATTGACACAGCAGACTCGCTGAGCAGGGTTTCCAGTGCTAAAGTGATAATAACATGTGAACTTTTTCGCAGGCCATGTCCTCGTGTGATGTACCCTAATGTGTTTGAAATGTAATTGTAAATAACATGCTTCATATAATGACGGAAGATAAGGACAATATGCATCACATATTTTGGAAATATTTAAGGTTAATTGACAGTCCATTACATCTGTTTTTAGCTCACCTGACCCGAAGGTTCATGTAAGCTATTGGCGTCCGTCGTCTGTCCGTTCCACTTTTCAGAAATCTTCTCTGAAACCACTTGACAGAATGCAACCAAACTTGGTATGGTTGTTGCTTGGCATGTCCTTTCCCAAACTATCGTTCGGATTTTTGATTCGTAAAAAAACATGGTCGCCATGGCTAAAAACAGAGTCAAAATACAGTTTTAAATATAGTTCAAAAAGTATTACAGATACAGGAAAACCGAAGAGACCTTCCTTCTTCAGCATCAAAAGCTCTACAAAACACACTATTGGGTCAAAGTCGTATGACGACTCCTTGTAGGAGTTATTGCCCTTTATTTGTCGAAATTGATGATTTTTGCCTCACAATCTTGAAAATTACTTGAACTAGAGAAAAAGTTAGCATTGTTTAATTGTTCTGCTTTATGAGAGCTACAACAATGTCTTAGGGTCAAGATTGTCCGATAAACCGTTTAAGAGTTATTCCACTTGAACTGTGTTTTTGAATCGGTTTTAATTGATTTTTAAATATCTTCTCCTCCGAAACCACTGAAAGTACTGCTTTGAAACTTTGTACACGTTATCCGTCAAATGTTTTCAACCAAGTTTGCACAAACCATGGCCACAGATTAACCAACATGGCTGCCATGGCTAAAAATAGAACGGAGGGGGGGGGGGTCAAAATACAGTTTTTGGCTTATAGTTCGAAAAGTATGACATATACAGGAAAACCGAAGAGACCAGCCTTCATCAGCATCGAAAGCTGTACAAAACACTCCAATGTGTCGAAGTTGTATGATGACCCCTTGTAGGAGTTATTGCCCTTTAATTGTCGAAATTGATTATTTTTGCTACAAAATATTGAAAATTTTAAGAACTGGAGAAAAAGTTAGCATTGCTTCATTGTTCTGCTCTATGAAGGCTGCTACAAAAATGACTTTAGGGTCAAGATTGTCTGATTAACCGTTTAGGAATTATTCTCTTACAACATTTTTTAATGAATTTTAATTGATTTTAAAAAAATCTTCTCCTGACTAATGAAAGGACTGCTTTGAAACATTGCACACATCATCTTTAGGATGTCCTCTACCAAAATTGTACAAATCATAACAGCTGACTACCTACATATCTACGTTGGCTTAAAATATAAAAGGGGGGGGGGTCAAGGGAGTTTTTGGCCGATAGTTAAAAAAGTATAACAGGTAAAGCAAATTTCAAGTGAACCTCCCTCCTAAGCATCAATAGCTCCTCCTTATAGGAGTTATTTCCCTTAAAAGGTCAAATTATTGACTTTTTCAGAAGTGTTGGTCAATTCCTTATAGGAACGAAATTCTATATAAAAAAGGGTTGTTAGGGTTCAGGTGAGCGATACAGGCTCCTGTGAGCCTCTAGTCGACGATGGGACATTTAAATGTTGTGGGACAAAAATTTTTTATAGGAGCTTACGATTGGCTACATTGCATGCTCTAGGTTTACTAGAATAGTCGATTTCACATGCATGTATTTGATGTTCTTGCATGATCACATCTCTCTTTCTTGTGTAGTATGAATTTTTTTTAGTGCATCTCTGACTTCAGATTAATTTCACGTTTCATCTATTCTATTGCACTTTAATATTACAAGTACATGATATTAAACATCCGGAATCTTTCTCGTATACTGGGAGGGTTCCCAGTGCTCGACCCACAGAGCAGCCCACCGGGGATGGCGGATAGAGGAGACCCTCTCGTTTGGGGGTTTTCAGGTCATACATAATACAGAAAGACTTACCGCGGACCGAAGTGGGTAACGTGTTTGGAGAGTGCCACGCTCCTTGCACGATAAAGACCCCCTTCGTAGATTTCGAAAAAAAGAGTAGGCTCATTGTAGCCGCTACAAAAGGCTAAACTTTCCGCCTTTACCCAAACTCCATACTTTTCCCGTGCAGTTAAAATTGTATTCCCTGTGACCCATACTATCCCCTATTTTCCGTTGATTTATTGTTTGTTAACTTGTTCCCGTCCTGAATATAGCTGAAATACTGCTCGCTGGACGTTAAACAGACATCCAATCAATCAATCAATCTTCCTCGTATACATAGTATATATACAGTTCATTCATAATACACATGTAATCTTTAACTTGAAATAATATCATGAATATGGAAACTTTAAAATCAATAAAGAAGGGACCAATGAAAAATATAATGGTAATAAAATAGTGAATTTCTAATGGCAATACTTATATGTATAGTACATGTCACTGTTTAGGTCTATGGGAATTCAATTTCTGTTATCAAGAACTATATTAACTTATTACTATGCAATTGTTCCATATCAATTTGTAGGTTACATTAATTTAATCTATATGTTGTTTGGTCTCTATTTCAGTACATGTTCATAGATATCCTGTAGATTTTGTATCATACACTGTCAGTCAGTTTTAACCTACTGTTAATACTTATTTTGGTTTCTTTACTTGCACAGACTGAACCATTTCCCATAAAAGGTATGTTAAGTACATTACAATTAATGTTAATGCATAGTTTACACAGAAATGTATTGTGAAGTTTACAGTATACATCTTATTGCTCCTATTAAACATGTTTGTGAATTTATAATAATAATAATCAGCTTACAAGGGTTTATATATTTGGCACAATGTTAACCCGTATGGGACCATGTATTTGTCCTTTTCAATTATCAGGACTATGTATTTCGCCTATTTAGTTATTGGGCCTATTCAGTTTTTATGACCATGTAAATCAGTGTGTATATTTCATAATTTGACCTAATAATCTGCCAAACAGGGTTGAGGTATTGGAACCATGTCTTTGGCCCATTAATTATAATAATTATGTCAAGAATACCATGTATTAGTCTATGCATTATTGTTTTAGCAGGCTCCATGTATTTGGGCATATCCAACTAGGGCAGGACCATGTATTTGGCCGGATCAATAATTTAGTTTTGTACATTTATACTTTGTAGGGACCATGCATTTGGCCCTAAACATTTAATAATTATAATTCTGAAATACCTGTCGTAGGTAAACATAACTTCATTTAAATAGTGTAATTATGAGGTGTATGGATCATGATCTACATTTATTCATATTTAATACATTTATGGTCCCTGCCATCCTCACAAGTCAGGGTTTCTGTGTCCACATGTTTCCACGAACCCCTGACAAACTTAGCTAGGAAATTCCCGGGTTAGACGAATTTCGTATGACGTCAATCCCTTAAAATATCAACTAATGAAATTGCTTGAAAGAAGCAAGTGTTGGCAGTAGTCATTCTGACTCATTTTGGAGTGTGAAGAAAACGTAACACTAAACTAAATAATAACGCGGTAATAACAAACTATTAACACTACTGTACAAAATACACTGATTTAAACATAGTCTACGCAACACATCCGTTTGGTTTATTTACAATCGACATCGGGATATCCCCTAACCAAGTCGTGAATGAAAGCGAGCTTTTGATTGGCTACATTAAGGTACGATGTAGCCAATCAAAATAGTGACTTCTAGCCCGGGAATTTACTAGCTAAGTTTGTCAGGGGTTCGTGGACACATGTGGACACAGAAACCCTGACTTGTGAGGATGGGTCCCTGCAAAGGATTGAAAGTTGGTTTATATATATATATATATATATATATATATATATATATATACTTAAAATATAAATTCAAAGCAAGGGTCCCAAGCCCAAACGGCGTCGAATAGATGACAATTCATTAGAAGACGTGACTAATTCCATAACAGCAGCGGTAACTGCAAAAATCATATACAGTTTGAAGGACTAAGGAATCATTTCAAGGTCAAATAGTAGAGAATTTACATCTCGAACCAGTAGTGATGATGATAGTGGATCAGAACGCCAATCAACTGGATCTGCATTATTGCAACAAACAAATTGTATAACTGCTGATTCTAATAGCATAGGTAATATATTTACTTCAAGTATAATACCAGCCAGTGAAATTGCTAGGCAGATTGAAAACACACATAATACATATAAGCCACTGGGAAGACCATAATTGTAAACTAAAATTCACACAATTCTTCAAGAGAAAATTAGTTCTCTTGGGTTTGTGGACATGTCAGACATTTTGGCTGACAACCGCCCAGGAGAGGTTGGTTTTCATTTTAAAATCCAACACAAAAGAGTTGGTTTAGGTCCAAACAAAAAGAAGGTTTTTAACTATAGAAAATTGGATCGATGTATGTTTAGCTCACCTGGACCGAAGGTCCATATGAGCTTTTGCTATCACAGCGTCCGTCGTCTGTCGTAAACTTTTTCAAAAATCTCCTCTGAAACCACCGGGCCAATTTTTTTCAAACTTGGCCACAGTGATCCTTAGGGTTCCTAGTTTCAAGTTTGTACCCATGGTGTTGATCAACAGACTAAGATGGACGCTGTTACTAAAAATAGAACATGGGTGTCAACACAGGTTTTTGATCATTATCTGAAAAATTATTATAGCTATAGAGAAAAACGTTACTTCAAATTTTTAAGCACATTAAGGTCTACAATAGTTGCTATTGGTGTGAAGTTGTGTATTGGCTTCTTGTATGAGTTATTGCCCTTTATTGACAATTTTTTTTTGCATTTACAATATAACTATAAGAGGCAGAGTGAAACTGTAAATAGGAAAAATGATCAGCAATAAAAGCCCTACAATTCACTTTATTGGTCTGAAATTGTCAAATGACCCCTTATATGAGTTATTGCCCTTAAATGACAATTTTAAATGAAATTTTCACTATTTGTCCCGTAACTTAAAAACTATAACAGCTAGAGTAAAACTGTAAATAGCAAAAATGATCAGCAATACAAGCCCTGCAATTCCCTGTATTAGTCCGAAATTGTCAGATGTCTCTATAGGAGTTATTGCCCTTAAATGGAAATTTTTAATGAAATTTTCCGTTTTTGTCCTGTAACTTGAAAACTATAGCAGCTAGATTGAAACTGTAAATTGCACAAATGGTCAGCAATAAAGGCCCCACAATTCACTTGATTGGTCTGAAATTGTCAGACAACTCCTTATATAAGTTATTGTCCATAAATAGCAATTGTTTATGAAATTCGTCCTGTTACTTAAAAACTGTAACCGCTAGAGTGAGACTGTAAGTAACAAAAGATGATCAGCAATAAAAGCCCTACATTCACTTAATTGGTCTGAATTTCTCAGATGACCGTTTATAGGAGTTATTGCCCTTAAATGACAATTTTTTACGAAATTTTCCATATTGTCCCGTAACTTAGAAACTATAACAGCTAGAGTAAAATTTTATATAGCAAAAATGATCAGTAATACAAGCCCCAGAATTCACTGTTTTAGTTCGAAATTGTTAGATGACTCCTTATAGGAGTTATTGCCCTTAAATGACAATTTTGTTATGAAATTTTCCGTTTTTGTCCTGTAACTTTAAAACTATAGCAGCTAGATTCAAACTGTAAATTGAACAAATGATCGACAAAAAAGGCCCCACAATTCACTCGATTGGTCTAAAATTGTCAGACAACTCCTTATATTAGTTATTGCACATAAATAGATATTTTTTATGAAATATTCCCTTTTTGTCATGTAACTTAAAAACTAACAGCTAGATTAAAATTATACATAGCAAAAATGATAAGCAATAAAAGCCCTACAATAAACTTAATTGGTCTCAAATTGTCAGATGACTCCTTATAGGGATTATTGCCCTTAAATGACAATTTTTTAACGAAATTTTCCATTTTCGTCGTGTAACTTGAAAACTGTAGCAGCTAGATTGAAACTGTAAATATCACAAATGATCAGCAATAAAAGCCCTACAAATAATTGCTTTGTCCAAGATGCAAGATGACTCTTTATACTAGTTATTGCCCTTTAATTATGAATTTGGACAAATGATCAGTTTTTGTATTATAAATTAGTCTATAACACACCTAGAGAACAACTGTAAATTTCTAAATTTCCCATTTAATTTTCAGAAATTCTCTGATTGTACCTTGGAGGAGTTATTGTACTTTAACTAAAATTTTTGAAGAAATGTTTGGTTTTTGCACAGTAATTAAAAAGCTATAACAACTAGACCGAAACTGTTAATTTTAAAAATTTAATTATAGTTGGCGATTACAGGCTTCTGGGAGCCTCGAGTTGATTTTTGCTTCAGTTTTGAGGAAATTCAATCCCTACCACCCTACATTAAGTGAGGATTTAAGTATCTACTTGGATTTGATTCGTCAAATCCAAAAACATGGGGGGATTGGTATTTTTATGATGTCAATTTCCGCAGGCAGTTTCAAAATGATGCGACTTTGTCATGGAGTTATGTTGATCAGATACTCCATACCAGGGCATGAAATAGAAACACTAAGAAAACCTCAAAATTTGACAATTCATCTAATAACACCAAGCCCTTTCAAGATGCCGCCCCTCGAACAAATGGCCAAATTCAACGAGGGGCAGCAGTGTGATGGGTCCTGCAACAAACCCCATCCACAATTTTTGTGCAGAATTGCACGATCTGCGGTGCAGAACATTAATGACAAAACAAATTCAGGAGAAATTGCCGGGAATACAAAACAAGACAATGCAATCTCTGTTCGTAGACCAAGTGACAATAAACCCCCACAAAAATAAGTTACCTACTCCAACTAAAATGCAGCGTCTGGAATACTATTTGCAAGATTATGACAAAGACAAAGCACAGTCTTTGACAGATTTCTGCATGGTTTTAAATTGGAACATAAGGGTGAGAGGTTTCCATCAATATGTGATAATCTCAAGTCAGCCAAAGTTCTACCTGAAGTAGTGCAAGAAAAAATTTATAAGGAAGTAATCTCCGGAAGAGTAATGGGACCCTTTGATAAGATTCCCTTTTCAAATTTGAGAATATCTCCGTTGGGTCTGGTCCCTAAAAAATCCAGCTCAAAATGGCGTTTAATACACCATGTATCATTTCCCGACAAAAATATGACTCTGTAAATGCAGGTATCTCTGACGAGGACGCATTTGTCCATTATGCCGGCATCAATGAAGCTATTCAATTGATCATGTCAGAGGGACAAGAAGTTTTTCTATGTGAAACTAATATTCGCTCGGCTTTAAGGATAATCCCAGGTTCTCCCTCGTACTATGAGCTACTTGGCTTTATGTGGAATGACAAATATTACTTTGACCGTTGCTTGCCTATGGGTTGTAGAACCCAGTTGTAAAATTTTTGAAGCATTAAGTACTGCCATTGAGTGGATAGCCCTTAATAAATTAAAGATTTTAGGCATGGTACATATTTTAGATGACTTCTTGTTAGTAGAAAAATCTAAACATGAAGCCGTTCATAAACTTTGTAGAAATATGTGCAGATATTGGTATCCATTATCAAACGAAAAGACAGAAATGCCCTCTCAAATTATGGATTTTGTTGGGATAACATTAGATGTGGTTGAACAAGAGGCTCGTCTACCAGTTGATAAGTTGGACAATTGCAAATATTTACTTGAAAGATTTATTTCCATAAAAAGTACAGTAAAAGAACTTTAACCACTCATAGGGGTATTTAAATTTGCATGCACTGTTATACAACCTGGGCGAGCATTTTTAAGACGACAATTAAATTACCTCCTAACTGTCTAAAAATCTATCTGTCCAAAGAAGCAAAACGGGACATGTGCACTTGGCTCACTTAAAAAAAAATATAATGGTGTTTCTATGTTCTTAAAGGACTTATTTTTATCCAGTTAGACATTTTACAGTTATTTACAGATGCAGCACAATCAAAGGGGTTTGCAGGCATAGTTATGGGGCTTTCCCAAAAGATTGGAAAATAATATCATGACTTTAGAGTTCTACACAGTTCCAATTGCCCTTCAGTTATGGGCTCCTCTGTGGCAGAATCATACTATATTATTTTTCACAGACAATGAAGCCTTTGTTTCCGTTATTAACAAACAAACTTCTCATGATAAAAAAGTGATGAAGATGCTAAGGTTCATGATTCTAAAATGTTTAAAATTCAATATACTATTTCGGGCAAAACATATTCCTGGGAAGAAAAACATTTTGGCAGACTTTTCTCTCGTTTTCAGGTAGAACAGTTTTTAAAATTGGCAGACAATCCACAACAAAAACCATGCACCATCCCAGAAAAATATCTGATTGATTGATTGATTGGTTGTTGTTTAACGTCCAGCAAGCAATATTTCAGCTATATTCAGGACGTGAAAATTGTAGATTTTAACTTATTAGTATGTCATGCCTCCCCTTTTATACTAAAACGTAATCTCATACAATAATATGAGAGTATATACAGATAAAAATGGGACTTAAAACAATAAAATATGAAGCATCACACTTAGTAGTGAAATTAAATTTTATTAAATAAATTAATTTCTTTTAAAAACTTTAAAATTGTGTCGCCTGCGACAGTTTTATATAAATTAAAATATGTATCTACACTATAGAAACGTTCCCGAATGTGGGCCACGTCCACACAGTCCATCAAGACATGCTTAATGGTGTATGGACTGTTGCATGGCACACATTCGGGTCGTGGCTCATTGTTTAAAATATAACTATGTGTCGTCCTGGTATGACCAAGACGACATCTTGTTAAAACAACTTGGTCTCTTCGACCTCTAAAACATTTAAAAATATTTGTGTGCAGTAGTGGCTGGATCTCATGAAGTTTATTATGAACTTGGAGATCCCAACCACTCTGCCACAAACTAGAAATATATTTAAAAATCAACGGTTTAAAATCAGTAAAAGGAATATTACATTTAATGACATTATTCTTTAGAGCATTTTTAGCCTCCTGATCCACGACTGTGTTTCCACGGATTCCGACATGACTGGGAATCCAGAAGAAGATAACCTCTTTTCCCAAAGCAACAAGAGATTTGTAGATTTGAATAATTTTTAAAATGTAAGGATTTTTAATTTTGAAATTTTCAATAGCCAGTAGACAAGACAGGGAATCGGAGCAGACAATAAATTTGCATTCGTCTGACGAAGCAACTATTTTCATCGCAAGAAGAATAGCTTGCGCCTCTGCTGTAAATACAGATGAGGCAGACGGAAGGCGGTGAGTTTCAACACGCTCTCCGAAGACAGCGGCCGAGGCGACTTTATCACCGTCTTTTGACCCGTCTGTGTAAATAGTACTATGGTCAGGGTAACAAGATTTAATTTCTGCATAATGTTGTATTATTAAATGGTTTGTGTCGGACTTTTTATGTTTTCTTAGATCATAAATAAATATCGGGTTGGGGTTTAACCACGGGGGATTATGCGGAATTTCGATTGCAGCAATTTCATCTAAATTTATACCAGAATTTTCCAAATGAGATTTAATTCGGAGGCCAAAAGGTTGAATTTTGTTTGGATGTTTTTCGAAAATGTTTTGATATAGAGGTTTGAAAACACAGTCGTGGGCAGGGTTGCCAGGATATGCCTTTAATTTGGTTGCATATTGCAAAGCAAGCTTTATTCTTCTTTGATACAAAGAAGACTCGCCTGCTTCTACATATAAACTCTCAACAGGTGTGGTTCTGAAAGCTCCAAGGCATAGTCGCAATCCTTGATGGTGTATAGTATCAAGGATTTTGACATATGACTTGCGAGCAGAACCATAAATAAAGCAACCGTAATCCAATTTAGATCGAACCAGCGATCTATATAGATTAAGTAAAACATCGCACTCAGCACCCCAGTCGGTACTGGATACAACTTTTAAAATATCTAATGCTTTAATGCATTTATTTTTTAACATTTTGATATGGGGTAGAAAGGTTAGCCTTGAATCAAATATGAGACCAAGAAAAGTAGTTTCCTTTACAATTTTTATAGGATTATTATGTAATTTTAAATCGGTATCAGGATGCATCTTTCTCTTATTACAAAAGTGCATCCCCACTGTTTTTGCAGTGGAGAATTTAAAACCATTCTCCATTGCCCATTTCTCTATTCTATTTAAACATAACTGCAGTTGACGTTCAATATTATTCATGTGTTTTCCTCGGTAACATATGAGGAAGTCGTCAACATATAGAGAACCATCAATATTATCTTTTAAAACTTTAGCAAGGCTATTAATTTTGATACTAAATAAAGTGACAGAAAGGATGCTGCCCTGGGGAACACCCATTTCCTGTTCAAAAGGGTCAGATAAAGTAGAATTTACCCTAACTTTAAATTCTCTGTCAGATAAAAAGTTTGAAATAAAGGTAGGAAGTCTACCTTTCAACCCCATATCAAAAAGATCCCTTAAAATACCATATTTCCATGTTGTGTCATATGCTTTTTCTAAATCGAAAAAGATAGACACAACATGTTCATTTTTGGCAAAGGCGTTTCGAATATACGTTTCGAAACGTACAAGATGATCTAGGGTACTTCGCCCTTGTCTGAATCCACATTGGATATTTGAGATTAAGTTGTTCGATTCTAAAAACCAGACAAGGCGATCGTTGATCATCCTTTCCATGGTTTTACAAAGACAGCTTGTGAGGGCTATAGGCCGATAGTTGGACGCTTCAGAGTGATCTTTTCCTGGTTTTGGAATAGGCACAACAGTGGCCATTTTCCATATAGATGGTAAGTCACCCGTTTCCCAAATGTTGTTAAGAAGATTCAAAAGGCATTGGAGAGATGATTGTGGCAGATGTTTGAGAAGTTGATAATGGATGTCATCTGGACCACATGCTGTATCGTGAGATTTGCTCAAAGAAGTTTTTAGCTCTTCCAAAGAAAAAGGTGTATTGTAATCTTTTAAATTTTTTGATTGGAAATTTAGTTTTGATTTTTCTTTTTGAGTTTTGATACGCTGAAAATCGGGATGGTAATTTTCAGCGGACGAGTGTTTTGCAAATGTTTCGACCAATTTGTTAGATATATCCGACTCTGATGTTAACAAGTCTTGTCCATCGTTTAAATGATGGACATTTGCTTTACTGTTTTTACCTTTAATTTTACGAATCATGTTCCAAATTTTATTCATGGGGGTATGGTTATTTAGTTTAGAAACAAAGTTACGCCAAGAGGTGCGTCGTATTTGTTTCGTTACCCTGCGAGCTTTCGCTCGAAAAATTCGGAAATGGTTAAGATTATTTTGAGTTGGGTGTTTATTAAAGCGTCGTTCGGCTTTTTTCCGGTCTTTAATAGCGTCCTCACAGCTGTCATCGAACCATGGTTTACGGGGATGTTTTAGATTTGTCGAGGTCTTAGGAATTGTTTCATCAGCAATTGAAATAAGTGTTTCATTGAATTTTAAAATTGGATCAGAAACAGCTTCAAAAGCATCCGAGTTAAGTCGCTCTATACAGAGTTGTTCAAATAGAGCCCAATTGGCCTTGCCAAATTTATACCGAGCGACTCGTTCTGTGTTTGAAGAGTGTAAAGATTCCAAGATAATGGGAAAGTGATCACTGCCACATAGATCGTCATGGACTTTCCATGAGAAATCGGGCAACAGAGAAGGGTCTGCTATTGTAAGATCAATAGCCGAATATGATCCATTCCCAGGATGTAAATATGTATTGGTTCCATCATTAAAAATACACAGATCTTCCTGATCCATTAAGCCTTCAATAATTTTACCTTTATCATTTATTGTGTTACTGCCCCATAAAGGGTTGTGTCCGTTGAAGTCCCCAAGTAATATATAAGGGGCCGGAAGCTGATCAGTAAGATGTTTCAACTGATTTAAATTTAATGAAGAATTCGGAGGAATATACACAGAGCATAAAGTAATCGTTTTGTCTAAAGATATTCTAACAGCAACCGCCTGAAGATCAGTGTTGAGATCTACAGGGCTATGTAGAACTTGATCTTTTACAAGAATGGTAGAGCCGCCAGCAGCTCTATCATTCTCGTCTACATATGTGCTGTATATAGAGTAGTTTTTTAAAGATATGTTATCACTTCGCTTTAGGTGGGATTCTTGGAGGCAAAATGCAATAGGAAGAAAGGCTTGAACTAATAATGTAATTTCCAGAAAATTAATCTTAAGACCTCGACAATTCCATTGTATTATTGTACCCATTATGGTCTGCGAATAGGGGAATAGTTGACAGTTTTTTGGGGCTATTCCGCCGGTTTCTGCTGGGGGATCTACTTTTAGATCCAGTATCTGGGGGTAGTGTATCCATGGGATCGCCCCAGATAGTAGTGTCTAGTTGATCTAGACTCCCAAACCTGTTGTGGACCTTAATGGGATCCCGCAGCAGTTTTGGAGTACGATCTCCTCTTTGATTTAAGTTTTTATTAGAATTTGAATTGGAAATAGTATTTTTTGAATTTTTTTTTTGGCTGCTTGAAGAATTAGTTGATGATGATTGAGATGGTGCCGAAGATGTAGCAGTTTGAGAGGATGAAGATTTCCGGGAAGATTGAATTATTTTGTTTGTTGTTTGAACTGCTAATTTGAAAGGTTCTTTTTTGTCAATAGGCCAGGTGATAATTCTCTGCGTTTCAACTGTAGTGAAAACGCGTTTGGCCACACTAGCGTATGTCGTTGATGCAGGAGACGAGAGATTGTTTGTTGAATTTAAGAGGCGACGTGCCTCAGGGTATGTGACATTTTTTTCAGTTTTTAATTTTTGAACCTCCTTTTCTTTTTTGAAGTGAGCACAATCCTTGGATGAGGACATGTGGGCTTCACCACAATTGGCACACTTCGGATTATTTGTGCAGGTAAAGCCCTCATGTCCTACCTCTGCACATTTAAAGCATACCAAGGAGCCTCTACATTGTCCTTTTCCGTGGCCAAATTTCTGACATTTAAAGCAGCGCACAGGATTTGGAATGTATGCGCTGACTTTAATATTGTATAGTCCAATTTTGATTGATTTAGAGACAGATGGAGTATTGAAATTTAAAAGAAAGGTATTAAGTTTAATTTGTTGATTTTGTCTTTTTGCAATAAATCTTTTTACTTTTGTAACACCCTGAGGTTTCAGTTCAAGACAAATGTCTTCATCTGTCAGTTCAGAGAGATCATCGTCTCTGTAATGAATAATACCCTGACAGGAATTTAATGTTCTGTGAGGCGTTGATGTAATTTCCAAATCTAAAATTTTATGTAATTGTAATAAATTTACGGATTGCTGTTTTTTAGAAACTTCAATGAGTAAAGAGCCAGATTTCATTTTAGTGACGTTTTTAACGTCTCCTGCACAACTCTTGATGGTTTTTTCTATGACAAATGGAGAAATTTTGCATAAAGGTTTGTTAGAATCCTTGCTAGTTAATACAATAAATCTTGTCCAGTGTTCATCATCAACTATGTCTTCAAGCGGAATTTCATTTTTTCTTTTTTTGGAACTTGTTTGAACTAAAGGTGTATCGGAAGCCATGATGAAGAAATGCAGTTCACCACCCTTGTCACCCACCCGCCACGGAGTGCCAACAGGGACGATGCTTGGTCTCTGCGGATAACCAGCAGAAAGCATCAGGTTAGGGCTAACTCGATTTCCCGTCTAGAAAAAGTAAGGGTTCAGTAAGTTATCGGGACCGTTTACCCGGCCTACTGAAATCCCGTCCTGTAATCGACACGGGTCGCAACACACGGCAAGTGTTGCCTCTGTTAGCAGACTCTTACTGCAGGCTGAGGAAGCCGTGGGCCTATTCTCCTGTGCCCCGGGTCCCACACGGGGTAGAAAAATATCTGCCGGAGAACTAATGGAATACGTTGGAAGATTGACACAAGCTGCTTTAGCCCCTTCAACACAGGCTACTTATAAGAGAGTTTGGAGCACTTTTGATCTTTTCTGGAATTGATTGGAAATTCAATGAATCTTCCAATACACCATTCTTACATTTGTTTATTTGTAGCTAATTTGTTTAGTCAAAATTTGAAACCGAGTACAATTTCAACATATTTATCAGCTATAGCATATGTCCATAATCTACTAGGTTTACCATATCCTACAAAAGATTCTTGACGGAGAATAGGTTCTCAACGTTTGGCTGGAACTTTTGATTCAGACTCCCTATTACTGTTCCTATACTTAATAAAATGATACACACTTTGTCTGCACTATCCCTTTCTAATTATAATTTTATAATGTTTAAAGCCATGTTTTTATTTGCATTTTCTGCATTTGCACGAGTTGGAGAACTGGTTAATTCCAATGGTAAATCAACCTGTAATATTTTACAATTAAATGATGTCAGTTTTTCATACCATTCTAGTGTGCCACAGGAAGTCAACGCTACCTTTCATAACTTCAGGCATAATGTAGGAAGGGGTGACAAAGTTATTAGCTTTTCGCATGGCCTCACTGAACCTTCCGCAGTCCCGGTTTATTAGAAGTTGTTAAAATAAGAGGTAACAAACCAGGAGCTTTATTTGCTGGCATTGCGGGTACGCCCTTACTTAGGTAAGTGCTTAAAATCGTGTGGATTAAACAATTCCTGTTACAAGGGGCATAGTTTTCGCATTGGAGATGCAACTGCTGCTACAAAACAGGGTTGTTCTAATGCGAAAATAAGGGTAATGGGCAGATGGAAGTCAAATGCATTACATAGATATATTCGTTCTTCCCTTGATTGAGATACAGTGTCACATGAAAAACACTGCTCATTGTATCGCATATATTGGCTTAAATTATATTCATGTACTGACACTACAACGAATTTGTGTTGCTTCCTGCTGGGGCCGGAAGTAATTAGTTTTAATTAGTTTCGATTACTACATGTTCGAGTCTCATAAGTGCATGTTTTACCATAGAAGGTTATTCTGTGTTGTGTATAACATAGTTATTGATATTACAATGAAGTTTGTGTTACTTCCTGCAGGAGCCGGAAGTAATTAATTGGTTTTAATTAGTTTTGACTGCCACATGTTGTGGTCCCATTATCTGTGCTTGTTTTATTATTGCAGGTTATTGTGAGCTTTGTATAAAATTGATATTTTTGTATCTCTTAATGATTCATAGATTTTGTTATAATTTCCAAACACCACTTTGTAACTTGTATTAGATCCCTCTGCTGGGCATTTACAAAAAAAAAAAAACAAATCCTCCTGCTGTTTTATGTTTTATTTGTATTCTATCAGTTGTGTTAAATTTTTTGGTCGATATCACCTGCTGGTAATTGTGATATTGAAGGCTTTTGTTTTTCCCACTTTCTTGGCCTATGTGGGGTTGTCAAGTTTTTGCAAATCTTTCCTGGTAGGAATTTTTACCCCTTTATAGGCCAAGCTATATGTAATTTAGTCTTATCACTTTCTTGTCTTATGATTTTAATTGTAATCTTGTTATATATTGTTTCATGATTGATTGTATGGTTGTATTGATATCTTTCTTTTTGTTTTGTATGTACCAAAATTTTTTACTTTGTAGTAAAAATTTCCCAATGATATATTGTTATTTCATGTTAGAAAGAGGAGGGCATAAATGCATGTTATTATAATAACAAATTTGATGCGGACGATTTCAACATTTTCCTCATTTCTTTTAATTTGTTGTCTCTCCGTTTGGGGCCCCTTTGTAGCTAAATTTATCCCTGGTTTTTGATTGGTCAATATCATTCCACACTTAGGTTTTCATCTAAACAACTGATTTTTGCAGAGCTGATTTATTTCATTTTTACCCACCCACCTTCCTCAGCTTCTCTTTTTCTAAGTGGGTTGATTTTTCATGATAAAATTTATCTGGGGAATTTTTACCCCTTTATAGGCCAAGCTACATGTAATTTAGTCTTATCACTTTCTTGTCTTATGATTTTAATTGTAATCTTGTTATATATTGTTTCATGATTAATTGTATGTTTTGATATATTTCTTATTGTTTTGTATTTACCAAAAATTTTACTTTGTAGTAAAAAATTTTTGCAATGATATGTTGTTATTTCATGTTAGAAAGAGGAGGGCATAAAATTAATTGTATTTTTCTTTTGGTACTTGTAAAAAAATTTAAATTATGAATTTAAAATTAACTTTGTACCCAACATCATATGATGTACCTATATACTGAATTTGTAAAGCACATCTAAAGAAAGATAACTGCAACATCATGTCACTAAATAAGTGATTGTAACCTGTTCAAATCATTAAAAATTTAAGATGGCTATGAGTGTGTTCAGTATTACAAATAAATGAACTATTCTCGTGAAAAGTTAGATTGTTATCGACAAGGTATATCGCACTTTGGGAGGATTTGCGCTAATGATATTAGGTTTTACAAATTACAATTAGATTTTTTAGATATTAATCGCACATCATTAGTGTAAGTCATAAAGAAAAAATGTGCAATTTTTTGGAAGAATAAAAAGTTTTTGTATTGGAATTTTGAAATATGTAAAACTTCATGTAATATTTGAGAATTCTTTGTAGATATTTTGTTTACCATGGAACTAAAATGTGTCGCGAGGGAAAAGACGTCTGGTTGGTGGACCTTCAAGAGAGTGTACGCAGAATTCGACAAATTTAATCAACCAGATTTTTCTTTTAAGCGGTTCAGCTTTATGTATAAGTGTTCTGTTAAAATATATCTCGACATTTTCTTCTCTTTAATTCTTGGTTTATACACTTTTGCTTTATTCTACATTATCATA
The DNA here is from genome assembly GCA_944474755.1 of Limnoperna fortunei. NCBI lineage: Eukaryota > Metazoa > Mollusca > Bivalvia > Mytilida > Modiolidae > Limnoperna > Limnoperna fortunei. The sequence continues at coordinate 62,855,459 of OX104123.1, forward strand.
ATGTCAAATACGCACCAGGAATATTGAAAAACAAAACGGGGAAAAAGCGGTAACGCTTTAACTTTGGCCAACAAATAGTAATTGTTTTCAGCCAACATATACCGTCTGGTTACTTTGTCAATTATTTCGACAATGCCGAAAATAAAAGTGTTGGACTAAAACTCTATGAATTGAATCCAGTATTTTGCAGTTGGCGAGATAGTCTGCTTAATCTTAAACAACACATTACTGAGGTTAGTTTTATATCTCTTAGCTACTTTGAATGAAATGACACTTGAATTATACAACGAACTTTTTCAGCATTTAGATTAAGTAGGTAGGTCTACGAGTTGTTTTTACTTCATGTTATTTTTTCTACTTTAGGGTAAAGAGTGAATAAGTATATACTTTAAAATATTTAGGCATTGTTGTTTGGAGGCTTTTTCCGACGCAGTCGGTATTATATTCACTTTTTACCCTTTGACCTCATGACACTTCAACTCTCGAAAAAGCAAGTCACGTGATCGTTATTCTGTTTCTTGATAAGTCAAAAACCCAATTGGACGGGGGTTCGGAACAGGGCGATAAATTGGACATGGGTTCGGAACAGGTTTGTAAATTGGCACTTCACCTTTCAAATTGTGTACAATTATTAATTAGTTTTACCGTCTGTTTGTTTATAAAACTATTTCATAGTGGAATATTAAGAACGATAGAGATGAGCTGCAATTTGTAAAATTTTATATCAAACAACTTATACAAAAATGTTAAATATTTTTTATTTGAAGAACAGCGCAAATTAAAACGCATATTAACACGGTGGATTTCTGCGGGCTTTAATGAAGTGTAAAAATATCGAAGAGAAGAAATTTTAATTAATTTCTTTAATAAATACAAATTAACAATCATTTTATATACATGTTGATATTAAAGCAAATGCATTATTATTGTTCTTGGGCGTCCGTCGTAGTACACACATAGATAGAGAGTTGTGGCTCTAATTGTAAAGTATACTTTGCTTATTCAGAAAATTTTAAACTATAAACATTTAATTAAAAAAATTCTAATGTTCAATTTGTTTACATTATTGTATAACTGCTTTGGTGCTCGCAGAAAAACTTAATTTCTATATCTTAGGCAGTGTATTTCAATACATAATAGCAATAAACGTTCTGGAATACATGTACATGTACAACAAAGTACATGTAGTTGTATGTAAATTATCAATTTTAGGTTAACTGTATGATTGGTAAATCTGTTTATATCGAAAACACGTAAATAAAATAATCTGTTGAAATAAAAATACATATGGGGGGAGGGGGCACATGTATAAATTAAGCATTTCAACTCGTTTCACGTGGGACTAGTGTAAATTTATAGGTTCATGATTTCTTTCACGTAGTAATAGTTGTCCTTCAGTACTTCCCCAAAAATTTCCATCAAACATTTCTGGTGTATTGAAACGGGGAATTTGTATGACAATAATGGCGATTCGTAGTTCAATGCATAACTCAATTTATATCTTTACTGCGTCGGTTATCTTTTTTAAAGATAGTACTTGTTTTTTCGTTTAGCGTTTTATATGTGTTTCTGCTTATCGTGTTTTTTTATATTTATGTTTGTGTGTATTTTATTATTTTGTCTCACACAATTTCTTCGTAATGACAATTTTCATATTTTTTATTCGATTTCCACTGATAATCATTTGAAGATGAATATCATTACGTTTTACATAATTGTTTTCAGCCCTCATTCTTAGACCCATCACACCTCCCATGAGGTTAGGGTTACCACTGCAACCAACAAAAACTAACAAAAGACCGAATAGTATTGACGACACAAAGCCTGAAAAGATTCAAAGGACATCCGGATTCTTCACTGCTGTTCGTTTCTATGACAACATTACTCCAACCAAGGAAAACATCCCACCAGAAGCTGTAGACCTGAACCTTTGCATGTATTTCCAAAGAGACGACGATTATCGTACTTTTAAAATGTTTAATAACTTGATAGTTTTTAAAAAAAATTTTTTTAATTTCAATTTAAGACCAGTTCCTATGTCCATTGAAATATCATTAGCGAGTCATTTAAAAAGAACAAAAATAGAGGTGCGAACAAGTTCTTAGTGGTGAGAAGTTACAAGTCTTAACATGTTTTTTTTCACATTTATTCGTATCTGTGAGCATTATTCGGAGGAAGATGAGTATTAAATGAACATGTTGTCTAACGTCCAGCAAGCAATATTTCAGCTATATTCAGGACCTGAAATTTGTAGTTTTTAAATTATTAGTATATCATGCCTCCCTTTATACTGAAACGTAATCTCAAACAATAATATGAGATTATATACATATAAAAATGGTAAAAACAACAAAACAATAAAAGATATGAAGCATCAAACATTTTTAGTGAGATAAAATTTAATTAAATAAATTAATTGCTTTTAAAAACTTAAAAATTGTGTCGCCACGACAGTTTTATATAAATAAAAATACGTATCTACACTATAGAAGGGTTCCCGAATGTGGACCAAGTCCACACAGTCCATCCAGACATGCTTAATGGTGTATGTGGACTGTTGCATGGCACATATTCAGGTCGTGGCTCATTATTTAAAATATAACTATTTGTCATCCTGTTATGACCAAGACGGCATCTTGTTAAAATAACTTGGTCTCTTCGACCTCTAAAATATTTAAAATACAAAATGGGAAAAATTGGTAACGCTTTAACTTTGGCCGACAAATAGTCATTGTTTTCAGCCAACATAAACCGTCCGGTTACTTCATGTCGATATTTTCGATAATGGCGAAAATAAAAGTGTTGGATTAAAACTCGATGAATTGGATGCAGTTTGCGATATAAGCTGCATAATCTTAAAGCTTTACTGCGGTTAGTTTTATATCTCTTCTGTGTTACTTTGAATGAAACCACGAACTGTTTAAGCATTTAGTGTTCGTGTAGGTCTACGAGTTGTTTTTACTTAAGGTCAATTGTTCTACTTTAGAGTAAAGAGTGAACAAGTAAATGATTTTACCTGTTTAGGCATTGTTGTTTTGAGGCTTTTTTTTCCTTTAGCGTTTTTCCTGTTTTTTATTATTGTGTTTTTTTATATTTATGTTTGTGTGTATTTTGTTATTTTCTGTCTCACACAAGTTCTTCGTAATGACAATTTTCATATTTTGATTCTATTTCTACTGATACTCATTTGAAGATGAACATCATTACGTTTTCTATAATTTTGTTCAGCCCTCATTCTTAGACCCATTCCAAAGACCCATCACACCTCCCATCAGGTTAGGATTACCACTGAAACCAACAAAAACTAACAAAAGACCGAATAGTACTGACGACACAAAGCCTGAAAAGATGCAAAGGACATCCGGATTCTACACTGCTGTCCCTTTCTACGAAAACATTACTCCAACCGAGGAAAACATCCCACAAGAAGCTGTCGACTTGAACTTTTGCATGTATTTCCAAAGAGACAACGATTAGAGTACTTTTAAAATGTTTAATAACTTGATATTTTTTTTTAGTTTAAAAAAACATTTAAATTTAAGACCAGTTCCTATGTCCATTGAAATATCATAAGCGATGTCATTTAAAAAGAACAAAAAAAGAGGTGCGAACAAATTCTTAGTGGTGAGAAGTTACAAGTCTAAACATGTTTTTTCACATTTATTCGTATCTGTGAGCATTATTCGGAGAAAGATGTGCTTTTAAATGAACATTGATTGATTGTGTGTTGTCTAACGTCCAGCAAGCAATATTTCAGCTATATTCAGGACCTGAAAATTGTAGTTTTTCAATTATTAGTATATCATGCCTCCCTTTATACTGAAACGTAATCTCAAACAATAATATGAGATTATACAGATAAAAATGTTACTTAATACAATAAAAGATATGAGGCATCAAACTTTTTAGTGAAATAAAATTTAATTAAATAAATTAATTGCTTTTAAAAACTTAAAAATTGTGTCGCCACGACAGTTTTATATAAATAAAAATACGTATCTACACCATAGAAACGTTTCCGAATGTGGGCCAAGTCCACACAGTCCATCCAGAAATGCTTAATGGTGCATGGGCTGTTGCATGGCACACATTCAGGTCGTGGCTCATTATTTAAAATATAACTATATGTCGTCCTGGTATGACTACGACGGCATCTTGTTGAAATAACTGTCTCTTCGACCTCTAAAACTTTACAAATTATTTTTTGTGCAGTAGTGGCTGGATCTCATTAAGTTTATTAAGAACTTGGAGATCCCAACCGCTCTGCCACAAACTAGAAATATATTTAAAAAATCAACGGTTTAAAATCGGTGCCGAGGATTCCCCTTATTTGCATGACACATTTTTCAGAGAAACATATGAAATAAAGCAGACGACCCTTTAAAGCGAAAGACGAGAAATTGAGCTGAATGATTGAAGTGGAAATGAACGATGTCTACTGATTGTGGATTGAAATGACCAAGTCCTAGCAAAATACCATTTACAGTCTTTTCATATTATATGTGTATGTTATTTATTTTATGTAATGGTTAAATAAAAATAAAAATTTCCATGTGTTTTTATTTGTTTGTGTTTCTTTTTGTAATGAAGACTCGAGTGTAAAAAACCACATGTTGCTAGAAAATGGACTCGACCTCATTTACATATTTCTTATCATGTTCAGTACCGGACATTTTTTTGTGTCCACTGTTAAATATTTCATGGTGTATTATCATTTCAAACATTGTTAGATGTGCAAGTCCGAAGTTCGTTTTGATTTGTTTATTCCAAATTATGGATGTCAAAGTATACACACTTATTTAGCTCTTCAAATTGAAGGACTTAAATTGAATTGAGAGGCTCCGGGAAACAAAGAAAAAAACATAGATCTATTTATTCAACAAAAATACCAACCAAGTTTACAAAAAAAAAATACAGATCATATTTAAACTGAAGCACTAACAATACATGTACAGATACATTACAAATAATATCAATGTCAATGGAATAATCAAAGAATCCAGTTGATGAATTCTGTGATATGGGAATGTCTCTTTGACGCGGCAATGTGGTCTGTAGTTCTGCTTCGAGTTTGTATTAAGTTGTGAAGTCTGTCATGTTGTTCCATCGTTGTTATAATTTCTGTTAGGTGTCTGTTGGTCTCTGCTAATGTTACAGGAACCGCTGGTTCTTCTTAAGTTCGGAGTGATGACTCTTCTTGAAGTATCGAAGCGACGATGTCTGTATCTGTGGGGATACCATGACATTATGTGCTGTTGTCGTGTTCGACGAATTGGTCAAAATCTTCTGGTGTCATGGTTGGTGGTCAGTCCATAATTTCCTCTGTTGCGTCGGGGTCTAGTACATCGGGTCGGAAGCATGTTGGTGACGGTGGACTCGTACTTTCTTCCACGAGTTGTTCAGGATGTGTACTGCGTATAGTAGTGAAGTCTTCTTGGCGAATTCTGCCCTGTTCACATGGCTGGATAAATCCTGTTGTATTGTGTGCGATTAACTCTAGCTTCACATTCTCTAGGCGGTCTGCTGCATCTTGAGGTTAGGCACTGGTAATACATACATGTATATACACAAAACAAGTATATTTATATGCATGTATACATGTACCAACAAATACAATTTTACCTGTTATAGACGATGCAGGGTTAATTGTCCAGTGAAATTGTCATCCTCTGTTTTGTTCCACTCTGTGTACTGCCAGTCTAAAACTAAAACTTCATAAAGGAACTAGATGAAAAAAAGTTAAGTTTGTATTTTGAATGCAAGTTTTTTTTCCAACAGAATTGAAGTACAGGAAAATATTAGAAGACCGACGGAATTGTCTTGTAAAAAACAATAATGTTGACACACCTCATCATAGGAACTCGACATACCCTGATCAATTGAGGTTCGTCATTTGTACCTCCGTCATACGAGAAGGCTTTATCTCAGTAGAGGTAGCACGAGACTTGCTTCTTTCAGTAAGATGTTCACTTGAAGTAGATCCTGTTGTTTTCACATTATCAGTCATGTGTGTATAAGACTAAAAAACTTGTACATATATAATTCTATAATTTACTGTTTGTAAATAATGATATGCATGTGCTGAAATTGTATCAGTTAAAATATTATTTATAATGTCATTAAAGTGATAAACTGCTTGAAATAAGTGTTAAAGAATACTAACGCTGAACATTGTTTCCATTTAAAAGTTTTGTAACACTGTATATAAATTTATGCATTAATAACGGAATAAAGGTGATAATAGTATATTATTATACACATCTACGAAACGTTTATTCATTCAGTATTTTCCTTTAAAACTCATTCTGGTGTCAGAAAAGAAATGTCTGAATGATTGAAGTGGAAATGCACGATGTCTACTGAATATTTACACAAATCTGCCCGGAAAAGATAACTTATGATTGAGGATGCATTTATATGGTCACAAGAGTCTTCTTTCAGTACCTCCAATTGTCTCAGTGTTGAACCTTTTACAAAATAAAACTGTTATCTGTCAATCGTCAGCTTTCTCACGGAGGCCAAACATGGCGAATTTGTTGTCAATTAACATGTGACAGATTTGGTCTTCAATATATTTAGCATTAGATTTGAAGTCATTGATGACGAAGGTCATTCATTGGTCAGAGAGTAATTATTAGTCGACTCCCTATTATCGGTTGAATTTCTATATAATTAATTTCATGATTTGCATTTACAAATCAAATAACAAATGTTATTTTTTGCAATGGCTTCCAACAATGTGATTTTTTATCAAACTTTTTCAAAATCAGGGAGGGTCGAATACACAACGAAATTTGGACGAAACAAGAGTCGGTAAGAGGAGTTTATTTCCTGTATCTGGAATGCGGACATACAAAATTGAACAGTGGCCTAGATGAGCTGGATGAATTATTTACATTGAACAGGTAAGTTTTATACTTGCATATAAATTTACTGTTAGCGTAAAACTTTTTAACATCATTTTGATCTAAAACATCCGCCACAACTAGAAAAGTATTGAACTCAGAAGTAAACAAATTGGAACAGTTCATTTATAAACCAGATACATTAAAATTACACATGTTACACATTCAAATTATGAAGTTTTAATTGACATCAGTAATTGTAAATAAAATTCGGGAGTTTCATATTCAAAATAGAGGAAATCAGGACGCATCTCACACGTTCTAAAATGAAATACAAATTATGGTAACCTTTATAGAAAATGCATTTTATATCAGACTTAACTTGAACGATCAAATTTGTTTTAGTATCTTGGTGATATAATAAATCATTTTCCGTTCCTCCTTTAAGCCGCACTTTCTGAAAGCTTGGCCGTCCCTGAACCTGCTTTTTATTAGCAAACAGAGAACAAGTAAGCCTTATATAAGAGAATAGAAACAACAAAGAAAATAAACCACAGATGTATAGGCCACCAACACATTTCGTAAGTTTGTATTTTATTTTCTATTTTGAATTTATATAAAGGGATAGCTTACATGTTTCAAAAGCTACTAGGTACATTGATAATTGTTAAAGTAAGGGTACTTTTCTATTAACATTATAACACATGATAACTGGTTCATTTTCATGTTTCTTTATATAAGCTGGTAACTACAATTTTTTAAAGTTGAATTTATAAGATAACTATTTAATTCTCATGTTTTTTTTCTCTTTTTTAGTCACCACCAACAAGTGTAAACATGAAATTTCAGGCTGCAGCAAGTGGAAAAAATGAATTCCCTATTCCCAACAGAAACTACTTCCGTCCAATTCAACAGAATTAACACAGCGAAGGACTTCCCATTCCTACATGGATTACACACAACCATCATCAACTATGCCGTCACCACGTGCACCAGTAAAAAGTTAGATACGAGGATTTATCTCCGGCTACCACTGAAATTTACGACACGAGCGCAATAGAACTCGATGAATTTTTGCAAGAAATGTGAACAATGATTGTGAAATATGTGCTTTCAAATTGGATTAGTTTAGAAATAAGTAGAAACGGTTAGTTATTTTATTGATTTATTTTCAATAAATAGTTAATTTATTTGTTCATTTATTTGATAATGTCCATAGGCATAACTTTCTATTGGGTTCTTCCAAAAACGTTTATCATCAAAACTTCAAGTCCCTTTTTCACAATGGTGTCCATATATTGTTCATGGTTTTGACTTCTAATATATGTCATGGAATTGATGCTCATAGCTTCATCAATTAAACAATTCTTATACATTTCATGCCGGAGAGTCTGTTTTATTTCAGTTTTTGAAATGCCTTTCGCAACTTTCTTTTCTTTTTCACAAAGAACACTTTCTTTAGAAATTTCATCATACAGAAGACTGTACATTTTAGGCCTCAGACCAACAAATTCTTTTATTGGAACACCTACTGATCACTGACACGCTTATTATTTATCAAATTCATCAGTTGATTAAAATAATCATATTATAATACAAAAAATGTTTTATCTTATTTTGTTTATGGCATGTTTTGAAATTATAGATTGATATCAAAGTTTACATTTTTTTATGTAAATTTGAAAATTATTAGAACTAGAGAAAAAGAAAGCATTGCCTTATTGTTCTCCTCTATGAGGGCTACAAAATTGGCTTTAGAATTAAGATTGTCAGATTAACCGTTTAAGAGTTATTCCCCTTGAATTGTTTATTTTAATAGGTTTTAATTGATTTTTTTTCTCTGAAAGTACTGCTTTGAAACTTTGTACACATCATCCATCAACCAAGTTTGCACCAACCATGGCCGCAGATTAACCAACGTGGCCGCCATGGCTAAAAAAATAAAATTTTTGGCTTATAGTTCAAAAAGTATAACAGATACAGGAAACCCGAAGAGACATGCCTTCATCGGCATCAAAAGCTCTACGAAACACTCCATTGGGTCAAAGTTGTATGATGACCCCTTATAGGAGTTATTGCCCTTTAATTGTCAAAATTGATTATTTTTGACATTTTTGCCTCAAAATCATGAAAATTATTAGAACTAGAGAAAAAGTTAGCATTGCTCAATTGTTCTGCTCTATGAGGGCTACAAAAATGACTTAGGGTTAAGATTGTCTGATGAACCGTTTAGGAATTGTTCTCGAACATTTTTTAATCAATTTTAAAAAATCTTTAACCCATTTAAGGACTGCTTTGAAACATTGCACACATCATCTTTAGGACGTCCTCTACCAAAATTGTGCAAATCATGACACCTGACTACCTACATAGCTACGTTGGCTTAAAATAGAAAATGTGGGGGGAGGGGTGTCAAGAGTTTTCGACTGATAGTTAAAAAAGTATAACAGGTACAGCAAATTTGAAGTGAACCTCCCTTCTCCCTCTAAGCATCAAAAGCTCCTCCTTATAGGAGTTATTTTCCTTAATAGGTCAAAATTAATGACTTTTGCAGAAGTGTTGGGCAATTCCTTATAGCAAAGAAAAGCTGGATAAAAAAGGGTTGTTTGGTTTCAGGTTCAGGTGAGCGACACAGGCTCCTGGGAGCCTCTAGTTTTATTAATACGTTTGCAGATAACGAAGTCTACATATATAAAGATTTGAAATCTCAAATCGAAAAACTATCTTCTAAACTGGAGAGAACCATTACAAGACAAATTTTTCACAAATATGCCAGATTCTTTTCAAATATTTCCTACTACAAGAATAATTATTGACTGTATGGAAGTATATGTCCAAATCCCTTCTTCTATGCTTGCGCAATCTCAAACATGGTCAAACTGTAAACATCATAACACCTATAAAGTTTTGATTGGTGCAAGTCCAACAGGAAGTGTGACATTTGTGTCAGAATTATGGAGTGGTCGTGTTTCCGACAAGGAAATAACAAAAAACACCGTGTTCTGTTAAATTTATTAGAAAAGGGTGACAATGTAATGGCTGACAGAGGGTTTGAAATAGAAGACATTTTGCCAGATGGTGCAACACTGAATATTCCTCCCTTTCAATTAAAACCACAAGATTTGGAGGACACAATAAACATTGCCTCTGTTCGGATACATGTGGAAAGGGCAGAATAAAAAGCTATCATATTTTTGATGGTATATTTCATTTTTGACATGTTTTCTGCCACCGCTTGTTCCACTAACTTTAACAGAGAATGTCACGAATGTTGGTGAATAATTTTTAAATTATATTGTATATGATGTTTTTCTAATGCAGACCTGTTTACCCATTTTGGTTGTCACCAGTATTTCAGCAGTGACTTAAGAGTATTTTGAGGACATTAGGAGGGAAAAAAAATAAACATAATTATTCATGTTCTCGAACACGTTTTTTGGACATGTTTACCTCATGTAAATTTATAAAATTTAATCAGAATCGGCGGTGCGCTATCAATAACGGATTTTTATCCATTTAAAGCTTCTCTATGACACCGATTGACCAATTTCGGACATAACCCCGATTTTTTCCCGGTTTTGCCGAAAAAGCGTAGAATTTGATCACGAATCCGTAGAGCGTAATTTTAGTGAAAAATCCGTACAAAATACGCGTAATCCGTACAAGTAAACAGGTCTGCTAATGTATCATCAAAACAGTTGTTGTACTTACTAAGTAACTGTTACCATTGCATATGTGTTTGCTTCGGATATTATACATGTACAGGTTTTTGGAGGTAACAAAACTCAAGAACAAATATTAGTCACAATCAAGGAAGTCTTGATTTAATAGTCTATTCAACATGTTCAATAGCGATTCAAAAGATAAAAGGAGATAAAAGGCCAAAGCACATTAAAAACTTGTAATCAAATATTCAAATAAAATAAATAACATTGAAAAATAAAATCTACCACTCATGTTCAAGATAAATGAAAGATTAGATGTAAAGTGATTAGCATATATTCAAATTCTTAGAACAAGATACATGCATGTTGATGTATGAGCTGTACATGCATTTGTTTGAAATGTTATTCAGTCCGATATTTCAGATTTTAACTTTAACCACTGATCTTTACTGAGTAATTTAAGTTTACGCTCAACACGCCTTGTAAGAAGTTCATGCACAACAGCCCATTTGTAAAACAAATCCAATGTATTTTTCAAACCAGCTGTTTGCATTGAAAACGATTCGTTCAACAAAAATATCTTCCTGTTCCCCAAACCAAAACAAAATCAACCCATTTAAGGTTTGCTGCCTTCATTTGACCTTGAACCTGATAAAAATAATTGTCATTTTCTTGTAAATATATTTCGTCATTTTCATAGTTTAGAACAATTTTTTGGTCCTTGTAGGCCTCTCGTACACTTATGTTGGCCTTACTGTATGGACATTTGACTTCTAGTCCACCCCGTTTAATTTCAGCCGATGGATCAATAACTAATCCGTCTAAACTTCCACCTAGTCCTGGCCTGTCTTTAACTAACATTAGACCTACTGATTCGACCTGTACATTACAGCCTTTACTATACATGTATTGTTTGTATGCTTCAACAGCTTTGAATTCATTCTGCTTTCCATACGACAGAGCTGCAGAGAAAGGATCGCTGATTTAAAAAGTCCATCAGGGTTCCTGGAACACTTTCTTATTTTGCCAAAATTAGATGTTGTGGCCTTGTATCTGTGAAGTTTAGTCCATAAAACATTATCCGCCTGTCCTTTTGTTAGGTGTTTTACTTGTTCTATTTGTGCATTGCTCAAAGAATCATTTGCAATACACGAAGGAACAACAAATTTATCAACAAATGTCTGGTCTATTTCCTGGTCATCCTGAATTTCGCTGTTTATTTAAATAAGCGAAATGGGTAAAAGTTTGGGTTTAACCACGATATTCGCGGCAGCTGCCCCTACATGTACTGTTGTAGATACCTCGATGTTCATAGCAACATTTGTGCTTTCAATATTGTCGGTGAAATCATGTTTGTGTTCAATCATTGACGGTGGATGGTGGTACAAGAAAAATCCAGAATTTGGTGCATGTTCCTCCATATTTTCATAAAGTCGTCGTAAAGCGTATGTATTGAGGCGCGCGTGGTTCGAACGAATTTACAGTTGGTCGATTATTTACATCTTGTTTTCCAAATTGATTTTTTTTAACTTTTATGTCCTTTAATGGCTGTGCCTTTACAGTTAAATTTCTCGGAACAATCCATCCGTTTAATTTAGAGGTATAAGACACCTTTTCTGTCTTTTGGTGTAGCCCCCTTTCATTGAAGTCGTGTATTGCAAATTAAATGCCTCCTACGTGGTTACATTTTCCTGCACCTTATAGTCCAAGTCTGAAAAAAAATGGTTTTGTTATTAATATTTTAAGAAAAAATTTAATGCAAAAAACTATTCCATATATTATAACATATATGATTATTTATATCCGTGGTATGCCGCAGTAATCAAATTATAGGGTTGACCCCCTGGGTCCGATGAGTGATCCAAAATCGTACATGTGGTGGTCAACATAAGCTAACGATTGTATAACACTTCAATAATATACAGCTGTCTGTCTGATCAGGTAGTAAATGAACAGCAAAGATAACGTACAAACCCCATTATACTACAGGATTTTTTTTTCATATACATGTGCATGACATGCATTTATTAGCACCTTTTATTTGTTCAATTTGATCTCTAAATATTTGATTTCATAAATATTATTATAAAAACATATGCCTAATCATATATTTCAAACTTTTTAAACAAGACTTGCCCTGCAGGATTTTCACAGGCCCCATAAAGAATATCTCCATTTTCCTTGAATATGGTGATCGTGTGATACATTTCATGTTTCATTGATGCAATGACTTTTGACTTCACCCAAACCAGTCCATAACCGCACGCGATCTCGTAACTTTTAATGTGTCCTTCTTGAAAAAACTTGTAGGATTTCATCTTTTTGTACGTGTCGCCCTTCACAACTATGGCACCGTATCTTTGTGTCCTATTTAATAGGTACTTGTAAACCTGATGAAAAGTGCACGGCGGAAATTTTCTAAGGTCTGTCTGCCACTGTCGCCTTTGGCCGTTAAATTAATTTCGATATATCCTTTTTCCTCGATAGAATCTAAAAGAAGAAGAGGATTTAAATTATCCACATTATCCGAGTCCTTGTTTGGTCTCTCATCGGGAGTTGAAATTTTTATATCACCTTCATCAGGATTTAATGCATAACACCTAGCAACTAAAATCTGCTTTGTGCCAGAAACGCTTTTGTCATTTTCTCTTAAAATTTCTTTCAATTCGGAGCATCTCATACTCCATAATTCATGTAGAACGTATTTTTTTACATTCGATGCCATTGTCAGTTACAGAAGCCATAGAGATCTATACACCGTTAGCCTCGTTATCAAATGATAACTTCGACTCTTTAGACCGAGCTGTTACCGAGCAGAAAGATTATCAATTCCATTTGAAAGAAACGTTTACGCCACAGTACAAGCCAACAGTAACTTTATTAACATTAGACAACACTGGTTGAAGAGAAGGGCATCGACAAGAAGAATAGCTTGCGCCTCTGCTGTAAATACAGATGAGGCAGACGGAAGGCGGCGAGTTTCAACACGCTCTCTGAAGACAGCGGCCGAGGCGACTTTATCACCGTCTTTTGACCCGTCTGTGTAAATAGTACTATAGTCAGGGTAGCAAGATTTAATTTCTGCATAATGTTGTTGGTATGGGTTAAAATTGACAGCTTAAGATCAAAACTGCTCGACGTGACCAAAGTAAAACATTCACGTTAAGGTAGAAAGATTCGACACGAAATTCAAAAACTAAAATCAAAGAAAAACGCGAAAACCAAACTATAAATAAACCAAAGGTCTAATAACCATCTTCAAAGTTATCTAGTATTATACTAAACCGACCGTTTTACCACTCAAAGATCAGGAAACTACGATTTAAAATCGTATGAAAATTGACGTTTAACTTTAAGACATCGAAAAGGCAAACTTTTATTGGCAACAAATGCTGCGGAAAACATGAAACGAAACGTAAAGGTGTGAATTTTCAGAGAGACCGTATTTCCAACTATAAATTGTCCGCTTGACAAATTTCACAATCGGATAAATAAATTAATATCATCGAAAAACATTGACTTAAAAATAGCCGTTCAAAAGGTTAGAGATCTCGAAAAAACTTCAATACTCCAAATTAAAACAGAAAATAGCAATAAATGAAATTAAAAAATGTCATACAGCCAGGCTGTAATAAACCAAGCCATTAATGTGTCGAAGGTAATTAGCAGTGTAGACAACCGCGGAAACTCCCGCAGACAAATAAAACAAAACACCTGTAACAACAGGAAGCCGTAAAACCCTCACAATAACTAATCTCAATAAAATCAGTTTACAACACGAAAATAATAATAAAGACCACTTTTAACGGTGTAATCGCTCGCTACACAACACTTTCGTACTGGGAACCGCGATATAGAAGATTGGTACCCTGTGCAGATTCAGCGGCTGCGCACTTCGAGGAGACTTCTGGTTGAAGAGAAGGGCATCGACTTGTAGTGACATCATTGATTGTAATGTTAGATTAATGATCAATAGTAAGATTAAAGGTAATTGTTGTGTATTGACATTTACATTGGGGAATTAAAGAACCCGGACTCGTTGGAGTAAATTCACATTAACATTCAGCACAAGTTGCGTTTGTTACCCGTTATCTCCATAATAGATTCCATTATGCATACCACTGTGGTGAAATTAGGCACTTTCCTGTTTATGGGTAATTGTTCAGACCCGATCTTTTGTCTCGATTTTATTATGCATACCATAGAGAACAAGGAAAAACAAGAAAAACACAAAACTAGCCCCGACCGTTACTAAACTTATAACTAGACTCCTCCGGGCCGACATGTAATCACCTGCAAGAAGCCATGCTATCATCGATATACTTCATTTGATAATACTGTACACGTTACACCACTGACAATTTCTTCAGTGAAGCGTATTGTATTGATCTTGAACTTTCTCGGCAGTTTAAATGTCGAAAATTACAGGTAAACTGTAGTCTGTAAACTTTTAAGTTAAGTTTGTGAGTTTGATGAATGGGAAATTGGAAAAAGTTGCTATGTGAAGATGACGAGGAACCCTTGCAAAATTTTATGGAAAAAGGAAAACCAACCTCGGATAAAAACGAGGTGAGTGTAGGGGAAAAGTGATAACGGCATTGTGCAATTACGTATTAGATTATTGTGTAACAGGAGGGTTGAGTGCCTATATGCTGCACAACCCTGCTAAATACAAGAATGGTCTTTTAGCCCAACACTAACATGTCATCATGACATAAACGCCAAGTAATGTCTTATAGACACAAGGGGAGGCTTTTTAAGACCATATCAGTTCGTCCTCTGGGATCTGAGTTTAGAGAATGTTGGCAGTAGACAAAATATAAAACAGCGAGTTTTACTATTAATTAACAAATAAAATTGGATAACAGTTGTAAATACAAGTTAAGTGTAAAGTATCAAAAAATAACAATATCTCAAGCACTTTTATCCCTGAATGTAAGCAAGTTGTAATAAAAAAAAATGACTAGACAAAATCTAAATAACTCACAATTTTCGGCATCTGATTCAATGGAAAATGAAACTTAATGTTAGAACTAAATAGTAGCTCTATGGTCGTACCTTCAAAATAGTTGAGCAGCAACGACCCTTTGACTTTCTTTCAAAACACCTATAGAAATTAATTTAACTGTGTTTATCAAGATAAACGTTAAACTCTAAATTTGCAAACATTACTCAGAAAAATATCACAGTCACATCTACATGTAAATATTCAAACAAAATCACTGTACAGTTATCAGTTTAGTCAAAAGTAATAATTTACTTTGACAAAATAACACAAATAAGCACTTTAAATGAAAAATATGAAAACAAGGGAGATCACTATTAAAGTAATACATATGTATTAAATAACACTGTTACATTCCTCCCCCCTCAGAACAATTTATATTTATAAATTTGTTCTTAAAATAAACAAATTAAACGATTTAATGGGGAGATTACCAATATAAACACTAAAATAGAATGTTGAGATAAACACGTTTATTACATAAGTAAGGATTTTACATTGTATAAATATTTCCTTTAACATAAAATTGGAAGATCTGGCCACAGCATAAAATTTTGTTCAGATTCCCGGGAGACGTACCGACCGCAAAAGTAAAGGGCTTGTCAGTGCCTCTCTGGTAACAGAAATGGCCAAACCAAATCCGGTGACAGAAAAATGGTTAAGATCTAAAGCTTTCTGCTATTACCCATTTAATACACCGCCCCCTCGGTTCACGTAGGGGACCCTACCCCCAACTGGTACCAGTTGCAGAGCTATCCCTCCGGTATACGTGAGAAGATATAACATTATAATTTACATATATAACTTGAAGATATCCGTATACACTCCGGGTAAACACCCTGTATACAATTGTTCAAACCTGCCCCCTACGGTACCGTAGGTTAAAGGCTAATAACCGGGTCAGAATAACCTTAGATCCAAACGAGTCTCCCAGGAATCCGCCCCCTTAAATAACCTCGCTGTGACAATACAT
Organism: Limnoperna fortunei; assembly: GCA_944474755.1. Classification (NCBI taxonomy): domain Eukaryota; kingdom Metazoa; phylum Mollusca; class Bivalvia; order Mytilida; family Modiolidae; genus Limnoperna; species Limnoperna fortunei. The sequence goes on from OX104123.1 coordinate 62,871,947, forward strand.
TTCATTACAAAATTAATAGCATATAAGTGAATAAAGCAAAATGCCTTAAAGTTTTCGATGACAACATAGAAATTTATACTGTCTATCTCTGCCCATCAGAAGTCTATTGCAAAATGTCAATTGTCCTCCAATGTCTGCTTCATGGAGTGTCCATAATGCTGTTGAAGATCGAGTTGATGTCTATTTATTCTGGAAAATAAATTAAAAACTCAAGGCAGTACCGTGTTCGTTGAGAAGACAATAAATGGGGATGGGTGGGTGGGATGTCAAATTCTTGTAAACAGTTACCGCTCAGACGATCAAAATTGCCAATGATGCCGTTATTTGAGATCAACACTCTATAGAAGCTAACAATCTACACGTGCTATCAAAAACATGAGTAAGCACCGCCTTTAAATAAACAAACGACCGATTAGCCACTCCCATTAAACGGTGATTATCAATGAGTGATAATCACTATTAATGCGGAGATTACCAATATAAACACTAAAATAGAATGTTAAGATAAACACGTTTATTACAAAAGTAAGGATTTTACATTGTATAAATATTTCCTTTAACATAAAATTGGAAGATCTGGCCACAGCATAAAATTTTGTTCAGATTCCCGGGAGACGTACCGACCGCCAAAGTAAAGGGCTTGTCAGTGCCTCTCTGGTAACAGAAATGGCCAAACCAAATCCGGTGACAGAAAAATGGTTAAGATCTAAAGCTTTCTGCTATTACCCATTTAATACACCGCCCCCTCGGTTCACGTAGGGGACCCTACCCCCAACTGGTACCAGTTGCAGAGCTATCCCTCCGGTATACGTGAGAAGATATAACATTATAATTTACATATATAACTTGAAGATATCCGTATACACTCCGGGTAAACACCCTGTATACAATTGTTCAAACCTGCCCCCTACGGTACCGTAGGTTAAAGGCTAATAACCGGGCCAGAATAACCTTAGATCCAAACGAGTCTCCCAGGAATCCGCCCCCTTAAATAACCTCGCTGTGACAATACATTTCATTACAAAATTAATAGCATATAAGTGAATAAAGCAAAATGCCTTAAAGTTTTCGATGACAACATAGCAATTTATACTGTCTATCTCTGCCCATCAGAAGTCTATTGCAAAATGTCAATTGTCCTCCAATGTCTGCTTCATGGAGTGTCCATAATGCTGTTGAAGATCGAGTTGATGTCTATTTATTCTGGAAAATAAATTAAAAACTCAAGGCAGTACCGTGTTCGTTGAGAAGACAATAAATGGGGATGGGTGGGTGGGATGTCAAATTCTTGTAAACAGTTACCGCTCAGACGATCAAAATTGCCAATGATGCCGTTATTTGAGATCAACACTCTATAGAAGCTAACAATCTACACGTGCTATCAAAAACATGAGTAAGCACCGCCTTTAAATAAACAAACGACCGATTAGCCACTCCCATTAAACGGTGATTATCAGTGAGTGATAATCACTATTAATGCGGAGATTACCAATATAAACACTAAAATAGAATGTTGAGATAAACACGTTTATTACATAAGTAAGGATTTTACATTGTATAAATATTTCCTTTAACATAAAATTGGAAGATCTGGCCACAGCATAAAATTTTGTTCAGATTCCCGGGAGACGTACCGACCGCCAAAGTAAAGGGCTTGTCAGTGCCTCTCTGGTAACAGAAATGGCCAAACCAAATCCGGTGACAGAAAAATGGTTAAGATCTAAAGCTTTCTGCTATTACCCATTTAATACACCGCCCCCTCGGTTCACGTAGGGGACCCTACCCCCAACTGGTACCAGTTGCAGAGCTATCCCTCCGGTATACGTGAGAAGATATAACATTATAATTTACATATATAACTTGAAGATATCCGTATACACTCCGGGTAAACACCCTGTATACAATTGTTCAAACCTGCCCCCTACGGTACCGTAGGTTAAAGGCTAATAACCGGGTCAGAATAACCTTAGATCCAAACGAGTCTCCCAGGAATCCGCCACAAGAGAGTAACAAGAGAGGTTCTATAACCTCTCATCCACAAAATTTATAGGCACTCTATATTTACTTGTAAATCATTAACAAAAATTGAATTGCCAGTGTCGGACAAGTGAATTCCATCGTTCCTATACAATGCGACCTCATTAAACCGAATATCGGGATGTTGGATTACGGACCCGCCTTCCCGTTTAAAGATAGTTCTTGCGGAACAGTTTACACGCTTTCTGGCCTTATCAACTTTATTTGGTTTTTTAGCTCCATGCCAGTATCTTCTTGGTAAAATATCAGACCAGACAAGTTTTATATTAGGAATAAGTGATCTAAAGCGCAGTACCGAACATTCAATATTCCGAATTAGCTCAAAAGATGTGATGGGTTTTGCTATTGATGCCAAATCATTCGAACCAAGGTGAATAATAATTACATCAGGGAAAGCATTTACTTTTAACAAGGATTCTATCTTCCGCTCTAAGTCCTCCCAATGCATTCCTGATGTGCCAAACCACATAATCTTTATATTTTTCCTTTTTTCCAGTCCTAAACCGGCACCCCCAGGTCTTGACCGAGCATAAATTCCTGCCCATCTTACTATAGACGAACCAACGATCCATACAATTTTGTGACCTAAAATTACAAGTTTAATCAGCTTAAGACAATCATCCCAACATTTAAACCTAATAATCTAACCTCCATAATTAAGCGCTTAATTAATAGAACTGAGGGATGCGGATGTATCTGTTGTAAACACTTGATTTCCACCTTCCCCATGTTTTGATTGTGTCACTGTCAATCTTGCGGTTATAGGCTTCAGTGCACGCTCCTATTCTAAAGCTATGGGAACGATAACATCCAGTTTTAATTTCACAAAAATCTAAGGTTTTCTTGAGAACAGATGAAAACTGATATCTTGTCAGCGGGTCGCCATTGAAATGTAGGAATAACTCCGCGTTGTTAGACGATGGCCTTATCTTTAAGTACTGGTTTATCATAGCAATTGGACAAATTGATTTATGTTTTGAAGATGCGATAATAAGATTCGTTGAAATTCCTTTCTGATCGGTCTTTGATTTACGTATAGTTATCTCCATGGCAGAGGAAGAAATTAATTTAACATCTTGAATTTCGAGTGCTCGTCTAGTGCGGTCGCTTTTTGACCCTTTTGTAAGTTCGCCTATTCTCATAAAAGCAAAGAATGCCAATGAAAACGCTGCTGAGAACATCTTTGCCTCATAACTTGATGAGGTAGTAGATATTAACGCTGGAATCAATCGATTTAAAAGCGGAAGAGTGATTGGCGATCTGATGTCTTTGCGATTATGTTTACGCTTAAAACCTTCGATAAGTTTTGTAACAATAAACAGCTTAGTGGGGTCTGATAATCCCTTAATCTTGTGAAAGTAACTAAGAGCGGCTAAATATGTTGTCATAGTTGAGGCCGAAATTCCCGAAATCGAAAGGAATGCGATAAAATTAATTATGTAATTTACAGGTATTGGCCAATCAATATGATAACCGCTTCTGGTAGAAAAATCAACAAATTTCTTAAGACCGGTTTTGTAGGTATGCCAGCTTTGGGGAGCCATGGAATTTTCCAGTAAATTTATCACCTCATTCTCTACCATTGCCAAACTTCTTGTGGGATCCTCACTGGGACTGGGTGTGCATGTGGAGCCAGTTCCTTGAATCTTGACCACTGGCAACGAGAAATTGCATCGGCTACAGAATTGTTTCTACCCTCAATATGAACCGCTTTAAAAATAATATTAAACTTTAATGTGAGCAAAACTAGGTTTCGCAACAGACGCATAACCCTAGGATCTTTAGAAGTTTGTTTATTGATTATGTAAGCAACCGCTTCATTATCAACATGGAATAATAATCTTTTATTTTCCAGGACGTGTCCCCAAATATACAATGCAACAACCACAGGGAACAGTTCTAAGAATGTAATATTTCTGGTTAAGGATATATCTTGCCACTGTTTCGGCCAAGTTCCATGAGCCCAATTCCCATTAAAATAGATCCCAAACCCATTTCCGCCCGATGCGTCAGTGTAAAGTTCCAACCTTTCGTTCGACTCCCAAAACCTATCGTGGATCATTGTAACCCCATTAAATGTATTAAGGAAATCTAACCAAACTTTTAGGTCATCGCGAATTGCTTGGGTAATTCTAATTCGATGGTGCGGCTTCGTAAGATTAGATGTAGAATCAATCAGTCTACGACTAAAGGCACGACCTGGCCTGACTACACGACAAGCAAAGTTCAATGACCCAATCAACGACTGCATTTCTTTCAAGGTCACCTTTTTCTTACCTAACAAATACACAATGTTTTCTTGCAATTCTTTAACTTTAGGCATTGGGAGACGCATGCACATCTGTTTTGTATCAAGTTCTATACCCAGGAAGGTTAGCCTAGTGTGAGGTCCTTCGGTTTTATCGTCTGCTAACGGAAACCTGATGAAATTACTGACATTTTTAAATGTTTTCATTGCCTGAGAACATTCCTCAGTTCCAGCCCTTCCGACAAAAAGAAAATCGTCTAAATAATGTATTACACCTGGATTTCCCGGGCTTTCGTACTTAATGACCCACTGAATGAAAGTAGCAAACTTTTCAAATAAGGAACAACTAATAGAAGCTCCCATAGGTAAACATTTGTCGTAGTAAATAAGGTCATCAAATTTAAAACCCAGCAAATCAAAATCCCCTGGACATATAGGAAGATTTCTAAAAGCTCGCTTTATATCACATTTTCCTAGCTCTGCAGAGTTGCCAAGCGCTTGAATCATTTCAACTGCATCGTCTATACTAGAATATTGAACTGAACACTGGTCTTGAGATATGAAATCATTAACAGAAAATTCTGTAGGATATGACAAATGATGAATCACTCTAAAATCGCCATCTTTTTTGGGTACCAGACCAAGGGGGCTTATTCGCAGGGTAGGGAAAGGTCGACCGATGAAAGGACCAGCGATTCTTCCTTCTGCTAATTCTTTCCGGATTTTTTCCCGGACTATGTCTGGAGATTTCCGAACGCTTTGCAAATTATCTGCATCAAAGGGGAAACGTGGACCATTGTATTGTAGGGAGAACCCATTCTTAAAACCATGATATAACATTTTGGCAACATCTTGATTGGGATAAAATTTTAAATAGTATGACAATGCTTCTAAATTGATAGGAGTTTTACCTAACGTGTAGAGGTCTCCAGAAAAAATCTTATTACTGTCGATTACATTGTGTTGCGGGATGTTGGTTTCCACAGGAACTGCATGAATGACTGAACTTGCAGTTTTGCCCGAAAGAGCATCTCCCTTTGTTATATCTCCAGCAGTAGGATTTGCTTTGGCGAGGGGCTGGTTGGGCAAGAAAAGTCTGATTTCCGCCCGGTCTATCGTCCACGTCATATGATCTGGATTGAATTTGGGAGGAAACATCTGACCTTGGCAGAAATGTTGGGGTCGACATTGCAAAAAACCATAACTCGTTATCAATTTGTCCCCATGACGACTCGGGATACCTTGACCTTTTTAACCTAAATTGTTCGTCATATCTTACCCAAGCGGAGGAGGAAGGGGACCTACTTGCCATAAGGCGAACATCTCTCATATATTTTAGCAGTTCTTGTGCTCTATTTATATGCTTTTCGATAAAAATGCTCGAATATCAAAAAAAGCAGAAGTCCAAGAGTTAATATTATATAGAGGGCGACTTTGAACCTGCCTTTATATTATAACTCTCCCATCTTTTAGGCAGAGATTCCCCTGGCATTCAATAGCTACTGTCAATTCCCTTGAACTCTTAAGTAATAAAGATAAATCAATGTATTCCCCTTCCCAAATCTTGTTTTTTAGCTTCAATGGGATGTGACCCCCAATGGAATCAAAAGCGCTCGGGATTGCCGCAGGTGTAGCTTCAACTTCCACTACCTGTAACCCCGGTTGTATTGAAGTATAAGTACCTTTTTCAAAGTCTATTGGCTCTGTCATGCCATCTATCCTATATGCCACCTCCACATCATTAACACTGTTTTCTTGTTGCTGCCCGCTATGTGTCTTGTCGGCCGCCTTTCTCCTCTTCTGCCCTGGGGCCCTAGATGGTGTCCCTCCAACTGCCTTTCTCTTGTTGGGTGCCATTCCGAGTTATGATTTAACTATTATGTCAAATTATGTCAAAATAATATCCTTGAATCCGGATAACGAATATTTCAAACGACACTAAAGTTCGAAAGTCCAAAAAATATCTTTATGTCAAATTCTTGTAAACAGTTACCGCTCAGACGATCAAAATTGCCAATGATGCCGTTATTTGAGATCAACACTCTATAGAAGCTAACAATCTACACGTGCTATCAAAAACATGAGTAAGCACCGCCTTTAAATAAACAAACGACCGATTAGCCACTCCCATTAATCGGTGATTATCAGTGAGTGATAATCACTAATATATACATGTACAACGTAACAAATGCGCACGCAACCCAAAATTAGTCTTTTTGGAATCCAAAGTCCTTTCACCATCTTTTGACCACAGTAGCTACATTAGTGTCAAAGTCAATGTCCACATAGTGTGGCCTCTACACACCGAAAGTTGTGTTGGTTCGGGTATCCTTATGTTAGCTAAATTATCTTCAGCATACTGCTGTCTTTGCTTCTGCGCTTCCTCTCGAGCTCTTACATTTACCTTGCAAAATTTGCGAAAGAGTACTGTTCCTGGATTGAGGTAATGCATATTATGCACTTCCTCTTTAATAACAACAAGTGAAGAAAATTCTTCTTGAGGTAGTTTGTGTATCTTAATGTGCTTCTTTACAATCCATTTATCTTTAGCTTTATATGAGCATCCTTTTACCGGGCACAGATGTATATTTACTTTTTTAACATGATACATTCTCCAATGTTTTCTATATTTGTCGTGGTTCTTTAGGAAAGGGCTTGTACAGCCCTCCACCTCACAGAACATACCATGTGATGGAAAATATTCCCTCTTGTCCTCCTCCTCACCGAGGTCAGGAACAACAAAGGGAGCAACACTTATGTCACCACAAGCCATATCTGTAAGGATATAAACAAAGTAAATATAAAAAAAAATTTTTTTTTATAGATTTTTATGTTTTTCTATGTGGTAAAACAGGACCAGGATAAATAAACTTAGAGTTATCTGCTGTTTGTGTGTTACAATGTTTCAGTTCTTCTTTGGCGACCGAATTTACAAGTTTATGGAATTTAAGTAAATGCTTTAAACATTTGAATTTATAAATGAATTTCTGTCCACATTTTGAGCATCGAGTAATCTTGATTTTAGCTACATGGATTTCTTTCCAGTGTTTTATGTATTTTCGATAACTGCTGAATATGTTTGTTTGACATCCCTGAACGTCGCATGACATTCCACTTTCAGGCCATGGTAATCCCAAATCATCATCTAACTTATTTAGCTCCGTATCATCAACGTCTATCTGAATATCAAAGTCTGCCATGAACTGAAATGGATAAATTTGACATACAAGTATGCTACATGGGTATAACCGGTACTATTTCTATTTCCCAAGTTCCACAAGTTCATACTAGATCATACTAAATTTACGTAAACATACTTTAGCTCATGTGTGTCATTTAACACAAACTCCTACTTTTGTTTCGGAAGTTCATATGACGTTATTAGCACACAAGAAAACAAAATAGAAAAATGAATAAATTCCCTACTTATTTTATCTTCGGAAAATTTAACAATTTCTCCTGTAACTTCATCTAGATACTGCGCACATATACACAGATGAAATTATTCCTTTCTCAAAGTATGAGAAAACGCAAATCAAGAATGAGAAACTAAAGTTAACTAAATTCATCCCACACTAACTTCGTTTATTTCGGAAATAAATATATTTATCCCTACTTCAAGAAGTCTAAAAATGGCAAAACATTTATTGAACAAAACACCCTGATGAGAGTGTTACCATTTGCCTTAAAAAGTCTGGCCTATTGTATAATCAACTACCAAACATACGAACGTTTATTTCTACTTCTATACTTTCAAACCAATGACTAAGGATTATATAGGGCGACACATTGTATCAAAACTAATTCTGTCAACATTTTCTTTAAATACTAAGTCAATCATTATGAATATAAAATATTTACAAATTATTTACAAAGTGCAATCCTGAACTCATATGTTTTTCTACAATGAAGGGGAGTATTTAAGAGGTTTCTTAACCTGACGACCACATCGAGTTCTCTGAGGTGTTACAGGTTCAAAATTTGGTGTTTTAGGTGAACTGACAGATGAGGGTAACTGAAAACTATCTTGATTATCTACTGATTGGTTTTGGAAATCATCGAACATAACGTTTGTTTCACTGTCCTCGTCGGGTACAAGTTCTTCTGGATCATTGTCAGAAATAGTATTAAAATTCGTAATTTCGTTTTGCCAACCATCTGGTATATTTTGTCCAGTGTATGGTTTTAAATGATCTACATGAACCATCAAAAATTGACTGTTTGGCAAACGTTTGATTTTGTACAAAACATCACTGACTTTTGCTTCAACAAAAAATGGACCTGTCCAACCTAATGCTAATTTTAAACCTGCTTTAGGAGGATACCATCGCCAGACAAAACTACCCTCGACAAAACAGGTTTTGCACCTCGATCATAGTTTTTCTTCTGGCGAGTGGCAGCTTTTGAAAGATTTTCATAGGCAAAATCATATGTGAGTGTTAATGAGAACTTAACCCATTCCACATATTCAACGGGGCAAAAGTTGACAATATTCCTTGATGTGAACCCACAAATAATATCCATTGGACAAATCATGTCCCTTCCAAATAACATTTTATAAGGACTGAAACCTGTACTATCCTGTATAGTTGCACGATAGGCCATCAAAATGAAAGGAAGATGATCATCCCAATTATTCCTGTTTTGATTAACAAAAATTGACAACATCTGAATGAGAGTTCTATTCATTCTCTCAACAAGACCATCCGACTGGGGACTATAAGGACAAGTACGAGTTTTTTCTACCCCTAACAAAGAACAAATATTGCCAAACAATTCCGATTCAAACTCACGCCCTTGGTCAGAATGAAGTTGATTTGGTACACCAAATCGACAAAACACTTCAGTAACAAGCTTATCAGCAACCGTCATAGCTGTATGATTTTGCACAGCAAAAGCCTCAGTCCATTTAGAGAAATAATCTGTTATGACTATCAGGTATTCGTTACCATTCTCGCTGATAGGACATGGACCAACAATGTCAACAGCAACTCTGTCAAAAGGACAACCAGTAGCAGACTGCTGAAGAGGAAATCTTCCACGACCAGGACCAGCTTTAGCTTGGGCACATTCATTGCAAGATTTACACCAATTACGAACATCTGCAGACATTCCAGGCCAGAAGAAACGACGTTTTACGGACTCCAAAGATTTATCTCGACCTAAATGACCTGCAATTCGTGAATTGTGTAATTGCTTAAAGATTTCACTTCGAACTTCGTGAGGAGCTACCAATAGTTCTTTAACATCTGAATTGGGACATAAATACATATAGTACAAAATTCCATTCTTAACCAACAAACGTTCCCAATTATTCCATAAAACTCTAACAGTATAAGAACAGCCCTGTATACATTGTTTTGAAGGTTTTCCTGCATTCAAAGATTTCAGTTCCAAAATTTTCTTAATATTCGGATCTTCATCTTGCCATGAAGCTATCTGCTTATCCGACCAAACTAACAACCAATTTGGAATAAATGTATTCTCTTTTGTGGGATGCTGATTGTCACCCAGCTCAGGTTGTTGAACCTGAATAGGTGCTAAAACATGATGTGCTGTCTTAGATTTACAGCTTTCATCACTGTTAGCCGAAACTAATTTGACATTAGTACAATCAGGACAATCCTCTCTTATACATTTCTTATGCGGACGCCTAGACAAACTATCAGCATTGACATGAAGACTACCCTTTCTATGTTCAAGAACCAAATCAAAAGTGTCCAAAACACTGATCCATCTAGCTACAATTCCTTCGGGATTCTTAAAATTCTTTAACCAAATAAGAGACGCGTGGTCAGTTCGTACTCTAAAGTGTTATCCCCAAAGATAATGCCTGAATTGTTTCACAAAAGTAACAACAGCTAACAATTCCTTGTAAGTTGTGCAATATCTTCTTTGAGAATCATTGAGAGTCTTACTACTATAAGCAATTACTTTTTCGTGACCATCTTGTATTTGGGATAATACAGCCCCCATACCATTTCCGGAAGCATCAGTATCCAAAATGTATTCACCTTTTTCCATAGGATATGACAAAACTGGAGAAGAAACTAACAATTCTTTTAGCATATCAAAACCTTTTTGACAATCATCAGACCATTCAAACTTGCGTGCTTTTTTAGTCAAACCAGTCAAAGGTGAAGCAATTTCTGAAAAATTTGGAATTAATTTTCTGTAATACCCTGGCAAGTCCTAGAAAACTTTTTACTTCTGTGACAGAGGAAGGCACGGGCCAATTTCTCACAGTTTCAACTTTACTAGGATCACAACTTATACCTTTGTCTGAAACAATATGACCTAAAAATAGAATTTCTGTTTGAAACATGCTACATTTACTGGGTTTTAACTTCAAGTTATGTAACCTAAACCTATCAAAAACCAATTTTAGATTTTCTAAAGTCTTTTCAAACGTATCTCCAAAAATAATAACATCATCAAGGTAACAGAGACAGTATTCCCATTGATATCCTTTCAAAACTAATTCCATCAAACGTTCAAAGGTTGCGGGAGCATTGCAGAGTCCGAATGGTAACACTTTGAACTGATAAAGGCCTTTGTGAGACGAAAACGAAGTTTTCTCTTTACTCTCAGGAGACATTTCGCATTGCCAGTACCCGGAAGTAAGGTCTATGGTGCAAAACCACTTATTTCCACCCAAAGCATCTAGAGAGGAATCTATCCGGGGTAAAGGATATGCATCTTTCTTCGTAACTGAATTTAACTGACGATAATCAATGCAAAAACGAGTTGTCTTTCTTTTTAACCAATAAGATTGGACTTGACCAAGCACTTGTACTAGGTTCTATTACATCATTTTGTAACATTTTCTCTATTTCAGATTCTATAATTTGTCTTTGGGATAAAGGAACCCTTCTTGGTGGAACACGAATGGGCTTAGCATTCCCTGTATCAATGCTATGCTTTACAATGTCGGTACGACCTAATTTGCCATCAGGAGATGTAAAAATGTCCTGATAATCAAAACTTCTGTAATTGCAACTTTTGTTCACAACTTAATTCTGTTGAAGCTTTGTCTACAAGACATTTCAGATGATCTGGTAAAATTATTTCAGTTTCAGTTTCTTCAAATTTACTTTCCAATTCTAAGGGTTTAACTTCAGATAATGGGTCTTATTTGCCTAACAAAGATTCTTCTGTCAAATAAATGCTTTCATTTGTAAGATTGATAGCGTTGATCAAAATTTGATTGTCGGACTTATGACACAAAGTCCTAGCTAACATTAAACCTTTCCTATTTAAATCTGTTCTAGGTTCAAACACAGATTCTGAATTGAGATTTGGTCCAAAAATTTGTCCTTCCACTGTAACTTCAGCCTGAGGTGCAATTTTTATTTTTTCAACTAGCTTGACATGAGCACATGCTAGGAATCATAATTTATAAAGTCTAACTTTTTGTCCTTTTAAAAACATTTCATTTGATGTTTAGAAACTTGAATGTTGGCCTCATATTTATCTAAGAAGTCCATTCCTAATATTCCATCTGTTTCATAAGTATCAGCCACAATGAGATCATGAATAAATACTTTATTTGATATAGAAAATGTAAGTTTTACTTGTCCATAATCTTCCACATCTGTACCATTTACAGACTTCAAAGTCGTCGAGACTTCGCTAAAAGAATTAGTGGACAATCCTAGCTTATCAAATGAACATTTAGAAATCAAGGAAACAGGTGACCCCATATCAACTAAAAAATTAAAAGTTGAATTTTGAATTTTAGTTTTTGCAAACAAGCAACCTGCTTGTTTAACAGAGTTAATCACGACAACTGGCCTTTCATTTTCTATTAAATTTGAGACTGAGTCTTTGGCCTCAGAATCAGTCCTTTTTAGATTTTTGTATTACTAGATTCTTTCTTATCATTTTGAGGTTCTACTTTCTTTTCAGATCTACAAAATTTAGCTATGTGACCTTTCTTCTTGCAATTCCGACATTCCACAGGTTTTCGTTTTTGGTCATCTTTTTTATTCTTATTTACTGTGACTATTTCATCTAACTTTTCATTCATTTTATCTACACATTCACAGAAAGATTTGAACATGTAAACGCTTCGTACTCAACGGCAGAAGCTATGGCTTCTTCTAAAGTCTCGGGATGCGAAAATTGAACGTGTTTTTCCATATCAGTATGACATAGACCTGTGATAAACTGATTAATTACAAGTTGTTCTAGCACGGAATTATACTCGCTATCGGGATAAGCAAGTCGTACAAGACGTCGTAGTGCGTAGCCAAAATCAGAAAGATTTTCACCCGATTTTCTTTTCCGAGCTGAAAATTCACATCGTGAAGCAGTAACTCTTTCTTTTGGATTGAACCTTTGGGGAAGAACTGATTTTAACAATGCATAATTGTGAACGACCGACAATTTCAAATCACCTAAAATCTTTTGTGCTGTTCCACGTAAGCTCATGCTTAATTGTTGTGCTCTTTTGAAATCGGTCCAGTTATTCCAAGTTGCGACTTGTTCGAATTGAACAATGTAATCTTTCCAGTCAACCGATTTGCCATCGAATTTTTCTGGTTCTTTTTCTCGTCGATTGATAATGTGAGCATGAGAAAAACGTGGCGTTATCGTTGGAGGCAAGTCAGAATACATATCTCTCATGTCGACTTCTCGCTCACAATTGTACTCATTATTTGAGCAATCATACTCGCTATACGACTGTCGCGGTTCGTTTCGCTGATATCCGCTATACGGTGTACTGTAATATGGTGCTTCTGGTATATGGCGTCGCGAATCAGTACGGTAGCCACCATGTTCGCGTGAATAAAGGTTGTCTGACCTTTCGCGACTAAACGAAGGTGTTTCTGGTACTACGTAACGAGAATCGTATCTTTCTCTCGGCGGAGGCGGCCTCAATGGTGGAGTTTCAGTTTCACTGAAATAAACTCGACGATGTACTCGTCGACTTTCAGTGTTTTCCAAAGACTGGTCATTTTCATATTGTTCCCAATCATCAGAGCGACTAGCCATTGCTAAATATTTGATTTTGTTTATTTTATTTTGTTTAAGTTCCTATTTACTAAGAGCCTAATTAAACAAGTTATTAAATGAAGGTTAATTGATTTTATCTGTTATTTAGTTCTATTTTATATTGGACAATCAAATTTTGATTATGTGTGTATCACTGTCAAATTAATATAATATAAACACTCCACTAATTTTATCTCAGATCCCCACACTGGCCACCATAAAATGTTACAGGAGGGTTGAGTGCCTATATGCTGCACAACCCTGCTGAATACAAAAATGGTCTTTTAGCCCAACACTAACATGTCATTATGACATAAACGCCAAGTAATGTCTTATAGACACAAGGGGAGGCTTTTTAAGACCATATCAGTTCGTCCTCTGGGATCTGAGTTTAGAGAATGTTGGCAGTAGACAAAATATAAAACAGCGAGTTTTACTTTTAATTAACAAATAAAATTGGATAACAGTTGTATATACAAGTTAAGTGTAAAGTATCAAAAAATAACAATATCTCAAGCACTTTTATCCCTGAATGTAAGCAAGTTGTAATAAAAAAAATGACTAGACAAAATCTAAATAACTCACAATTTTCGGCATCTGATTCAATGGAAAATGTAACTAAATGTTAGAACTAAATAGTAGCTCTATGGTCGTACCTTCAAAATAGTTGAGCAGCAACGACCCTTTGACTTTCTTTCAAAACACCTATAGAAATTAATTTAACTGTGTTTATCAAGATAAACGTTAAACTCTGAATTTGCAAACATTACTCAGAAAAATATCAGTCACATCTACATGTAAATATTCAAACAAAATCACTGTACAGTTATCAATTTAGTCAAAAGTAATAATTTACTTTGACAAAATAACACAAATAAGCACTTTAAATGAAAAATATGAAAACAAGGGAGATCACTATTAAAGTAATACATATGTATTAAATAACACTGTTACAATTGCACAATCAAGTTTATTTTTCAATTTTCTTGCTTCAAATGTTAAATAATTGAACACGCTAAATCGGACAACCGAATGCACAGTGGAATACCAAGGGTCATGATTGACCTTTGTGCCATACTACACAAAGAAGGCATTCCTGGAAGACTCATTGTATATGCTAATGGACACCCCACGGAAAAGATTTCAGAATTTGCCGGTCACAATCTAAGACAATTAGTAAAAGCCCTTCAGTCCCATATCCACGATACAACAGATTACTAAAAGAATGCAGTCCTTAAATCCTCTACCTCAAAACACATTGCTTACTACTATGGACGTGTCATCTTTGTATACAATCATACCACAAAATGAAGGAATTACTCGATGTGAAGCTGTATGGAACACCAGACAAGAAAAAAATCCCCCAAAGGAATGTCTTGGTAAATTGCTTACTCTCGTCCTTGAACACAACAATTTTGTTTTAAATGACGAACACTACATTCAAGTGAGTGGTACTAGCATGGGAACTAAAATGGTTCCATCTTATGTCAATATATTTATGGGAAATCTTGAAAAACAGCTGTCAGATGCACCATATAAACCATAGTCATGGTTCCGTTGTATTGATGACATCGACATTAAATGGATAGAAAGTGAAGAACATCTAAAAGATTTGTTAAACTTTTGCAACAACTTTATATCACTATCAAATTTACTTTCGAATTCTCTGGTCACAAAATATCCTTTCTCGACACTACTACCTCCATCCAAAACGGAATGGTTACAACAGATCTTCACGAGAAAGTAACAAACATCAACTTTTATCCCCCAAAAGTTGCCACCCAAGGCATTGTTCGCACAGTATTCCTATTCATTACAGTCAAGCCACACGTATCAAAAGAATTTGCTCAACAGGAAATATCCAAAACCATCGTTTAAATGAGCTTCGTAAACATTTATTCAAGAGGATACAAACACAAAAACATCGCCGAGGCATTTAGAAAAGCAATGTTTCAAGAGATTCGTTGGTAAATTGCAAAGATACGAATATAACAAACAGCAGTATACCGTTAGTCGTCACATACCACCCTGACTTAAAAAAACATTTCAAAAGATAGGGCTAATTGTTCAAGAACAATTAGAAAGGTATTTCCCGGATTCCTGTAAGAAATGCAGTATCCGGTTGTAAAATGACATATTTCAATACAGTACATCATCCTGATTTCAATAATATATAGTTGCTAAGGACTTTTTGTAATGATTACCTTGTTGCTTTAGTATGACCTTTGAAATTGGGCTCAAATTGAAGGCCTTGACTAAGTGATCATTATAAACCTATGTGTTTATTACATTATCTGTAACCGTTTTTCAAGTTGTATACAAAAACTGATTAAGCGAAATGAGTCACAGTTTCGGACTAAATGTATCAAATTGGGGTCTTGATTAGAGGATATTTTCCCATTTATTGTCTTCTTCTATCTTTTATATTTTTTGAGTTGTAATGATTACAAGATTAGAGGCCTAAGGTTGAGGTCACTTCTGAACTTTGACTTTGAGATTTCTTTTAAGGACATGTCACAGGACGACAAATGGCATGGCTCGCCCCATTTTATGGATTCCGAGATCCTCCCTTGTTACAAATTATCATTTTCCTCATGTAAAACTGTAGAGAAAAAAGAAATATAAACTAACCAGTATATTTATTGACATTAACTCAATAATTTATATAATCTAAACAAAGAACGAAAAAAACTTGACTGCTTTATTACATCAGTCACCGTGTATGTGATATTGATGTGTTCGAAAACTGCTTATCGCATTTGGTCGAGCTTATGCTCCTGTTGTAGATCCAAAAATTAAAATCAAAAGTTATTTTCCACAACTAATTAACATTTTGAAATTAGGTTGACTTTTTATTTTGATATTATAGTAAATTCGTTTTCAGTGCACGCTGGAAAAGTCTTGCGGTTTGCATTGAACACCATTGTAAACAACGCAACGTCACTTGAAAACACAGCGTAGCAAATGTCAAAGAAGATTTGTGACAAGTAAACAATAAACATATAATAGAGTATGGACGTGTTGTCGTATAAACATTTTTTCTTTTGGATTTTCGTAATACAAATGGTACGATATGGAATAATAAAATGGAAAGAAAAAACATAAGCACACGGGGCTGAAATAGCGATATGTTATTAAATATTTAGAGGTTTGTTTCCAAAGCGTTTTAAATACGTCATATTATTATTACACATGAAAACAACGTTTTTGGCAAGATATCTTAGAAAGGTAGCAGGTCGTTCTGTCCACGGTCGATTTGTCCCCTATCTCTTGTTCGATTCGTCCCCAGTAAATAATTATAAGTATATTACTATATTTTAAATTTAATTTTAATTGTTTTAATTGGAAATTGATAAAGGGTTAATTAAAATTAGTTCATTAATTTTAATTAATTAAATGATAACAGTTTGGATCAGTACACATTATTTCGGTTTCATAAGCTGAATTACGAATAGACTTTCAGTGCCCAAACTTGTCGCGGAAGTCAGTACAAATAAAAATACATAAAAATGCTGCATACAAATGGCTGTAAACAGCACAGTGATACGAAAATTGTACGTCTTTAATTTTTTTAAATCCCACATAAACGCGTAATAGGATCAAATGCAGTGGTCTTTATTGTGCTCAATATTAATAGCGAGCACAGCTCGCAGCGGTGAGCTCTACGGCAATTACGTGTCACGTGATCAAAATGAAATCACGTGATCAAAATCTGCTTAATGCTGATATTGATTTTTTTTCGTCCGGAAGTTGATATCGTCAAAAAACTGGAACAAAGTGAATGAATAAGGGCAAACATTAATTTTAAAGAAAGACTTAAAAATAAAGTTGAGATCGATAAAAAGTAAATGTTATATTTAAAGATAACACCAAAAATTTCATACTATTTTTTTGGAATCTCTAAATCGATCTTTAAAAACTGACACTCAAAGACATTTCATGTGACGTCACCATTACAAAGAAAGACGTCACGTGACCACTGGAATTTAGAGGCACTGTCATATGGTAGCGACAAGTATTAAATGTGGTGTTAACTTTATAAATTAAAAATTTAGAATTTGATGGACATTAAAATAATATTGTGTTTCAAACAAAAATTTAGTTGCAAGCTGTTTGCCTTCTTGATTTATTTTAAAAAAATAAAGTAGCGTGATAATACTACCCCATTACACTACACAACGAGGAATTTTCATACATTTCAACAATTGTATTTCATTATCTACCAAATATATAGTATTTGTCTCTATATATGCATCGACTACGGCTTATGCGCTTACTGATTTTCGCTTGGTACAGAATATCTATAAAAATTAAATTGACATTAATTTCTTCCTGCTAATTCAACAATTTTGGTAAGAATAAGATTATGAATTATTTAATTAATGTATAAAGCAGTGACTAACACATACAAATTCTTATGTGCATAAAAATTAAGGAAAAACTAACTTTTCCCAATTTATTTCTTCAATATTTATTACGTAATCGCCTGTTTATTACCTGTGGCATAAAAACGGAACAAGAATAACAAGCTGCGAGTTCGTACCTTTTTAAGTCCGAAGAAGGTTATTTGATGTTTTAAATTTATTTCTTTAAATCCTTAGCCGTTATTTAAAGTATGCTACAATGACTTAATAATTATAATATGGACTGCAAAATCAGAAAAATACAACACATATCAAACAAGACTGTGAAGAGCTACTGGACCCCTAATTAACTTAAATTTGTCTCAACATTTTCGCGATAGTTAGTCAAATAAGAAAATATTTTTTAGCCAATGCCCATACATTTTTTTAAAAACTACACTATAACATGTATTTACTTTGTTCAACTCTAAATATACATAATCATCACCAGTTATACTACAACTGCGGAACCGTACTGTATTCGTACCAAATTTTGTTTATGTAGTGGACCAAATTATAACAAGCTACGGTTCCGCAGCTACAACATCACATTACACAGCGACAGGTCCCGTTTTCAATTTGTAAATTTAAATTTAATAAAATGCAATATAGCTGACCAAACTGTATATGCGTTATTTAATACGAACAATACAACAAACTGTAGAGTAGATCAACATGAAAAAAGTAAACTTACTGTAGTATAATATTCCATAATGACACAATATTTCCGGCATAACATAAAACCATGAAACATCGAACTGTAACTGGAACTGATCCACGAAAACAAAAGAATCTTCACAAAATGTTATTGCTCCATAGAACACTTCCTTATCACATGTTTTTTTTTAATCACATTATAAACTTCTTCACTGACAAAACTCTAAAACATCTGATTCTGAGTATGAGACACAAATGGCACATTATTCCACCAACATAAAACATAAGTAACGAAACGGATCCATAAAATCAAACTAATCCTTACCAATATGTTATTTCCCCGTAGAACACATTCTAATCACATAATTATTTATCGAATTATGCAGCTGTTAACTGACAAATTTCTAAAATATCGGAATAGAACACATTTTGAATATCTTCCGCCAATGCAAACTGTGTCAACCTGACTATTTTAGGTCAAGGCCCTTAATTTTCATTGGTTGTTTAAAAAGGGGTTCCAATTAAGGGTTATGGGAAGGATAGTAACACTGACCAAAGCGGGATAACTCTTAACAAAAGTTAATGAAATATTCTGTATTCTGAAATGGGAGGGGCTCGGAAAGTATGTCCGAAAATGGAAGAGTGAAATCTGTATAAATGGAACTATGCTTAATGTTCATTACAAAATATGACTTAATAAATAGATTAATAAATTGTTGGCATCTATTTGACTTAGTTACTTATTGTTGACGCTATAACTACATGTAGTGAAATAGTGTACTATACTAAATGTTCTCCCCGCTGCGCTAGGTGTTTTGCTTGCATTTTTTTTTTATTATTCCATTTTGTACCTTTGTAGTGTTATCCAATTTAAAACATTTCTACACAATAACACGTCCATATTTTATATTATGCCTTTGTTGTTTACATGTTCCAAATCGTCCTTGGCATTTGCTACGGGAATTTTAATAGGAAGTCAGCCATTTGAATTCTACAGGGACCTCGCGTTGTTTTCAAAAAAGATCGTCTGCTTTCATAACGTTCAGTGGTATTCAGACAAACCGTAAGGATTTTACCGCCTTAACTGCAGACGATATTACCCGAATGATTTCGAACAGACGACAATGGACTTTTTAGTCTCGATCACCAAGACGCATATATAATAGCGTCTGGAATCACCTTGTTTTAATTTCGCTACCAATAGGTGGAGACAAAACAACGATTCTATTTTTAGGGCTCTATTTTTAAACCAGGAAAACCATGCATACTTATTATATGACGTCACATTCAGATTCACTCTTGATTGTGCACAACAATAATATTTGTTTAATTAATTGATAAAGTTATATTTTATAAAAAAATATTCAAATGTAAACTTTGGCACAATTTGTTATACACTTCTTGATATGAACGGAAGTAATTTTTTAGATAATGAAAATATCACCCCATCAAAAATTACGCCCCGCCCAGTTTTGGGCGTAATGGTAACGAGTTCAATATAGAGATGAATCCAGACGCACAAATGTAATTAAGCGTCTGGATGATCGAGACTATGGACTTTTCCAAACATACACTTACGTTGTAATTTAGGTCAAACTTTACTATAGAAAATTGCTCTATCACATTGAAAATACGCCACATTTCAAAACGCTAAATAACTGTGGAAATTAAAGTGATGAATTCAATTTACAGTTATTTTGCTACAAAATGAGCGTAAGCTGGACCATACGCGGTAAGTAGTTTTCATTTGTCATGCAAAAACAATAACGAAAATACATCAACATATAGTATAAGGTTCTCACAAAATTAAGGAACAAAGTAAAACAAGGAATTATGTGTAAAAGTTAGAAAAACATATTTGTCTGTGCTCGCATTTTGGCAATGCCTACTACATATTAATTGTTTAGCATGTGAACTCAGCACAGTATCAGAATAAACCTTTTGTTTGAAATAGACTACACCAATAGCTCCCGCCACACGAGCTAAATATTTCCCTCCACACGAGCTAAATATTTCCCGCCACACGTGTGAGGATGGTTTCAAACAGAACAGCTGTATGTTGGTTTTTGGAATAATTTTTACTTTTTTTAAATGAGTTAATAGTTAGAATTGTAAAAATTAATATTTCAAAGCGGAGCGGGAATTGTGCTCTTTATAAATAATTTTTTCGTGTTTCTAGTTATCTGAACAAAGTATCAGTGTATGTTAATGGTAACAACCCTATCGTTTGCAATAGACTTCACCAATATTTCCCGCCTCACGAGCTAAACATTTCCCGCCACATGACAGAAGATGGCTTCAAACACAACAGTGGTACGTAAATTGTCTTAATTATTATAACTTTTTTAAATTAATAAGTAGTTGCAATTTTAAAATAAAAACATTTGTACAAGTGTCTTTTTATCGTGCTTGACATTATTCTATTACGACTGTCTCTTAAAAGTGCACGAGGGCTTGCTCAACCCATGAGGGTTTATAAAATAACAATTCCTTATGGGGGTTTTAACGTCCTTGACTACCGTACAACACTTTCTCAATAAGGACCGGTTTTTAAGTTTATTATGTTTTTAGCCACCTATCATTTATTGCTGTCATTCATAGGCGTAGCACCCAACAAAATAGTGGTACGGTCAGTTAAAGTCCGCGAAAACTATTTTGCCTTGGGCCTGTCGGTCATGGGACACTCACAACTAGCTTTTCTGCCAGTCCTACAAATTTTTTTGCCGGACCTACACAATTCATAAAATTAGTTTTATTAACTAATAAGTCTACTTTTATCACTCATTTCCATAAATATTGAAAATAACATTGGAAAAGAATCAACTGCAGCAAAATTATTCAATAAAATTAATTGTTTTTTTAAGTTTATTGAATTATAAATGAATCGCATGTAAAACTCTGGTGAAGGGTCCACAACTTATTTACCTACATGAATGTTTAAATATAGGTAGGGGTTTTCCAAGTGCTATTATTTTTGATATACCAAATTTCACTCAAGATGGAAACGGTTACTGTTTCATATTGCAAGTCATTAAAAATAGATCCATGTTGATTGTTCAACTAATTAAAGAATATATGTGATAGTTATTGTATCATTTGTTATTTTAATTTAAAAAAATCTGGTGTGTTTTTACATTTTAGTAATTTAAAGTGCTATGCCATTTAATAAAATTAGTTTTGGTTGTGTATAAACCTCCGGATTTGAAATATACGTGTTATAATTAAACTAGAGGCTCTTAAGAGCCTGTATCGCTCACCTGACTTACAAAAAAACTTTTTAAGACAAGACTTTTCTTGCAAATTTTGATATTAAATGCTAAAGAGTTTATGTGAAGATGCTGTTTCTAAGAATGTTGCCATGTTGAATTTACAATCAGCAGTAGGAGTGTTTCTGAGAAGAAGCAGTTTTTATGTTTTTTCATAGGTTAGTATGTTAAGTGATGTTCCATAGTGGCAGCAATCTTGTATTTTGGATCGAAACAAAAAACTCAAAATTGGTAGAGGACCATACAATATCACATATCCTAAAATCTGCCAAGCTGTTTGTTAGAAAACAAATTTTAAAATCTCAGCCAGACAGAACACATTTGCAGCTCTGGCAGCCATTTTGAGTTTCCTATCGGCTCGAAACATACTTAAATTAATAAGATTACTATCTAAGATTCACTTCTGCATTATTTGGTTAAATTGCGTGGAACTGAGTTTCAGAGAAGAAGCTGTTTGTATGGTTTTCCCATATGGTCCTATGTTAAGCTGTGTTCCACTGTGGCGGCCATCTTGGAATTTGGATCGCCACAAAAAACTCAAATTTTGTAGAGGACCATCTAAGGAACATTTGTGCAATTTTTCAAATCAATCTGCTAAGAGGTTTGTAAAAAGAAGATTTTTGAAATTTCAGCCAATCAGAACCCATTAGTTGCCCTGGAAGCCATGTTCAATTTGCAATTGGCTAAAAAAACTCAAAATAATAAGATAAATATCCATTAATCATTTCTTCTTAATTTGGCTTCATTGTGTGGAACAGTTTCAGAGAAGAAGTTGTTTGTATGTTTTTCCCATAGGGTCCTATGTTAAACTATGTCCTGTGATGGCGGCCATCTTGGATTTTGGATCGGAACAAAAAACTCAAACCTTGTAGAGGACCACATAAGGTACATTTCTGCTATATTTTAAATCAATCTGTCAAGCAGTTTATGAGAAGAAGACTTTTGAATTTCAGCCATTCAGAATGCATTAATGGCCCTGGAAGCCAGGTTGAATTTGCAATTGGCTCGAAAAACCCAAAATAATATGATAATTATCCACCTTCCTTTCCTGATTAATTTGGCTTCATTGTGTGGAACAGTTTCAGAGAAGAAGTTGTTTATATGTTTTTCCCATAGGGTCCTATGTTAAACTATGTCTTGCGATGGCGGCCATCTTGGATTTTGGATCGGCACAAAAAACTCAAACTTTGTAGAGGACTATCTAAGGTACATTTCTGCAATATTTCAAATCAATCTGCCAAGCAGTTTATGAGAAGATTTTTGAATTTCAGCCAATCAGAACACATTAATGGCCCTGGAAGCCATGTTGAATTTGCAATTGGCTCGAAAAACCCAAAACAATAAGATAATTATGCAACCTTATTAATTTGGCTTCATTGTGTGGAACAGTTTCAGAGAAGAAGTTGTTTATATGGTTTTTCCCATAGGGTCCTATGTTAAACTATGTCCTGCGATGGCGGCCATCTTGGATTTTGGATCGGCACAAAAAACTCAACTTTGTAGAGGACTATCTAAGGTACATTTCTGCAATATTTCAAATCAATCTGCAAAGCAGTTTATGAGAAGATTTTTGAATTTCAGCCAATCAGAACACATTAATGGCCCTGGAAACCATGTTGAATTTGCAATTGGCTCGAAAAACCCAAAACAATAAGATAATTATGCAGCCTTCATTTCCTTATTAATTTGGCGTCATTGTGTGGAACAGTTTCAGAGAAGAAGTTGTTTATATGTTTTTCCCATAGGGTCCTATGTTAAACTATGTCCTGCGATGGCGGCCATCTTGGATTTTGGATCGGCACAAAAAACTCAAACTTTGTAGAGGACTATCTAAGGTACATTTCTGCAATATTTCAAATCAATCTGCCAAGCAGTTTATGAGAAGATTTTTGAATTTCAGCCAATCAGAACGCATTAATGGCCCTGGCAGCCACGTTTCATATTTGATCAGGACCAAAAACTCAAACTTTGTTAAGAACCACCCAATAAACTTTCCTGCCAAGTTTGGTTCCAATTGGCCAAGTGGTTGTGGAGAAGAAGATTAAAATGTAAAAAGTTTACGGCCGACGACGACGACGACGGACGCAAAGTGATGAGAATAGCTCTTTGGGTCAGGTGAGCTAAAAAAAATGAAATCACTTAAATGTCTTTGTTTTTTAGCATTTTTTAAAGACCCCTGACATATTGGTGGATGCCCTGTAAGAATAAAGGAATTCGAGTCAAAACGCCCTTTACCAAAGCACCCCAACCAAAATGCCCCAACTTAAAAAATGCAAATTAAGAAGAAAAGGCACTCAAGTTAAATTGAATAATTTTATTGACATAAGAATATAAACTTACAAAAATGCACAGTTCATATTTATTATGTGCAAGCATTACCGAATGTGTTAATAGTCAGTAGGATAATATACATGTACAGAATATAATACAAAATATATACATTTATGACAGTAAGAGAATATTAAGATAAAGCACAATACAAAATATATACATGCATAGTAGGAAAACATTCACATATAATATAAAAGACATACATTCATGAAAGTAAGAACAAATTTACATATAGCACGCCGTCGATAACGTTAATGGTTCTAATAGAATACCGGAACACTGTCCAGTTCTGCCTTTTGTAAGTGTTGTTTCTGATCTTTGTCCTTTCCATGTAATCAGTTAGCTTCTTTAAGGCTGGATCTGTTACCAATTTTGTACGTTGAATGAATGCTGGCAGTATATGCACAACCCATTAACAATCAAAGAGTGTATTCGAGTCCGAACAAAGTGGTCACATATAATACACGAAGAATCCATTATTTCAGATGCCAAAGTGAAAAAGACTGTCTTGTATAAGTTTTCAATCATAATTATTGACTTCAATTGGAATACTTTGATTTAACCTATCAGAAAATGTCTTACAGGTATTCCCTACCTCCCAAGCTTTAATAACATTTCTAGTGTTTTAAGAATCTATTGTTATTGTCTTATTTGTATTCCAGTATGGCTCGAGTAAAACACAAGCTGTTATGCATACATTATTTATAGATGCATACCGGTGTGTTAATCATCATCAAAGCAATGACCTACCTGATTAAGTAACCTTTGTTTTGTTAATGAGCAATCGGTGTTCTTCACAAGGAAACACGGAACAGTAATATAAACAATGCCACTTTGAGGTTACATTACACAAGCTTGAATGCTTACATTAGGAAGAGGTTTCATTTTTCTCGGAATCTGATATTCACTATTATAATGTTCATTCACAAATTTATATATATATATATATATTTATATATTCGAATTTGTCTTAAAGGAAAACGGCGCTTTTTTGGAAAATGAGGCGTTTTGACCTGCACCAAGGATAAAGAATAAATTTTGCCACTAAATTGACCGAAGCAATTCTCGCCATTTTGGTGACAGTCGTTATTTTCCCATTTCCCATTAAAATCAATAGGAATAGCTTCATTTGACAGATTTCATTATCTTCCATCCAAAACAAGTTACAATTATCACTTTAAAAATGGCAAATTTTCACAAAAACTGTAAAAAAGATCGTGTGGCAAGCTAATCATTCCTGGACTGTATCTTCTGACGAAGGTAGACTTTTAATATGGATATGGGCAAATAATATCAAGGCGATGTGTTGCATGCCATGTTTTTTTTTACCTTGACCTAAAGGTTGGCGGGTCCAACAGATATTTATATATACCATCTCACTGATGTGTATTAAATCTGTTTTCATTCAAATCCTTTTTTTAGTGTCTCCTAGTTCTCAAAGAAGTATTCTGGTTAACAATTTTGTAATCGCAATATCATTTTTCACGAAATTCACCCAGGATGAGCTGTGTGAGTGGAAAAGGGCTTTTGTGGGGTGGGTGAGTGGAGTTTTAAGTGTAAATTGTTTACAATTGTTTATTATAAAAAATTTTTTTATTAAATTTAATAGCAAGACAAATAAATGATTTAACATTTAAGACAATAACAAATGTATTGCATTTGCATTAAAGATTTAAACATTTTGATGTTAACAGTTAAAAAAGACAGTTTTATTGAGATAGAATAAGATGAAATAAAAGAATGTAAAAACTTTAGTGACATTGAATTAAATTTCATATCATGTAACTCTGAACATAAATTTCTTAGTAAGTTCTTAATGTTTTATGGACATGTTAATTTTATGTTGGTAATACATTTAATTGCAAATTGTTTGAAACAATTTAATCTTGGCTCCTACCCCCCCCCCTGCCCCAAACATGCACAGAGTACCAGGTGAATATAAGATTTGGAAAAAGTAAATAGACTGGGCACTGTTATTTCCCTCTTTTCATGGTTTTTTGTAAATGTTTCAATTGTTTATAGGGGTCTTGTTGGTGAATTTTGCTAGCGAGTCTTAATGTTGATCAGGTGGTTGTTTAACAGTGAGATTTGTGTTCGAGTCCCACAAATAGTAGTCTGCAAATCCTCAGCCGACCAACTCTTTTTTATTGCATGTGATGTTAAAGAGCACTCCAATCGGCTCGATTGAAGTGGGACGATTATAAAATATCTAAAGAAGTAAGTTATTTAAACTTGCTGAAACTGCTATATAACATATGACATGATGAAATGGCAAACTCGGACCTGTGTGACAAATTCTACTACTTTGCTTATGTTAAGCTCTCTGATGTCCCACAAAGTGTTCTTCTCAGACCCTTTAGCACAGCGCTACTGCGCTGCTTTATTTTTTTTCTGCTATGCTATCTGATCTATTGCGGTGGTTTAATGTCATGCCGCGGTGCTATCAAAAATAGTGACGATTGACACTATTGCCTGTTGTATTATTTGTTAAACATCGCTAGACTAAATTGTCAGTCGACTTTTGCTAGTTACCCTTAGATTCATTCATAAATAAATGACCATACTGATTTCTCATCTGTGCAATTTTTAAAACAATTTTAAGAAAACTAGGCAAATTAGGCTTAATTTTGAATTATTTCATTCTTTCATAAGGATACTGTAATTTGGAGTTCACACTTGATTTCCTTAAGTTCCCTAACAACAAAATTGCATATGGTGGTCATGGCGATTTTGTGCTTTCATTAGAAATTTTGCATATACCTTCTTGTAAATTTTAATTCTGTTTTTTAGCAGAAATTTGCAATGAATCATTAAAATCTGTATTTAAATTGTTGTTGATGTGAATAAATTTGCATTAAAATGTACGCTGATAAATTTTGACTAAAAACAACGGGCACATTCCAGAGTTGCTTCCCTTTCATTAGTGCTTAGCATGCTGTATACATGTATTTTGTGTTCTTGTTGTAGCATTTCGACCAAAAACTTCTATCCAAACATTTTTAATAAATTTGTTACAAATAAAAGAATTAATATGTAAATCTCTACACCCTTAAATGAAAATTTTGCAAACAATAATGGAAATTAAGATTCTATTAAATGGAACCAAATTTAATTGCATCCAGTTTGTGCAAGATTGATTGCAGAACTTTTCAATGTGTTGGACTGTGTCTAGAAGTGAATTATAATTAAAATTATATGTGTTGCATTTTGTTGAATTGAGCACTTACTACAGCCAATTGTCGAATAACACACTTAACTAAAAAAAAATAATTAAAAATATTGAGTTTACAAAAACATAAATAAGACACGTGTCAACAAAATGCAATATGTTTGAACATGGTACATCACTGGTGTAGCTTTATTTGTTACAAGTGTCGATGTTAATAGTAACTTTGTATTTATATCTGTTAAAGTTTAACACAAACAAATCAAGAAAAATATTAATACAATCTCATTTATTACTTTTATTAAAGACAACAAAGTTACTCCTCTGTTATAGATAACACACACACACAAATGCATGTGATGTTGGATGCGAAGTGAAAAATTGGACCCTTTTTGAAACACAACACCAGTGCTTTCTAAAATCCTGGGGAGAACCCTATCACATAAACAAAGCATTGGACGGCAAAAGATTCCCGGACAAAATAGCAGTGAATATGTAAAATTTTACTGTTCTGTTCATACACTTGTTTATTTGACATTTATATTTAAATTATTTTTCAGCTAAGTAAAGTGATGGTAAATATCAAAGTACTGACAACGCATGAATTGCCGGGATCCACAAACAATATTTTCTGGACGTTTTATGCCATCGACGAGATTACAAAATCAGTGAAGAATGTGTATTTCGTAGAAAAATTCAAAGACAAATTTGAAAAGGGACAGTTCTACATCATCAGTGAACATAGGAGCTACAATTAATATTCGAGAAAATTCAAAAGTGAGTTTGTTACTAATGCCAGAATGCAGGACAAAATGTGACATTTTATTTGAATTTAATTTAGTATAGAGTATGAAAACTTGCCAAACGCATGTTTGGCCTCAAAATTATATGTGGCATTAGGTCAAATCCATCCTCTCATATCATGGTTTCTGTGTCCTCGTGTATTCACGATACACTGACAAACTTATCTAGGAAATAAATCCTGGGCTAGAAGAATTTCATATGATGTCAAACCTTCAAAATATTTTATATCAACTTATTAAATTGCTAGAAAGAAGCAAGTGTTTGGCAGGAGTCATTCTCATTGAGTGGGAAGAAAATGTAACGCAACTAATAAATAATGCGGTAATAAACTATTAACACTACTGTACAAATTACATTAATTTTCGGATGATCTATGCAACACATTTGGTTTATTTACTAGAATAACTGACATCGGGATTGTGAACGAAAGCGAGCCGTGGATTGGCTACATTCAGGTATGATGTAACCAATCAAAATATTGACTTCTTGTCCGAGAATTTCCTAGCCAAGTTTGTCATAGTTTCTTGTACACATGACTTGTGTGGACGAGTCAAATCATGTCCTGTAATTTTTTTAAGTTACTATGTGAGCTGGTCTATCAGTAAATAATTTGTCCAACCTTGCATTGTAATCTTTTAAGTTTCGTTGTCTTCATCAGATCACTGGACCAATTCAATCAAACTTGGCACAAAAAATGCTTCGGTAATGGCAATATTTTTTTCATTTATGCGTAACTCAGTCTACAAATGGGAGATAACCAAGAATTGTTGAAATATAATGTTAATTTTTTTTAATGTTATTGGTATTTTTGTGTTTACTTTAATCAATTTTGGTAGTTTTACTGAACTAAATGACCATGCCAACTTGAAATTGGGTTTTTTTATTTATTTATATTTTTTTAATAAATATTTAAAGTAAAACAATAAAAATTTAAATTGAAAGGCTAATTTTTCTTTATGTAGAAAATTCAAATTGGTCGCAATTGAAATTCCTTGAAAGTTTCAAGTTAATTGTAATCATACATGGCACACAAAATTATTTGATGAAGATGATGGTTTTTCGTTTTCTAATAGGGGACAATTAAATAACTGAAATTCACAAAATTTTAAATTTTTGTTTTCAAATGAAGTATGTTTGTTCAAAATAATTGGAAAAAACCTAATTTTGTAATCAAATACTATCCTTTAAATCACGTTTTTGGGAAAATTTCTAACCGCATTTTGAGCATATAAATTTCTTGTCCGTGTGTTTTGAACTCGCACGAAAGTCTAGATCTGCTTTCTGTTCAAAGTTAATGTCACAATATTTACAAATTATGACACAACTTCTGTAGTGTTCGTCAAATTTATCCTTTCTGTTAAAAGTTTTTTCACATTTGTCGCATGTAAAAACTGCTCCGATTTAATATCTAGATCGAGATCATATCATTATTTAATATTAATTAAAATGCTAACATAGCCGTAGAACAAAGGCTGCAAAATTTGGTGACTGATACCGGTTCCTTCTCGACATCGACATCATGTCATCAACTCCGAAAGGTAGTACTCCACTGGTAAGTTTTCTATGATCTTTTTATTGCTTTGTAAACACTTAATATTATTAATATTATATTTAGTAGAATATTTAATTCATATGAATAAAGATGTAATGCTATATATTATTCCCGTTTTCATGTTAGGATATGTTCTTTTTTGTGTATTATAGACCATTGAATGGGAGGATCCTAGCATAACCAAACTCTGCAGTAATTGCACTCCAGACGGAAGTAGAAAGACTTAAACAAAAATCAAGGAAGAATGAAAGGTCTGAGGTCATGTACCTCAGACCAAATAAATAGTTGAGATGTGTTGTGTCGTTTTTTTTACAAATTATGACACAACTTCTGCAGTGCTCGTCAAATTTATCCTTTCTGTTAAAAGTTTTTTCACATTTGTCGCATGTAAACTGCTCTGATTTATTATGAATAGATTCCTTGTGTCTATCCAAATTATTCTTCCTCGAGAAAGTTTTGAAACAACTATCGCATTGAAACTCCATTGTGAAAATGATGGTTTGATCTGTTTGGTGACGATTTTATAGTATTGTGTCATTTGTAGTCAATGTTTTCATTGGCCGATATATAATACGAGCTTTACAATTGGCTAGTTCAAATTGACGATGGTGCTTGTTATTTAAACTATCGTTTTCATTGGTTCATTTAAATTTGATTGTTGCATTCAAATAATGTTAACGACTACCCGGAATGATTGGTTCATTCAAATATTTAAATCTCACTGGCCGTAAGGCGTAATGACAGGTGCGCGTTGATTCATGCTATCGGAATCTCGTGGTTGTCGACTTCCGATGACGTTATGGAAAGAAGGCGGAGCTTGCTCCGTTGCTCCCTGCGTTTTTTGCTTGACTAAAACAGCTCACACCCTACTACTAACTTGTCTGTTCCAACAAATCCACGCATGCACATTCAAGTAATAGCAATTGAATACAAACTTTAATTCGAAAGCTAGAAATTTGTGAACTTCCAGTAATGCCCAGACCTTGAATCCTGTGCATGAATTAAAAAGAAATAGGGAAGAAGGTAGACATAATGTTAGCAATGGTAGTGTCAGTGATATTGACAGACCAGGCAACACTGTACCACTACCTGATGCATGCACGAACCGAAGAGGGGACAATAGCGGCTTTTTTGGACAGAGTCCAACAATGCAGGTATGGCTTTATGAATTGGACAAATCGCTGGAAGAGACAGATAAGGCAATGGGTAGCAGAATAAAGGAGATGGTACTATCCATTCTCTTTGAAATGTTACACAAGTAACAATTTAACGGCAGTTTAATTGCAAGGTTCTTCCAATATGGATTTTATCTTAATAGACAATGAAGCCTTGCAAAGTTTTAAAATTGGTAAATTATCGTCATTTTACTTTAATTGGATTTACCGTCCTAAAGTCACTTGACTGGTTTCAATTACATTCGTACTAACTACAAGACCTGTCGTAACTTTATAGCCACAAAGTATTTATGTATGCTGTTGGCTACATAAAACGACCTACTGAAAGACATCAGAACACAACGTACAAGAAGTAAACTAGTTTGCGTCTTAACTCGTGTTAAAAAAAAACTTGTACATGAAACGACATTTCAAAGTTAATAATAATAATAATGACACTGCTTGACTTCGGTGATTTTTTAACGTCCTACATCGATGACCTAATTCCTTTGTTTGTACAACTGCTTCAAGCTATTATTTATAACCATCAATACATCACCGGAACGTATTGTATTGATCTTGAATTTCTGACTAGCAACGAAACACACTGATAATTAACATTTTATTAAAGAAATGTTGAACTCTTATTATCAAACATATCAGTATATGTTCACAACCATTATCAAGTATCAACAACTATACCAAATGATATCAATGGACATTATCATACAGCTAATGATCATGAAACGCAAACTAACAAAAGATCAAAGATTTAAAAAAAAGAAAAATTAGGAATGTTATTATTTAAAAGAAAGAAAAAAACATAGTGACTCCCATTAGCATGTAAATTATTTATTTTAAATATGACAGAGTAAAACGAGAAAAGTGTGGAATGTCTAGGTACCAAAGACATATTTTACAAAAGTTTTTATAAATACAAATGGTTAAAAACACTACTTTTGAAAATTAAAAAATCAATGTTTACAAAACCACAAGACAACCAGGAGGTTTTTAAATCATAATTGGAGATAGTCAAAAACAAAATGTATGTTCAGCCACCCTCCCATTTTATTTTCTTATGCAATTATTAACAGGGTAGTAAGAAGAAAAAACAATATCTTTCATAAAAAGTTTAATTGAGGCAAATCAACACAAATCTTTTAACTTTTACTTTAGTAACAGTCTCTGCAAGAATCATGCAAAATGAGAAAATAATGATATAGCCAGTGGAAGTGATTTCCTTTCAACTGTCTTCAAATTGAAGCATTACCTACCCCGAATACATAAAACAACAAAGTTATATTTTCCATATACCTGATTTTTTTTCCCTATATAGCTATTGTAAATTTCAGGTATTTCTTTTATAGATCTTATAAAAATACAAATTATTTTCCATATACCTGATTTTTTTCCCTTTTTAAAAAGTTGATATTTTTCTTATATAGCTATACAACAATGAAAATATCACCAGGAACCCCGAGTTTTGGCGCCAAAATTAACTCCCTTTGCCATCTAATGTGAAAGCACTAAAACTTCATGTTATCAATGGAGGCTGCAGATTTCAACAAACAGCAGACGTGCAGTTTTAGCCCATTTACAAACACCCCCTTTACTAATACTCGTGATATTTATTTCATCAAAGATTGTTCAAAACCCATTTCATCACATTTAAGATCTCTGAACATATCATACGATGACAAATTCATGTCAGAGGGCCTTTTGATCTGCTCAAGAATAGGTATCTTCTCTCGTGGCGGCTAGCAAACATAAGTGAACAAAAGCACATAGACAAGAATGGATATTTTATTATAGAGTGAATGTATACTTGTATATACATGTTAAATGTAAAAGCCCAATTATAAAGGAACAAGGACTGATATGATCAATCGTGGAATCAAGGCTACAATGTTCTCCCACAGATCCATATAAATTATAGTTCTTTGCTGTATCATACTACAGGATATAACTATAGGGACAATGTTGCTTTATTTTTTCGGAAGATATAAATAGTTGGAAGATAAATAGTTGCTATTTAAAATGATTAATTTCATAACCGTTAGTTAAACAACAGAATTCTACGCAATTTCACAGTTTAAACAAGATGAACGCTAAAAATTATTTAAATCAATTCCGATATCTTTCTAAACACAAAACTGGTGCGTTTCCATGTCATAAATGTTTTACATCCTATGGCCAAGGAAGAAATAACAGCGTTTTCTAAAGAACTTAAAACAAAAGGAGGACAAGGAATATTCTTGCTGGAATTTTTCCATATTTTGTTGCATGACATTAAGGATCAAGTGGACAATAACCGAAGTTATTATGGTGCTGAAAAATATCAGAAGAGGGGTAAGCCAAAGAATTAAACAAAAGTGTTCAGACCTGCTGAAACAGATGTATTTTATAAATTTGGTCTTTTTACAGGTCTTAGATGACCATATGTACTTCTTCTCAGTTGCCTAGGTTCAATAGGAGGTATTGGTTGTTCCGGTTTTATGTGGTGTTGCTTGTTTTTTCTGGCTTGTTAACATACTGATAATTTTTTTCAAAAAGTTCTTTAATTTTTTCAAGGTTAAAATTTATTTTAAGCAAAATCTGTCTTGTGGCAATCAGAATAAGTATTAATAAAAGAAGTTTCAATAGATTCAGGTTCTAGTGACGTTTGTTCCAAAAGTTCACCCATGACTTGAAATACATTTATCGATTCAATACTTTCTGGATTTTTTGTAGGGTCATGAATATGCAGTGACCTTCTTGTACTTAATGGTAGTGTTCTCCTTGTTTTTTCTTGTGTCTTTTGATGAAAAATACAACCAAATAAATGACAAGACTTATCAGTGATACTTCTGCTCATGTAATATAAATCCTAAGCCGGAATAATAATTGGAATATTAAAAATGTGTAAATTGAATTTTTCCTATTTGTTTAAATCTGAGTTAAATAGGGCACATCAAGGTCTGTGGTGCTTAATAAAGTATAGAAAATTTACAACTAAATTTGATCCATGTTTAGCCTTATTGCATAACAAAAGTGCGCTGAGTGCATAACAAGGTCTGTGGTACTTATCTCGCTTTCGTTGTGCTTAACCAAGTAGTGAAAATTTAGATATAAATTTAATCTATGCCTTGGTTGAATTTGTAGATGATATCAATGAAAATCCTTTTTGCAATAAAAAGGTGCACTGAGGACACAGCAAGGTCTGTTGTGCTTATGTTTTTGGATGATAAGTTCGTGTCGAGTAAAAGTATCTTGTTATTTACTGATGCTGCGCAATCCAAGTGGTTTAATGCTCTGTACGGAGACCGTTGGTTTAATATTTGTTTTCCTGGCAAAGTAATAATATAATGACACTGGAGTTTTATCCTATTGTCTTGGCTATTGAAGTATGGGGTCATTGATGGTGTAATCACTCTATTTTAATTTTTACCGACAATGAGGTTCTAGTGTCAGTAATGAATAAGCAGTCAAGCAAAGATTCTGAGGTCATGTTTATGGTTCGACACTTGGTACTGCGGTGTTTGGAATTTAACATTCTATTTAAGGCTAAACATATCAGTGGTTCTAAGAATGTATTGGCAGATCTTCTTTCTCGGTTACAGGTAGAAGAGTTTCGCAAGAGACACCCTTCAGCCCGCCTGATGCCTTGCAGCATTCCAGGGCGATTCCTATATACCCCTCCCCAAACTAGTTTGCGAGGGGGTATAATAACCAGTATTTGAAACAGCAAATCTTGAATTTTATGAAAAAATAGCATTGTAATTAACAAATTTAAAGACGTTGTAAACACTAAATTTTCAGTACCGAGACATTCATACTTGAGAAAAAGTTACGTGGTCCAAGGTCAGGCTTTTCGTATAATGACCCAACAAACTTTATAGAAAGGCATCCCTATCCGCTACCGGGATATGCGCTGACCAGTTTTGTGGGTCGAGCATTGATTACTTTCACAGTAAATCATCATGGTTGACTTGCAATTGATGTATTGTTTGTTATAGTGCAAAGTGAAATCGGCTTTTATTTTCCACATCTTATCAGCTTTTTGAAATGTAGCAGAATTTTGATAGGATGATTAGTAAATTTTGACCAAATTAATAACAAGTTTTAACTTGTGAACAGTTGATTGTTGTCTATTCAAAATCCTTGAGGTTATGTTGCCTGCAGTTTGGGTCAGAGAAGTTTACCAGTTTGTTCAAATACCATTGAACATCACAAAAGCATAAAAACTGTTGTACACAATGCAAGGTCCCTTTATAAACAAAACTTCCCATGTAAAATTCCTGCATCATTTCTTGATTTTTAAACAAAAGGCATATTATAATATGGGAAAAAACTCGAGGGGGGTGGGATGTTTAATATAGTTAGGCATTTGAAGTAAATTAAATTCTGGTTGATTTTACGTTAGTGATGTATACATTTGTTATTTTTTATACTATCCTGCACTAAATTCACAAAAAGACACTAAATTAGATTCAGTGTGGGAAACAATTTTTTTCCAGCTAGCCATCCTGGTCAGTACCAAAATAGTACTTGCCGAATTTATGATCTACTAGCCTAAGTTGGCGAGTAGGTTTTCAAAGTTTCTCGGCAACAAACAATATCAATAAAAATGAAATAACATAAACAACCATGTTGACACTGTCTGACTGAGAGCTAGTTAATTTATTTAATTCATAAGCTACATATTTTCAGCAGTTTCCAAATGAGCCATTACCCTTTTGTAGGCCTGATGAACTGCTGTCTCCATTTCATCATCAGTTTTCCATAATTTGAGTTAAATTTTGGCACCCATAGCACTTTTTGCCATACAAAAATTAGTACCGCATTTCCGACCTTGTACACATTAATGAAATTGATCTATTGACTTCATTTGTTTTAATTCCGTAATAATTTTAATTTCTAACATCATATTTCACCTAGGATTAGTGGAAAATCTAGATATTTTGGTAATATAAATTGTTTTAGATTAAGAAATTAAAAAATAAAATTACGAATATGGCAATCCGAGATAGAGATCGCCGCAAAGTTTTTAGCCCTACGGGTGTAAAAACCGGAAGTTAAAACAAGTTTATCGTGGTCAAAATTTGTTAATGAAGTTAATTACTCTTAAAAACGAAAGAGAAACATCGCGAATAACATCCCTAACGCTGAGTTGTGTACATGTATTATCATGTAAGCATGGATTGTTACAATTTCTTAGAACATGCCATATAATTTCACCTCGCCAAACTGACGAGTAGCAGTTGATCTAAGCTCGCCAAAAATCTTCTCTACTCGCATTGGGCGAGTTTGCGAGCGGTCGTTTCCCACCCTGATTAGATCTCATCTAAAGCCTCGAAATAACATCTTCTGTACAATAAACATAAATATCCAAGTTGCATGGACAAATCCATTAACATGACATATATACATACCTTTTTTAATGAAGGCAACACCAGAAATAATTTCATCTCTTAATTTCAGATTCTTGAAACAGAGGCAAACATCAATGAAGAAGCATTATTTGAAATTAATAAATTTCAAATGCCTGACTTGTATACGCTGTCAGAAGCTAAAGCACTCAACATACACACAAGGCTAACACTTACGGATGTGTTCATTCTGAAAGTAAGGTATAAACAATCTTAGAACATGTCCACCCCTGTAAATATTTCTAAATAGTAACACATTTCAACACTAGCAGCATCGTATTTGCAATCTCCGGCACAAAATTCATATCCACTCTGGAAATTTTCATATTTTCTCTTGCTCTGAATTGGTTTTCAGTCACATATTTTCAAGCTACGCTTCACTTGCAAATGACAAGTGCTCTGGGCACTATTTTAACTATTTGCTGCGATAATCATGATGTACTTACAACAAGTGTGGACTGTGAGCACGCTCACAAAGGGATACCCACCACTTTGCTTCAATTAGTCCAATTATCTCCCCTGAATAATATCCAACAGCATACTATATTTAAAGAGTCTAATTATCTACATGATGTACTTCCTTCATGTTAAGTTTCATCAAAATCTGTCAAATGGTTTAGGAGAAGCGCTTACAAGGAATGTGGACAGACGGACAGACTGATTCCTATATACCACCCAATCCACAAAAAAAAAGTTTGCAGGGGGTATAAAAATACAAAGATTTCTTACCAAATGGGAGTGCAATAGAAGCTCAACATGGGACAATTGTTCAAAATCAACACAGGACTTCACTTGCCTTTTAAAAATGATTGATGAGTGGGATCACGGTAAGGCAGCTTCTTTGCCATAGTCACCCTACAATGCGAGCCCTGAAGTGTACTTAAAATATCTTGCATTTATTTTGCTAAACAAATAATTTTACCCTAAACAGATTTTTCATGTGTATAACTGTATGTTAAGAAGATACACAGCAAAAGACATCATTGCTAAAAATAATTACACATGTTCACATATTTTTAGCAAAAAACAAAATTCAGGTCAACCTGTATTCACTTGACACTTTCAAGAAAAACTTAAATTTAACGATATTTCCGTAGAGACAATTTTGTTATTACTTGTCAAGAGACTCAAGTTTTCCTTGGCTGACTGACATTTCAACGTTTCCCGGGCAATTGCTAATTAATGCCTTCTTTTACATGTACTAGTAGGTAATCAGATTTTTGCTACCTTTATAATCCTATGTTTTAATGTTGGATTAACACCAGAATTTAGTGGCATTACTCGCAAAAAAACACTTCTATGTTTGATCTATTTGTACAAAATTCAAAGATATCTTTTTACGTTATTAAAACTTCAAACATTACAAAACAAATGAGAAACCATCTTTCATTCAAGAATTTCTTTTTTCATCTTTGAAAATGCATGTGAAAAAAGCAACAACAATTCAGTAGAAAGAACCGAACAATGTACATGTAGCACTTCGCAAAATGCAACACAATTTTCATGGTTCTAAATGTTTTTCATGAATTAAACTGAGACACAAATGTCTATATATATACACAACACACATCAGGTTATTTAGAACAGCAAAAATTATAAGTTATCAATAATGATCGATCTTGAACACGAAACAGATAAAAAAATGGTGACAGTTGAAACATGAAGATTGACCGTGGCTGATAAGTAACTACTTTTGGACAAAGTGCAGGGAGTGATTAACTCCCGCTCTGCTACATTACAAGTATTGGAACTAAATGCATACCCTTGCACAAAAAGCTATGATTATTCCTTCTATCATTAAGAATAATCAAGATAAAAAAGGAACAATGCAACACATAACCATTTTAAATACGAGAACCAACCAAACATTTACATTACTATGTTGCACAATAAAAAACGATCATGTAATTGTAGATTGAAGATGTGTGTACTGTTGGAAAAAAAACATGGAGGACTCTGGTCATTTCAAACATAGATAAAACCCAGACCTCAACAATCACTTTGTGGGGAGTTAAGGCCAATATGCTTCTCAACCACAACCACTCAACCGCATCGAATCACTTGTTTGGTGGTGTCAAGCTATCAGGAGGCCAAGGGTTTTCACGGAACCATGTTGACAGAATTTGAGGTAATATAAATGTTTAATAAATTATTTATCATTTACATGTACAAACAACCACTTGACAAAGTTAAAAAAAGTTCACAATAAAAATTTTACAACAAAAAATTAACAGAAATTGTGATCTTTATGGTTTGCCAACTTTACCTTGGCCATTAAAAAAATATGGATACTACAAAAGATTTTTTTTAATTTAGATCTGTATTACCCAAAACAAATCTGCCTTCAAAACTGACAATTTTTTTAACATGCACACACATTTGTGCCAAGAAAAATAATCCTGTATTCACATCACATTTATACATTTATATATTATCCTGTAGTTTTCACAAGTTGTATGTCCTAAGCGACTTTCAGACCTGTCGGACAACAACTTCCTGTTTGCGACTGGGCCGATATGAAAATGTGTTAACATGAGTATGAAAATTTCCGTCAAGCTTTACTCAGAAACCGTACATTAGAACAATTTGAAATTTGGTTGGTTAAGTATCACAAGTTGTACGTCCTAAGCGACTTTCAGACCTGCTGGACAACTACTTCCTGTTTGGGACTTACTTCAGCGGGGGCATCCGTGTCCCATGGACACATTCTTCAATTTTTTTCAAACAGTTTCTGTAAATAGGTGTCCCAAGAAGCAGCTTGGTCTTGGCACAGGTTTTGCGCAAGTAAATATGTGCTGATCAGAAGCTATATTCCTGGTTGACTAATGTTATTCTATTGATATTTTCCTGCGTCCATAAAACACTGACAAACTAAGCTAGGGAATTCCCAGGCCAGCAGTCACTATTTTGATTTTCCAAATGTCGATTGTAAATAATCAACTGGATGTGTTTAATAGACCATAGGAAATCTGTATTTATAGCTTGTCATGGAAACCTTCTCGCCCTGGAATTTCTTAGCTCAGTTTGTCAGGGTTTCCTGAACACATGTGGACCAACAAACCCAGACTTGACAAGTCACTTCTCCCTAATTTTTAGTGTGTGGTGACCTTGCAAGTGTGGTTTCAAATGTCATGTAGTTTAAGAGAAGATTAAAATATAAAATGTTTATACACACGACAAAAACTGCAAACTGATAACAATAGCTCACCTGACACTTTGGGCAATCCAAGTAAAAAAAGTTAATACCCTCTCACATATTTGAAACAGCTGTTATGTAATTTAAAAATAACACTACCTTGGATTGATTGATTGATGTTTAACGTCCAGCAAGCAATATTTCAGCTATATTCAGGACGTGAGCAATTTTATAAATTGATGATGTTTAATAATTAGAAAGTTGGCATAGAAACAACCCTGTCGAAATATAGTAAAACTGTAATCTCACACAATAGTATGAGGGTATATACACATAAAAATAACGTGATTAAAATAATAAAATATGAAATAACAGCATAGTTATGATACAAGATTATATTTTATTATACAAATTAATTTCTTTTAAGAACTGTAGAATTTTGTCGCCAGCGACAGTTGTAAACAAATTAAAGTAAGAATCCACAGTATAAAAACGTTCCCGAATGTGGGCCACTTAAAATTTTCATGCAGGTTAACTATTTTAGTTTTAAATGTTATCTCAATGTTACCAAACAACCATATTTGAAACTTCCTTAATCACTTAAACCCTACATCATCTTTGGATATGTTTACTAGAGTTCATGGAAAGGTCAACTACAGGTTCATCACGTCCCTCATCACTGGAGTTTATGGATAGGTCAACTACAAGTCCATCGCGTCTCTCATCAATTCCTTTAACAAGATTTAATTTGTTAACAAATTTATTATAACAATAAAATATCTACAATATAAACAATAAAAAAACAGTTGGCACCATTAAAGCTTTGCATATAACAGAGTATTACAAAATAATATTTCAAATTGTTTTAATTTGTGAACGAAAAAAAAAACTAAAGAGTTAAAAAATTGAAAGACAGAGATGTATGATTTAAGAGAAAACAATTAAATCTCAAGACAATGAATGATTATTATGTAAAAATGTCAGCAACAAAAATAAAAAAAGCACCATATTTACATATATGCATTTTATGCTAGGTTTTTATAGTAAATGAACTTAATATAATTAAAGATTTCCTGAGATGTTGAAGATAAATGTCATAAAAAATCTAAAAACATAAACTACAATGTAGGTATATAAAAATCACAGATATTAACATCCAATATAAACAGTGTTACAATTAGTATGACATCATCAAGGCTAAGCACCAAAAACAAAAAAGCACCATATTTACATATATATACATTTTATTGTAAATGAACCTGAAATTATTAAAGATTTCCTGAGATGTTGAAGATAAATGTCGTATGAAAAATCTAAAAACATGAACTAGGTATATAAAATCACATGGCACCATCAAGGCTAAAATATATTGAGTATTATGGAATGTTTATATTATGCAACAACCATCAGACATTGGAAAACAGAGGTGGAAGTCACTCACATAAAAAAATAAACCATGATATAAAAATCAGTTATGTATATATGAATATTGAAAAAAAGAGTTCATCACAACCAATAAACCAGTTAATCAAAAAAGGGAGACATTTTAAAATATAAGTAATGCAGAAAAATATTTTAATCTAAAAATTGAAATTCAGAAAGCATTTACATATAGAGTCAAAATAGAAAAATTATATTTAAGAAGAAAAAAAATAGAATAAGACATTTTAAATATAAGTAATGTGGAAAAGATTTCAATATAAAAATTTAAATTCAAAAAGCATTTACTTATAGTGTGAAATAGAAAAATCTTATTTAAGAAGTGTGAATAAAAAACAAAAATAAACAAACAAATACAAATAATACACTTTATACATAATATTTTCAAAGTTGGTAATAGTAAAATAAATGTTTCTTAAGTTCATTACAAACACATTCCAACGAATCCAACTATCCATCAATTTTACAGAAAAAATGAATATTCATGAGATAAACAACATTTAACAACCAATGGGAATATAGTACCCCACCATAAAAATGGCATCATTCATAAAACGGACATCCTATTTAAACTGATTTTACTGAAAGCTTTCACATTTACAAAAAAGATTTTTAAATAAGAGAAAATGGAGTTGATGTCGAAAATTAATATGGAGTTGGACAAAATGCCATGGTTAAGACTGGTGGATCCCAGACAAATACTGTGCAAATTTTGCATAACAGATGAACCCGCACGAAGGGAATTGTTGCAAGTGAACAATTTCCTTAAGGGTAACAACCAGTTTTCAAGGGAGGTATTTGGAATATATCACGCATTGCTGCTTATGGATGTAACAGCAGGATTTGCAATGCTGTACTATCAAGATATAAAGAATTTGATTGCACTTCAACTCATTGCAAAACAGCTAGAAGGGATAGACCGCGACGAAAACCTTGTCTACAATATGGTTTCGGACATAATCACAAAAAGGTGAGTTTACATTTGCCATTCTCCATAATGTTGGGTTTGTTTTCTGTTCCTTCGAGGACGTCGAATCTGGTTTCCTCTAATATTTTGGATGGGATTTTGTAAAACAGGAGGATTTCTCTTTACGACATTGGGATTCTGTTGAACATTTCTATTATTTAATAAGGTGTGTAAATCGTGGCGAAACCTAATTAAAATACCGACCACAGTTAAAAGAACACCCGCCATTACTTGAAGTTCATCTAAAAAGGAAGAAAAAAAATATTTTTAATGTGTCAGTAATGTACTTACGAAAAATTGTTTAAACAACTTCTTCAATTCCAGATTGTCTTTTTTCCCTCATTCTCTCTGAAATCGATTTAAGTCGATATTGGGTTGCTCTATTCCGCCTTTTCCTTATTTTCATTATCAAGCACCCAATACCGCATCCAACAGATCCTACACAATACAAAAATCTAATGTATGCATTGACTAAAATATTATCATCTCATGTTTTTCTTGACATGATATTTATATATACTTTTAAGCATTTACATAGAGTTGCTGAACAAATCATAATCAAATTCAGAAAATATATTCATGTTTAACACTAAATTATTTAAATAATAGGCATGTACATTATTTTTAAACTGATTTGTGAAACAGTATATACATACTAACTGAAGAGAGGGCAAAGCTTACAATCCATCCCAAACTTGTCGACTCTCCCGGTTCTTTAACCTAAAATTAAATTCATGTATTTTTATTATAGAAATAGCATGGCAAAGATTGTAATGGCTCAACCTCCATGGGGTTACTTGGACATGGACGAGGAAGAAACCAATTTAGCTGAAAGGACCCCAGGCAGTCCTGTACCTGATTCAGATTTCCTGGCGAGTAGCGACACAGAAACAGAAAAGGAATCAGAAACAGAAAATGAGATGGGAGCAGAGGGTGGAAATTAGTTAATTATCTTATGAAGACTTTACATCTTTGAATTTGTCTACACTTTTAATCATTTTCATTTTTCTCATGAATAAATTTTAATCAAGACGCATTCTTCAAAACTGTGTTGCATTATGGAATCAATGTCTTCAATTTTAAAAGTATATATAGTCAACAAATCAACATCAAAGAAGTTTTCAAAATTATTAATTGATTTCATTTAAGACATGTATTCATGTGTTGTATTTTTTTCAGAACTTACATTGATTGATGGG
Organism: Limnoperna fortunei; assembly: GCA_944474755.1. NCBI lineage: Eukaryota > Metazoa > Mollusca > Bivalvia > Mytilida > Modiolidae > Limnoperna > Limnoperna fortunei. The sequence continues at coordinate 62,914,712 of OX104123.1, forward strand.
GTAAGTCCATGAGTCGAATGCAAATTAGCAGTGGTAGTCTCCCTGGTGGCAGTGATGGGAGTCTCTTTATCAGTGATGATAGTGACAATCGATTTCTGAAAAAAATAATAAAACAATATTGATAATTAAAAGATTGTTGTGCATTAGTACACATGAAACTCAGCAATTGAAGTTATATAAAAATGGTTGCAATCAATTTATATTTTGAAGAGTTGGTACATTAGCAATCATGTATTACAAGCATGATGTTTATTATTTAGAATATTTTTTTTAAACATTGAACAACTACATCACGTATCTCATCAATCACATTGACAACATAGAATTTCCCGAATGTTTACTAGAGTTCATGGATAGGTCAACTACATCACGTCTCTCAATCACTTTGACAACATAGAATTTCCTGAATGTCCAATGGTTAACCTTTAAGTCACCTTATATCTTATGCTCAGTGGTATAAATAGGGTATATAAAGCCAGCATACACCACCACCGACAGATCAAATTCAGCCCTACGGAAATGAGCCAGTACGGCTTTTGCAGCAAAAAAAGCAAACGAGGAAACAGAGGTGAGAACCAAGTTTGGTCGGAACATGGCGATAGTCATAACAAAGGTTGAGGGATTTGTTTACCTTAACCTTTATAACAACAACCCACGAAATCCAGGGCGTTGCTCCATGGGGTGGGATGAATTTCAAGAACTAATCAATATGAAGACGGCTCTGGAGGCGTTGATTCCTCAATTTGAGGTACGTTTCTTTTTTGGTGGATTTAAATCACTAGGATCCGATGCATACAGTCGTCGATAATTTCTCAAAACACAATATAAAATATGATTTAAATAAGTCATTTATAGGTTTTAATTTATTTCGCGAGAAACTAATGCATAAAGTTGGTAATAATTTGTCAAAACTCAATATAAAATATGATTCTATATAAGAAATTAATACGTTTTAATTTACTTTATTTCTTCACCATCGTTATTATTTTTTAAATATCACCACAAGTGTAAAAAATGACTTTTTTAGGAACAACAGCAGCCGCAACAACAATATGTGCAACAACACCACCTGCAGCAGGGTATTGAAAAGAAACTGAAGGAGATTAGGGCGCAGACAGAGATGCCACCCCCACCTCCATACAGCGCTATTCCAGTGTAGGGTGTGAAAAGGATAAACAACCATCTTAATCGTGGGGAAGAGCCCCCAACAAAAAAACAGAGATCAGGAGAGGAAAACTTCGATCCTCTGGATTTTTTTAGTCAATTGATGTGAACATGTAGTTTGTTTATTAAACTGACTATTGACAATATAAAGTTAAAAGGATTTTTATGGCAAATTCAATGTAAAGAGGTAATATACAAAAAAAAATTATTTTTTAAATCACGTGTATACATGTCCAAAAGCACAACTGTTAATTGAATTTTTCCAAACTCATTTTTTAAACTCAAGTTGCATGACTGACAAGCAGCGCCTCTATAATTGCTGTAATCTGCTGATTTGGGATCACCACTAGTCCTATGTGTGAATGATCTCTCACTTTTATAACATTGTCTGTAAAGATTGATCCACACACGTAACAATATTTTGCATCATTGAACCTTTTCTCAGTTTCTGCAGACATGATCAGTGGTTCGGTATCCTCCAAAATTGAATGGAGATATTCTTCTTCAGTAAAAAAAGCCTCAAAAAACCGATCGATGACGTTTTCTACTTTGTAAACCACGGGTGCTTTGGTAAAATTGTCATTCGTACATACGACTTGGTATGCAAATCCACAAGTCTTAAATCTTGTTTCATGTGTTGTTGATGCAAAGTGGGGGTTGGGGGAACAAGTATCCATTTTACAGGCTAGCGCCTCGAAATCTGCATAAATTACAAATGGAACTTTCATGGCTTTATGATAATCTTTAAACTGTAAAATGTCATCTTTGCCCACTTTCGGATAGTCAAATCGTTCACAATATGGACGGTGAGAATCTAACAAATCTTCACGAATAAATCAAGCACCGGTGACAATAATACAACTTAGTATGTGATTTCCTTCAATGTCCTAAAAAACGGCTTAAGCTTTTAATCCAACAATAATGTGAATATCATCTGACATGTACAATAAGTTTATTTCTTTTCGACCATTCGCCATCTTAGTGAGATAGAGTGGGAAAACATTACCCTCTTCAAATCCAAATACGTTAACGGATAGATTGTTCTGTTTTTCAAATTTCTCGACCTTTGAGAGGGGAACTGGGAAGTCGATGCCAGTCATGTCAAGAGTATGTTCAAATTCTTTGTAATGACAAACATATGAAGAATGAACATCGACTGGATGGAGAGCAGCTATTATGCTCCACAGAAAACACTTTTGATCATCGTTTTTGATGTTAACTACTCCTCGAGAAGAGCTCAATTTGGGGGGTAGTTCCATGTAGCTCGATCCAGAAACAGGTGAATACTTTACAGTGTGCCCTTCCAAACAACTTTATTGACAACCCAGTTGGATCCCTTATGAATAAATTCTTCTAAGCTTGCATTCATTTTTTGAAAAGCTTCATTTATGTTGTGATCGTTGTCATCATTTTGTAAGGAAATACTCGTTTTGCTACGGAAATGGGTGATCGTTTTTTTCTCTTGTCCCATCATCGATGTTACGAATCATTTCTACATTTAAATACCATTTCAAATCATGAACTTGTTCACACCTATAATTTAATTCACGTTTAACATCATCCTTAGCTGCTGCAAAAAACTCTAGAATATCATACATTTCTGCTGTTCCGGGAATTAGGTCTATTTTGTTGACGGTATCATTTAAAGCACCGATTCGTTTGAAAAGACCTTGGTCCCTGCATTTGTTTTTTTTTCTTCTGAGTTGGTGTTAATTGTGGTATTATCTGTCATAAACCCCCCTCCCCATCCCACCACCACGCTGTCCTTTTTCTCCTTGTTTTATTGGGTGGTTCTGTACAACATGTTCAAACAAAGATTCATATGTGTCATATGATGCACTACAGTGTCTACATTGCAATGCATCAATTAAATCTGTATTTAACACAACACTTGAACATCCTCGCTCATGCTTTTTTCTGTAGTTATCTCGATAAAAAGTCTTTCCACACTTCCTACATGCATAGGATGTGCAATGAGATTTCATATGCTGAACTTTGTTGTATTTTTGTTGAAAAAGGAAAAAGGAAGAGGTGTGCTGCGTTTGAATGCGCCATTTCATGTGTGTGATCCTTGCATATACAAACCTTTTTATACTGAGGTAAACCTACTGATTTTCTAATTGGTAATATATGATATATTCAAAACTATATGGTAACTATTCAACCATACATAACCTATAAATTATATTGAATTTTTTAAATACAATCAAAATTCCTTGTCAACCATAACCTATAAACATTTCACCTCATGTCAGATAAGGCTATTAAGACGACGGAAATACATTGAATTTTTTAAATACCATCAAAATTCCTTGTGTCAACCATAAATAACCTATGAACATTTCACCTCAGGTCAAATAAGGCTATTAAGACGATGGAAATATATAGAATGTTTTAATTGTCATTTAAGTGATGTATATAAATGTTGTGAATAATATAAATCAGAGTAACTAAATACTTTATTTTAATAAATATTAAATTTATTTATGAAATCTTCGTGAATAGTCCATTTTAAAAGTAATTCAGATCTTAAAAGAGGTCTGTTTTATACATTTAAAAAGTCAGTTCTAAATCTTGAACGATAACCACTTGGTTTTTATGTCATCACCATCCTCTTCCATAGATTCCTTCTGTTTTATCTGTTCTTTCACCATTATCCTTGACTTGTTTTTCTTCTTCGTTGTGTCTTTTTTCTTTTGTTTTAAGAACAGTTTTGGACTCATTTTGACATATGACTCATTTCCATTTCCAACCTGTTTCACACTCCTTAGTTGCTTTTCTTTCTGTTGGTTGAAGTCGAAAGTTAAACCCATATTTGTTTTTTCTGAATAGGCTAATTTGTTTGTTTTGTCTTTATTCGATGTCCTGTCGTTAAGACCATTTGTCATTAACTGGTCATACGTTTGTTTTGGAATCAGCACAAGTTCACGCGCCATAGTTCAAAAAAGCTTGAAAAAATATCTGTAATAATTTTCTTATTTTGTACAACCGATGAATCCTCTGCTGTCGTGATATTCGTTTAATAAGTACTACCCGAATGAGTCGTTTACGTTTCATCAATGTCGTTTTATTCTCATCGGAAAGTGGAATGATTCCTTTCACCAAGTTTAGAATGATTTCAACAATACATTGAAGTCGATTGGGTGTTAGTGTCTTTAATACATAGTCATATTGTTGTCGTGATGATATTAAAAGAAATTGAATGAATACCTGACGTTGTTTGTCATTCATTTTCCAGGTTGGTAAACTATCGTGTTCTCTCCAGGAAGAAATGTTCGTGCGTAACTGGTAAGTTTTATCGGTTCTTGGATGTATATCTACTACCAGATATCCATATGGTTTTGATGTTGCTTTTTTGTAAGCATCCATGAAATACTTTGTTTCTCCAGGAAATATTTGCCGACCCAAAGCCTGTATTGCAAGCAGATCTCTTTTTGCAGCAATGATCAGATAGTAATGTGCGTTCAGGGATGCTGTGCGCATCGATTTACCTTTTTGAAAAACATTCTGAATTTAAAAAAATAACAGTTAGAGAGAAATGATGGGATCCTATGCACATAAGATATACTGGTTCTTCAGATTCCGCACCTTCCATCATTAAATCATCCAGGACGAGAATTTTATGTCCTTCCACCAATCCCCATTCGTTTAGTTGGTCCATGGTGGGTAAACCTTGATAAAAATGTATATTTTTTTTATCTCTTCTTGCATTTCGTTGTACAAAGATTGCCACACTGAATAACAGAAAAATATTTTTGAAGGGGGTGTATTAAAAACTCCATCTGCATGCTTTAGAAGGTTCTTGGCTAAAACCGTTTTTCCAGAACCACTAGGAGCGGCAACAAATATCGATGTTGGTGATTCAAACTTGATCAAACTCTCGGTCTTCCACCATGTAGACATGATGTTGATATGATAATAAATGAGTATAAACCTCAAATTTATGATAAATAATAACACAAAATATGCAAATTAGCAACTTTTATTAATACAAATACATGATTGACAGTGTGATTTCGATGTTTGCATGCACCAGCAAAATCGATCATTAACAAGATCATAAACAAATTGGTCATTGGTTTCCAGGTTGCTACTGAATACATCCACAATGTTTTTCAAAGAATATTCCAGACAACGATTCATCAAATAAAATAAGCAGTATTGTCCACATACTCTCGAATTCAAACTCTGTAGCCTCTTTTTATTAGTGACATAACTTTTAAAAGAGTTTGAAAACTCCATTATGTATGGTGATAGCTTGTCTGGTGGTTCCCATATGAGTCGAAAACTTCTAGCACTCCATTTTCGATAATGAAACAGGCAATCCAATGCTTTCCTGGAAGAAAGTGGGGATCTGTATTAACGATGAAACCACAAGGTATATTGAACAATACTCTCGGTACTTCATCTGCTGCATATACTCCGATTACTTTGTTTTTCGTCTCTCGATCACACTGAATGGCACAATATAACTGTCTGGTACTCATCTTTCTAAAAACTTTTAACCGAACGTTTCCTTGTTTAAGTAATTGCAGATAAAATCCATCATCACCGAAATGTGGTTCAACTTCAAAACAATACAAAGCATATTCACCGGCAAAATCATTCCTATTCAATTGGTTCCCCGAGTCTCGCAACCATTTATCTGTCACTTCGAACATGTTGGTGAATGCTGGGATGATAGTACGACCGCTAGAGACATCAAAATTTAACCTCATCACGTTTCCGAATACTGGTACATTGTCGACAAATAATCCGATTTGATTGAGATTGAAATGTTGGAAGTTGCAATCCTTGATGGTGTATAGTATCAATGATTTTGAGATATGACTTGCGAGCAGAACCATAAATAAAGCAACCTTAATCCAATTTAGATCGAACCAGCGATCTATATAGATTAAGTAAAACATCGCACTCAGCACCCCAGTCGGTGCTCTTACTGCAGGCTGAGGAAGCCGCGGGCCTATTCACCTGTGCCCCGGGTTGGTTTGATATGGATAGAATAAATAAAATAAATACTGAAATAAGTAATATGCCAAACATTACAATGGTGGACACCAGATGTATACAATGTCCGTATTGCATGCACAATTGGAGTGCTTACAGAGATATTATGAAACTTGCATGGATGAGTGACAATTCACAATTTTCGAAACAACTGTGTTCAATTAACCATTTCCTAACTCATGCTGAAAATAGTTCGGGACTTCTTATATTTTTTAGAATGTTCTCAGGCAATGAAAACATTTAAAAATGTCAGTAATATCATCAGGGTTTTGTTAGCAGACGATAAAACCGAAGGACCTCACACTAGGCTAACCTTCCTGGGTATAGAACTTGATACAAAACAGATGTGCATGCGTCTCCCAATGCATAAAGTTAAAGAATTGCAAGAAAACATTGTGTATTTGTTAGGTAAGAAAAAGGTGACCTTGAAAGAAATGCAGTCGTTGATTGGGTCATTGAACTTTGCTTGTCGTGTAGTCAGGCCAGGTCGTGCCTTTAGTCGTAGACTGATTGATTCTACATCTAATCTTACGAAGCCGCACCATCGAATTAGAATAACCCAAGCAATTCGCGATGACCTAAAAGTTTGGTTAGATTTCCTTAATACATTTAATGGGGTTACAATGATACACGATAGGTTTTGGGAGTCCAACGAAAGGTTGGAACTTTACACTGACGCATCGGGCGGAAATGGGTTTGGGATCTATTTTAATGGGAAATGGGCTCATGGAACTTGGCCGAAACAGTGGCAAGATATATCCTTAACCAGAAATATTACATTCTTAGAACTGTTCCCTGTGGTTGTTGCACTGTATATTTGGGGACACGTCCTGGAAAATAAAAGGTTATTATTCCATGTTGATAATGAAGCGGTTGTTTACATAATCAATAAACAAACTTCTAAAGATCCTAGGGTTATGCGTCTGTTGCGAAACCTAGTTTTGCTCACATTAAAGTTTAATATTATTTTTAAAGCGGTTCATATTGAGGGTAGCCGATGCAATTTCTCGTTGCCAGTGGTCAAGATTCAAGGAACTGGCTCCACATGCACACCCAGTCCCAGTGAGGATCCCACAAGAAGTTTGGCAATGGTAGAGAATGAGGTGATAAATTTACTGGAAAATTCCATGGCTCCCCAAAGCTGGCATACCTACAAAACCGGTTGGCCAATACCTGTAAATTACATAATTAATTTTATCGCATTCCTTTCGATTTCGGGAATTTCGGCCTCAACTATGACAACATATTTAGCCGCTCTTAGTTACTTTCACAAGATTAAGGGATTATCAGACCCCACTAAGCTGTTTATTGTTACAAAACTTATCGAAGGTTTTAAGCGTAAACATAATCGCAAAGACATCAGATCGCCAATCACTCTTCCGCTTTTAAATCGATTGATTCCAGCGTTAATATCTACTACCTCATCAAGTTATGAGGCAAAGATGTTCTCAGCAGCGTTTTCATTGGCATTCTTTGCTTTTATGAGAATAGGCGAACTTACAAAAGGGTCAAAAAGCGACCGCACTAGACGAGCACTCGAAATTCAAGATGTTAAATTAATTTCTTCCTCTTCCATGGAGATAACTATACGTAAATCAAAGACCGATCAGAAAGGAATTTCAACGAATCTTATTATCGCATCTTCAAAACATAAATCAATTTGTCCAATTGCTATGATAAACCAGTACTTAAAGATAAGGCCATCGTCTGACAACGCGGAGTTATTCCTACATTTCAATGGCGACCCGCTGACAAGATATCAGTTTTCATCTGTTCTCAAGAAAACCTTAGATTTTTGTGAAATTAAAACTGGATGTTATCGTTCCCATAGCGTTAGAATAGGAGCGTGCACTGAAGCCTATAACCGCAAGATTGACAGTGACACAATCAAAAGATGGGGAAGGTGGAAATCAAGTGTTTACAACAGATACATCCGCATCCCTCAGTTCTATTAATTAAGCGCTTAATTATGGAGGTTAGATTATTAGGTTTAAATGTTGGGATCATTGTCTTAAGCTGATTAAACTTGTAATTTTAGGTCACAAAATTGTATGGATCGTTGGTCCGTCTATAGTAAGATGGGCAGGAATTTATGCTCGGTCAAGACCTGGGGGTGCCGGTTTAGGACTGGAAAAAAGGAAAAATATAAAGATTATGTGGTTTGGCACATCAGGAATGCATTGGGAGGACTTAGAGCGGAAGATAGAATCCTTGTTAAAAGTAAATGCTTTCCCTGATGTAATTATTATTCACCTTGGTTCGAATGATTCGGCATCAATAGCAAAACCCATCACATCTTTTGAGCCAATTCGGAATATTGAATGTTCGGTACTCCGCTTTAGATCACTTATTCCTAATATAAAACTTGTCTGGTCTGATTTTTTACCAAGAAGATACTGGCATGGAGCTAAAAAACCAAATAAAGTTGACAAGGCCAGAAAGCGTGTAGACTGTTCCGCAAGAACTATCTTTAAACGGGAAGGCGGGTCCGTAATCCAACATCCCGATATTCGGTTTAATGAGGTCGCATTGTATAGGAACGATGGAATTCACTTGTCGACACTGGCAATTCAATTTTTGTTAATGATTTACAAGTAAATATAGAGTGCCTATAAATTTTGTGGATGAGAGGTTATAGAACCTCTCTTGTGGCGGATTCCTGGGAGACTCGTTTGGATCTAAGGTTATTCTGACCCGGTTATTAGCCTTTAACCTAAGGTACCGTAGGGAGCAGGTTTGAACAATTGTATACAGGGTGTTTACCCGGAGTGTATACCGATATCTTCAAGTTATATATGTAAATTATAATGTTATATCTTCTCACGTATACCGGAGGGATAGCTCTGCAACTGGTACCAGTTGGGGGTAGGGTCCCCTACGTGAACCAAGGGGGCGGTGTATTAAATGGGTAATAGCAGAAAGCTTTAGATCTTAACCATTTTTCTGTCACCGGATTTGGTTTGGCCATTTCTGTTACCAGAGAGGCACTGACAAGCCCTTTACTTTGGCGGTCGGTACGTCTCCCGGGAATCTGAACAAAATTTTATGCTGTGGCCAGATCTTCCAATTTTATGTTAAAGGAAATATTTATACAATGTAAAATCCTTACTTATGTAATAAACGTGTTTATCTCAACATTCTATTTTAGTGTTTATATTGGTAATCTCCGCATTAATTTAACCTACACGTTTTTTGTGTTACAATAAGAACAATAACTCCGGTCATTTTTTTTATTTTTACCAATTTGATTCAGAGAGATTTCGTATTTAACAATTCATGTTTCACTTTTATTATTATTATTTGTTATTTTGTATTAAAGGGTTATCTCTCTTTAAATACACTTAAATGATTTGTTTTTTCAGTGTCATCGATGGTTCTTTTAATGACAAGGAAAGAAGGATAATCAAAGAAAATTTGCGGTTATGGTCACATACATCCCACCACCTAAATGGAATAATTTCTCTTCATAATCGTCCAGTTTATTTCATTAGGCTGTCATGGAACATGATGTCGATCTCGTCTTGCTTCAGTTCAAGCATAAGCCATCTCGAAATAGTGAAGAATTCTACCCAATTTCACAGTTTAAACAAGATGAACGCTAAAAATTATTTCAATTAATTCCGATATCTTTCTTAACACAAAACTGGTGTGTTTTACATCATTTACTATTTTAATCAGCTGATAAATTTGATAACTAAAAAGCCTGTCAGTGATCAGCAAGATTCATTTAGATTTTTATATCGATTTAACTACAAGTAACAATGGATATGCCTGGTGAAAATGAAGCGTTTGATTGATTGATTGATTAATGGTGTTTAACGCCCGAGCAGCAATATTTCAGCTATATTCAGGCGATGAACATGAAATGGACGATGAAATGAACATGAAATGATGATGAATGAAAATGGGATGGGACACAAGGAAAAATAGGGGTAACGGATTTAAGATTGCCACTGGCAAATGGGAGGATGGATAGGGTCGGGCAATTTAGCCTCCTGTAGCGGGATCGAAATCCCTACTCATAGCGAATACTACAGCAGCGTTCTTTAACGTGCGAGGAACGTGGCATTTTCCCAACACGGTGCACTAATATGGTTTGCGGTCAGGTTTTCCGTATTTTGGCCTGACAACCCCAGCTTGCCAGGGGTACCCCATTCAACCACCTGGGGCACACATCCCAGTCGGTCTTTAGGCAAACCGATCTGACACGCCGGTCAGGGTACTGGGCGCTATTTAGTCGCCTTTTACGACAAGCTAGCGCGACTGCGGTCTATTCTTTTAGCCACTCGGATCCCGCACGGGGCTGAAGCGTTTGAAGCTATGTGCACAATTATAGATGAAAACACTATTGATATAAATAACCTACCATGTTATAGACGTGACTATGAACTATTAATAAAGGAAGAGATGATAATATGGCAGAACAATCAACCATTACATTTATTTTCTCAATTACAAATGACTGTAACCAACATATATCATGGACTTCTACATCAAAACAGACGCTCCAAAAAAGTGATGCTGGACAATTCGGGTATAGATGTTTTAATGGAAATGAGGAGGCAATGCGAAAGAGTGGAGATGCAATAAAACCACGATAGCCAACACAGTAACAAATGGGTAAGTTATAAATGTTGAAATTGTTGAAAGTTGAATTCATTCGATAACCAGTTAATTCACCACCAACAAGTGTTATCAAAATTCAGGCTGCAGCAAGTGTTGGAAAAAATGAATTCCTTTTTCCTTACAGAAATTACTTCCGTCAAATTCAGCAAATTGAACACCGCGAAAGACTTCCCATTCCTACATGGATTACCCGACAAACATCAACTATGCAACCGCCAACAATAAAAGGAGTTAGATATGAGGATTTATCATCAAAACTGAAAAGTAATATAATTGTGTTAGAACACTGCAATCTTTGGTGAATTTTTTTTTTCAAATGAAATCACGAGATAAATAATTTTACAAACTCTCTTCATGGAATCCATTATTGAAACATGCCATTGTATATTACATAAAGTCTCTTCATGGAATCCTATTATTGAAACATTCCATTGTATATTACATAGTCTCTTCAAGGAATCTATTATTGAAACATTCCATTGTATATTACATACAGTCTCTTTATGGAAGCCATTATTGAAACATTCCATTGTATATTACATAGCCCACAACACACGTTTTTTATATTGTATAAATGAAACATTATAATAAAAATGAACCAAAATGTTATAAATAGTTTTTTAGAATAAATACTTTTTGTACATGTATCGTAAATATGTATTGTGTATTCATATAAATGTATTTCGGTAACCTTATGTATTTTGTTAATTATACGAATAAAGATGTAATACTATTTATAATTCCCGTTTTCATGTTAGTATATGTTCTGTTTTCTGTATTGTAGACCATTGAATGGAATGATCCTAGCATATCCACACTCTGGAGTGCAGTAATTGCACTCCTGAAGGAAGTAGAAAGACCTAAACAAAAAATCAAGGAAGAATGAAAGGTCTGAGGTCATGTACCTCAGACGAAATAAATAGTTGAGATGTGTTGTGTCGTTTTTTTTTTATTTATGGATTTATACTGGATGTTGTACGTTATATCAGGTCAGTAAGATCAAATTCGAGCAGGAAAAAAAATAAATCCCTTACTCTTTTTTGAAGCGAAGAAAATTAATAGATATTAATAGATATTTTTATGTTAACGTATCGTTAAGGGATAATATTATTATTATGTTGGATATTTATGTGAAATAATACAAGTTCGGGTCGACATCATCATATTTTATTTACAATCAGATAGTTATAACAAATTGTTTTCTTTATATTTGCACGAATCTCTTAAGATAAATACCATGACGTAGATATCGATAATAACAAGCGATCGATATATATATAGATATATATATAATTTTATGGAGGGAGAATTCAAGTACTCTTTTCATCTATAAACATAAATTTAACCTACCATTTGAGTGCATTTTTCCTGGTGTTTCTTTACATCAAGTTTTTGGGAAATTTTCTTTCCGCATTTTGAGCATATAAATTTCTTGTCCGTGTGTTTTGAACTCACATGAAAGTCTAGATCTGCTTTCTGTTCAAAGTAAATGTCACAATATTTACGAATTTACAAATTATGACACAACTTCTGCGGTGTTCGTCAAATTTATCCTTTCTGTTCAAAGTTTTTTCACATTTGTCGCATGCAAACTGCTGATTTATTATGAATAGATTCCTTGTGTCTGTCCAAGTTATTCTTCCTCGAGAAAGTTTTGAAACATCTATCGCATTGAAACTCCATCGTGAAAATGATGGTTTGATCTGTTTGGTGACGATTTTATAGTATTGTGTGATTGTAGTCAATGTTTTCATTGGTCAATATATAATACGAGCTTTACAATTGGCTAGTTCAAATTGACGATGGTGCTTGTTATTTAAACTATCGTTTTCATTGGTTCATTTAAATTTGATTGCGGCATTCAAATAATGTTAACGACTACCCGGAATGATAATTAAGGCGTTATGACAGGTGCGCGATGATTCATGCTATCGGAATCTCGTGGTTGTCGACTTCCGATGACGTTATGGAAAGGAGGCGGAGCTTGCTCCCTGCGTTTTTTGCTTGACTAAAACAGCTCACACCCTACTACTAACTTGTCTGTTCCACAAATCCACGCATGCACATTCGAGTAATAGCAATGGAATACAAACTTAAATTTGAAAGCTAGAACTTTGTGAACTTCCAGTAATGCCCAGACCTTGCATCCTGTGCATGAATTAAAAAGAAATAAGGAGGTAGACATAATGTGTCAGTGATATTGACAGACCAGGCAACACTGTACCACTACCTGAACGAACCGAAGAGGGAAAATAGCGGCTTTTTTGGACAGAGTCCAACAAAGCAGGTATGGCTTTATGATTTGGACAAATCGTTGGAAGAGACAGATAAGGCAATGGGTAGCAGAATAAAGGAGATGGTACTATTCATTCTCTTTGACATGTTACACAAGTAACAGTTTAACGTCATTGAAACGTATTGTATTGATCTTTCTGGGCAGTTCAATTGCAAGGTTCTTTCAATGTGGATTTTATCTTAATAGACAATGAAGCCTTGCAAATTTTTAAAATTGGTAAATTATCGTCATTTTACTTTAATTGGATTTATCGTCCTAAAGTCACTTGATTGGTTTGAATTACATTCGTACTAACTACAAGACCTGTCGTAACTTTTAAGCCACAAAGTATTTACGTCTAAATATTGAAGTCTGTAACTGTTGGTTACATAAAACGACCTACTGAAAGACATCAGAACAAAATGTTCATGAAGAAAACTACTTACTAACTCGTGTTTTAAAAAAACGTGTACATGAAAGGGCATTTTTAACTGCCCGACTTTGGTGATTTTTTAACGTCGTACATCGACGACATAATACCTTGTTTGTACAACTCCTTCAAGATTCCGATCATTAGATTGTGTAACATGAACGTACTTAGTTGCATGTAATGAACTTTTGCATATATTTCAATAGAGACAACGATTATAGTACTTTCAAAATGTTTAATAACTTGAAAGTGTCCGCTAAAAATATTTGACAGGAACAAGTTCAGTATCTAATAAGAACTTTTTTTTAAATGTACAAGATGACATCACAAATAGAGGTAAAAAAGAACTTGCATGTAATTGTTTAGTTGATGGTTATTCATGTTTTCCAGTACCAAACAAAAAAGGATTCTTGTTGGTTTTAAAAATTCTTACTGTATATTAAGTATCTTTTGCACGTCTGTTGTATGTATCGTGACTAGGAGGATATTTTAAGTTTGGGTGCAGACGAGTGGAAGAAACACGATTCCGACAGCAGTTTTCAATAATCAATGTCACAACTGTTGAATTAAAACTTGAGATCCAGCAGTTCAACGCCAACAATAGCTATATTTTTTCATAGTGATATTAAAAAGGGTGACAAACGTCATTTTAAGGAGGTTTTGCCTAGTCAATCAAGCTATATGTTTATCAATCTATTTAGGGCAGTAAATTTAAGTGTGATCTGTAAGATCTCAATTATATACATATTTGCAGAGAAAATCAAAACATAGTATGATGATTTTTAATGGAAATAGCTGACTATTAATAATTAATAAGTAATATAAATAATAAATTAAAGCAAAAATTCTTGTGGACAACACTCGGTATTTGCATCATCCCTTTGACGGTTCACTTTCAAATTTAATTTGTCAATTTTATACCTACTATCTGTGATCTGTAAACAACATAGCAAATAAAAAAGTAGTAAAAATTTGAAAAAGAAACATTACAAAATTTATGAAAATAATTATAAAAGTGTAAATATGTAAATTATTGATTACGATTACAAATAGCAAAGGTCAACTTTTTTTATTTACAAGATTTAGTGGTGTACATTACACCACCTTTTAAGGTTAGGATTTTTTAACGCCCATTGGCATGGCTCCAGAAAGAATTTTTCTAATACCTGTTGTCGTCAAAATTGCACGAACCAATTTTTTTTAAACTTCGTATTATATCCATGTATGTTTATGTCTTTTTATTGCCGAATAAACAACGCTTGTTATAAAGATGTCTCATTTTTCGTTCTTCATTTAATAACACAATCAACAGATTGTGCAACTGCTTTTTTCGGATGCCCAGTAGTATTAGTGATTTCAAATGCAATGATTCTACGTCTTAGCTAGCTTTCCGACTTTGATTTATTTACAATGGTTTAATAATATACATTGTTAGGTTTTTAACTTCCTACTACTAAAATCTGTTTAAAGTTGATTTAATAAACCTAAAAGATGCCACAAGATATTTATCAATACTCTTTGTTTGATCATAATGTATACAGGTAACATTTTTACCTCACTGAAGCGTATTGTATTGATCTTGAACTTTCTCTGCAGTTTGTTGCAGAAAATTATATAGTCTAAACTTTTAAGGTAGGTGATCTTCATAAATGGAAAATTCCTAGAGAAAAAGCCGATTGAAAAAATCTTAAGATTGTATTTCTCCTTAAAGTAAAAAATGGGAAGATGATGAGAAACCCATGTCAAAATTGTGTAGCAAAAGATGAACCAACCTCGCATGTAAGCGAGAAAGGTGTAAGGAAAAAGCGCAACAAATTGATACATCGGATTACTTGTGGAGTTTCATTTTGTGTGACATGCACTCGTTTTGTCTCTACCGGATGGAAGCTAGTTGCAAGGCCATAAAAATGAACTTCAGCAAAAAAGTAGCGGACGCTATAGAAATGGTTCTTTTGATATTGTTTACATAGTTATTCATTGCGGTCTTCTTATTTAACAAATGATTAAGGGAACCTTTGCAAACTGGAACTGAAAAGTCAAATTTAATTTGCAGGAACCAACTAATAGGCAATTCAGCCAAAACTTATATAAATGTTTTTTGTAATAAAAAAGGGCTCAAAAGTAAAGACACAATACTAACTTTAAAATCAAAATGTAAAACCACAAACATTTTGCACCATTTAAACTATATAACAACAAAAACCATCTAAAAAGGCAATAACAATATATTTTTACACCACTAACTAGACATATTTTGAGCTGCATTTCCTTATCATAATAAAATTTATAGAAATAGTTAGTATAAGGAGAAACGTTAGAGATGGAATGTCCTTAAAAACAACTTCTTCATCTACAACTGGGTTTTGTAAAAGTAAACAAAGGAATGAAATGAAACTGACACCTTTTATAATGTCTAAATATGATTAAACTACTTCATCTCTAAAATGAGTTTTTTTATTTTTTTTAATTAAATCATGTTCTCGTAAAAACGTCAAGGTTTCAAATAATAAAAATGTAAAATAGTTGACTAAGTCATCATATAAAAACAGTATTTACACCTGATAGAATGAATTAAAGCATGCAACGAAAGTGTCATTACTTTGAGTACCCACATCAAAATAGGCAAAATACATTAAATGTCAACTTCAATCCTACATACCAAACCACATTACAAATTAACTGCAACTATAGCTGATATTCTAATTATAGTCTTAGTGCGCATGCTCTATCTCTAATTATACTTTTAATGAAAATTTTGCTACACTATAAAAGGAACTTATCTGTTCAAACAAACTGACGCATACACATTCAAGTATAAGCAATTAAAATTCAAACTAAAATTCGAAAAAACTACAACTTCAAGTATTGCATAGACCTTGCATCATGTGCATGAATTAAAAATAAATAGGAGAGGTAGACATAATGTTAGCAATGGTAGTATCAGTTATATTGACAGATACCTATAACACTGTACCACTACCTGGAGCATGAGGAACCGAAAAGGAAAAATCGCTGCTTTTATGGACGTAATTGGACCGATACGGCAATGGGGAGCAGGTCAAGGAGACGGTGCTATCCATTCTCTTTGACATGTTACACAAGTAAACTTTCTGGGCAGTTTATTTGCAAGGTTCTTTCAATGTGGATTTTATCTTTATAGACAATGAAGCCTTTCAAATTTTTAATTGGTAAATGGTCGTTATTTTACTTTAATTGGATTTACCGTCCTTAAGTCACTTGATTGGTTTGAAATACATTCGTACTAACTACAAGACTTGTCGAAACTTTATAGCCACAAAGTATTTACGTGTAAATATTGAAGTCTGCATACTGTTGGCTACATAAAACGACCCACTGAAAGACATCAGAACAAAATGTACATGAAGTAAACTACTTTGTATCTTTAACTCGTGTTATAAAAAACTTGTACATGAAACGGCATTTCTAATTGCTTGACTTCGGGGATTTTTTAACGTCCTACATCGACGACATAGTGCCTTTGTTTATACAACTGCTTCAAGATATTATTTATAACCATCGATAAATCACCGGAACGTATTGTATTTCCGATCTTGAATTTCTGACTAGTTATCCAGATGGATCTTAGTCGAAAACATCTTCATGCGATCTGGTAAATTAGTAAATTATGGGTATTATAGTTGTAATCTTATTAGTAAGTTGGAATTTTTTGGAAGTCTCAATCATTGGTGTAATTACACAGGGTCGTTCAAACGATTCATTTAACGTTGTCGCCGATTACACACGCATTAAAATTTCTGATCCTTAGATTGTGCAACATTAACGTATTTATTTGCATGAAATGAACTTTTGCATGTATTTCCAAAGAGACAACGATTGTCGTCCTTTCAAATTGTTTAATAACTTGCAAGTCTACGCTAAAAATATTTGACCGGAACAACAAGTTCAAAGTCTAATAAGAACGTTTTTATTTTAATTTACAAGATGACATCACAAATAGAGCTAAAAAAAGAACTTGCCTTATGTTTAGCCGATTTTTATTCACAGTTTTTACCAATACGAAACAAAGATGAATTCCTGTTGGTTTTAAAAAGGCTAACTGTCTAGACTGCTTAAAATTCTTTTTGGTGATCATGTCTCGTGTTCGCAAAAGTGAAACGATTGAAGTATTCCTAACGTGCATTGCTATTTTTTTTAATTATAATTACTTTGCATGATTTTCATCCTTTGCTATTTAATATGAATAATTGATTTTTTTTAAAGTATTGATTAGTAGCTATGGTAAACGTCAGTTTCGTGTCAGTTTATATGGAAAATTTTAATAGCTTACTTACTAAGTGTACAAGTAAAACTAAAGATATATTATGTCGTTACGGGTCAAAATATTGTCTACAGCGTTTTAACGATGTGTAACTATTTATTTTAATAATTATTTTATAAGAATTAGTATTGCTTTGTTTTTATGTAAAATTAATTAATGATCATTGTTATATTGTTTAATGCAAGTTATATAACTTTGGTGTTGCGGTATTGTAGAGTTCAAGAACAACCTCGTTCTCTTTGTACAGGTTAATCCTATGCTATTTCCCCGCCCAAAGCTGATCAGCAAAATCATCAGTTCCTCAGAGCTGATAACTGATGGAGTCAACACCAGCATATTAAACGTGAACGACAGAACAACGTTTCACTACAACTTTCCATAATTGTTGGTGGAGAACCAAAAGGTCATATTTAAAGAATGGCACACAACTGTTCAACCTCATCTAACTATTCCAGACATGACTACTTTCTCCGTGATAGGACGCACTATAAGAATTTAACACCGATCTTACAACAAAATCAGGCTATTCGGAAACCCCCTCTGGAACTGCCGGTTCAACAACAACCACCACACATGGCACATCCAAGAAACGTTAAATCGTTTAGAGGGAATGACCAAAGTCCAGTAGATTGGTGGACGTTATTCATACAATATTGCTCCCTACTAAAGATGTCAGATGAAGAGGTGGTGGCCTTCTTTCCCCTTGCAATAGGAGAAATGGTCACATAGTTGTATATGCTACCTGCTGCAATCCGGAACCATTTGGAGCGTCTAAAGGAAGCATTCGTCAAGAGGTTAAAAAACGAACGTAGAATATAGACTGCAAAACATGCAGATGAATCGGTCCAAGACTATATTTCACGGATCCGGAGACAAACTTGGGACAGTGAAATACCGGAGAGCCTTCTAGTCAAAATGATGGTTTGTAGACTGAAACCGTGCCTCTTTTCCATCGTTATGCCACAACTACCGAAGTCCATGTAACAGTTTCGGCTCCAAGCCGCCCTTGCTGAGAAGACAGTGGCAACTAAGCCCATCGCGGAACTGACAGCATTGCAGCTATGGAAGATAGGATTATAAACGTGCTAATGACAAACGCTACTGGATAAACTTATTAGAAAGTTATCGATTTGGACATTATAAATTTTAAAAATAGTTGAGTGAAATATGTCTTTATAACTGATAAGTTATTTTATTGTATATTCTTTACATGACAGTTACTTTTAACGTTTACTCGTCTTCAAACTCGTTCACTATGTTTTCTAATAAAGTTTCATCCTCAAAATGATTATCCATCTTCGGCTTATTAAAGATCACACTTCCATCTTGATTTATGTGTCGTTTATTGGTGGTAATCATGATGGGTTTAAATGGTATTCTTGTTGCATGATAGATCCAAGTTTGTGGAGTTAATGGACGCTGTATTGTACCCAGTTTATGGGTTGCAGGTGAAAATTGTAGGTCTTATAGCCCATGTTCGAGCCGTAATCATTGGTATTGTAAACGGTATTTGTGGATTTGTGTTCACCACAAACTGCGAATGAAAAACCAACTTGCAATGTAAAGATGCTAACAACGAAAAGAACCCATAAAAAACAACTCGAACTTGACGCTTAATGCCGCCAGACCATCGTCCTCGGTTTCAACTCATCAAAACCCAATATGAATCTCGTGAAAACACATCTGGCCAAAACCTTGGAGATGCACGGCCCGGGAGAAAAAATAACTGAAACGTAACAACAGCTACGCTGTTTGCCAACGACATATTTACATTTATTTGATATCACCTCGTACCTCGCCCCGGAGTCAGTTATACCAAGTTCCTCAAAATGTTCAACGAAAACAAACGATTGATTGATGTTTAACGCCCAGCAAGCATTATTAAGCAGTATTTAGGGCGTGATCAAATTAAACGATTCATTTAACACAAATATTAATAACAGTGATCCTTCCTCAAAGTTATATTTTTTAAAAAGAAAATGACGAGATTGATTAATAATATTCCATTAATATTGCATTGTCTATTCATTAAATGCATCATCGAAATATTCCATTGAATATTACACAGCCCACAACATATATGGTATTTATCTTGTGTAAAGGAAATGCCATTTTTTGGAAGGCATGTATTATATATGAACAGAATGGGTAGTGATGTTTGAAAAACGGTGATGCAGGTTATACAAAGTTGTCGACTAAACGTTTGTATTGTAAATGTCTTATTTTCCGTTCTCTATATAGAAATGTCCGATCAATAAATTGTGCAACTGTTTTTTTTTCGGATGTCCAGTGTTATTAGTGATTTCTAATTCAATTAATCAACGGCATGAGCTAACTTTACGACTTGATTTATTACCTTATGCAGCCCAGACCCTATAACGTGTTAGAACACAACATCTTTGTTGTGATTTTTTAAAGAGGAAATAACGAGATTTATTTATAATATTCCATTAAAATTGCAAGGTCGTTACAGGCAAATATGATAAACTACCTTAATTGTCTACCGAGGCCCCTAGCATTAAAGGTCAAGCAAAAGCATGAAAGCTGACATGACATGTTTCGAATGGTTTTGCTATTGACCTAAATTTCTATAATTAGAAATGTTATATATATGTTACATTAGTAAGTCCCGAGTTTATTTACAGTGCATCAACGAGCGTTTTAAGAGCTACTTTTTGCAATGGTAATTGTTAAAGAGTATTTTTCATTTTTCCTGTTTCTTTATATTAATTTGTAGCTACAAGTTTTTAAAGTTGAATGCATGAGATAACTAGTTGATTTTCATGTCTTATTTATTTTAGTCGCCAACAAGTATCAATATATAAAAATGTACACTCAATTTTTATTTTTTTATGTTTTGATGTACTATGTTTTATATAAATGTATTGTGCAAGACAATAACACTATCGAAGCATTTTTATACTATTAAATTTGAAATGTCCTTTTTAATTGAAATGCCCCTAAAAAGGCTTAAAATTTATTGTTAATCCCCTCACATAAGAACAACAAAAATCATGATAAATTAAATGGTGTAACATAACTCGTGATAAATTAAGTGGTGTATGTAAAAAATTTTTTGCTGGGTATGACATTTAACAACAAAAAATAAATACCTAGTAAAGTAACAAGGGCGGGGGGGGGGGGGCAACATAAACTAATACCTGAGAAATGACAATATATTCCCTCTAGATGAAACGCTTGTAATTGCAAGCAAAAGTCATCAATTTTTGACGGCCACCATACATTGGCTTATTTTGGCCAGTTTAGGTCGCCCCTACAGTGACCTGATCAAAATAAAACAAGTCTTTAAAACCAAAACCGTCCTCCTGGTATGGGTTAAAATTGACAGCTTAAGATCAAAACTGCTCGACGTGACCAAACTAAAACTTTCACGTTAAGGTAGAAAGATTCGACACGAAATTCAAAAACTAAAATCAAAGAAAAACGCGAAAACCAAACCATAAATAAATCAAAGGTCCAATTACAATCTTCAAAGTTATCAAGTATTATATTAAACCGACCGTTTTACCACTCAAAGATCAGGAAACTACGATTTAAAATCAAATGAAAAGTGACGTTTAACTTGAAGAAATCGAAAAGGCAAACTTTATTGGCAACAAATGCTGCGGAAAACATGAAACGAAACGTAAAAGTTCAACTAAGAAATGCGTGCATTTTCAGGGAGACCGTATTTCTAACTATAAATTGTCCGCTTGACAAATTTCACAATCGGGTAAATAAATTATTATCCCCGGCTTGTAACAAATGTGGACTTTTGATTGGTTGGTTACCCTTCGGTACAAAACCCATGCCCCCGGCTTCGTTGCTAACGTCGCATTGTGTATGGTTAGTGCGTTGCTTATGTATGTTCTCGAGTAATCAGTGTATGTTATTCCACAAAGGAATATTTCTGTCTTTTATATTTGTATTTTTACTTCATTTCAAACACTGCAAATGCACAAAGTTCACACAGACACACATCAATATGAATGAAATCGGAACTTGACGTTATGATTACGTGACTTGAGCCGCCAAAATACCGAAAGTAGAAAGACAATGGAAAACAGAATTAAAACTAATAAAACCCGTTAAGTCTGAGGTAGGTACCAAAGGTACCATCCTCGACCTGGTAAAATGGGCATTTTCGGCATGAAAAACGTAACAAAAATTGTGAGCGACTGTGATGACGTTCATCAATTTGCTCATTTCTGACGACAAAAGAACCTATTTCAGCCTTTTATACGTATAAGCCGGGGATAAATCCGTTACCTACGTTATAACCCGGGTGTATGGAAATTGTACCACCTGAAAGTACTTCTGGACAGCCTTCGGCTCCGCCTCGGGCTGAACAAAAGTACTTTCAGGTGGTACAATTTCCATACACCCGGGTAATAACGTAGGTAACTGATAATATCATCGAAAAACATTGACTTTAAAATAGCCGTTCAAAAGGTTAGAGATCACGAAAAAAATTCAATACTCCAAATTAAAACAGAAAATAGCAATAAATGAAATTAAAAAATGTCATACAGCCAGGCTGTAATAAACCAAGCCATTAATGTGTAGAAGGTAATTAGCAGTGTAGACAACCGCGGAAACTCCCGCAGACAAATAAAACAAAACACCTGTAACAACAGGAAGCCATAAAACCCTCACAATAAGTAATCTCGATAAACTCAGTTTACAACACGAAAATAATAATAAAGAACTTTTTTAACGGTGAAGTGTAATCGCTCGCTACACAGCACTTTCGTACTGGGAACCGCGATATAGAAGATTGGTTCCCTGTGCAGATTCAGCGGCTGCGCACTTGGAGGTGACTTCTGGTTGATTGATTGATTGATTAATGGTGTTTAACGCCCGAGCAGCAATATTTCAGCTATATTCAGGCGAGTCTTCTGGTTGAAGACAAGGGCATCGACTTGTAGTGACATTATTGATTGTAATGTTAGATTAATGATCAATAGTAAGATTAAAGGTAATTGTTGTGTATTGACATTGGCATTGGGGAAACAAAGAACCCGGACTCGTTGGAGTAAATTCACATTAACATTCAGCACAAGTTGCGTTTTTTACTCGTTATCTCCATAATAGATTTCATTATGCACTTCCCTGTTTATGGGTATTTGTTCAGACCCGATCTCTTGTCTCGATTTCATTATGCATACCATAGAGAACAAGGAAAAACAAGAAAAACACAAAACTAGCCCGGACCGTTACTAAACTTATAACTAGACTCCTCCGGGCCGACATGTAATCACCTGCAAGAAGCCATGTTATCATTCTTCATTTGATAATACTGTACACGTTACACCAATGACAATTTCTTCAGTGAAGCGTATTGTATTGATCTTGAACTTTCTCGGCAGTTTAAATGTCGAAAATTGCAGGTAAACTGTAGTCTGTAAACTTTAAGTTAAGTTTGTGACCTTGATGAATGGGAAATTGGAAAAAGTTGCTATGTGAAGATGACGAGGAACCCTTGTAAAATTTTATGGAAAAAGGAAAACCAACCTCGGATAAAAACGAGGTGAGTGTAGGAGAAAAGTGATAACGGCATTGTGCAATTACGTATTAGATTATTGCACGCTCAAGTTTATTTTTCAATTTTCTTGCTTCAAATGTTAAACAATTCATGATTCCGAGATAACAGAGATAAGCCCCGCCCCCTTAGTAATTGTAACTATGCACCACAAGCTAATCCAAAAAGGCGACACAGCATCATCAACAGGTTACCGATTCTTTGGAAAAAATTCCTAGTAATATAGCCGTTTCGTTCTTACCAAACTCAGAATCTTTGTCAAAAAAGGCAACAGAAAAGGGTTTAAACTATTTTACACAGGGATATATTCATAAAATATCAGAAGTAAATTCCACGGTTCGAGTTGATGCTAAATGTTGGTGGTCAATGAGAAAGAATCTGGATCCTCATAAACCACATCGAAATTGGAGATGAGAAATTAACAGAATCTTATTGCTCCTGTAAAGCCGGGTAAGTGCATTTTATTCATTTTAATTTTTTTTAAGTCTAATATTTTAATCATCGTACAAAGGTTTTATTTCAATTTCAACACGAGATTATGCACAGCGGGTCATTCGCGTGTATAGATAACTACACAAACAAGTTGCGCAATTCTACTCCTACTGTATTAGAGGAAATATTTATTTTGCGTAAACATGCTAAATTACTTGCAGCTGTGAACTGAGAAACTTCTGAGAATAATTATTTTTTTGTAATATATTTACAAAGTGTGCCGTTTTGACATCCAAGTATCCCCACTTCACTTGTACCGTTTTGGCTACCGTACCGTTTTAGAACGTTTTAACTTGATAATTCGTTGAATTTCCATGGATTATGTTTATGAAATTATAATTAACTTATTTAATTTACATAGTTTTTTTATTGATCTTTACCTTTTTAGCTCACCTGACCCAAAGGGTCATGTGAGCTATTGCCATCACTTGGCGTCCGTCGTGGTCGTCGTTAACTTTTCTTCAAAAATCTTCTCCTCCAAAACCACTGAAGGGATTGCTTTGAAACTTTGCATACATCATCAGTAAAATGCCCTCTACCAAGTTTGCCCAAATCATGGCCTCAGACCAACCAACATGGCCGCCATGGCTAAAAATAGGACAGAGGGGTCAAAATACAGTTTTTTGCTTATAGTTCAAAAAGTATAACAGATACAGGAAAACCGAACAGACCTTCCTTCTTCAGCATCTAAAGGTCTACAAAACACTCCATTGGGTCAAAGTTGTATGATGACTCCTTGTAGGAGTTATTGCCCTTTAATTGTCAAAATTGATGATTTTTGCCTCAAAATCTTTAAAATTATTAGAACTAGAGAAAAAGTTATCATTGCTTAATTGTTCTGCTCTATAAGGGCTACAAAAATGACTTAAGGGTCAAGATTTTCTGATTAACCGTTTAAGAGTTATTCCCCTTGAACTGTTTTTTTTAATCAGTTTTAATTGATTTTTTAAAATCTTCTCCTCTGAAACAACTGAAAGTACTGCTTTGAAACTTTGTACACATCATCTGTCAAATGTCCTCAACCAAGTTTGCACCAACCATGGCTGCAGATTAACCAACATGGCCACCATGGCTAAAAATAGGATTGGGGGGGGGGCGGTAAAATACAGTTTTTGGCTTATATCTAAAAAAGTGTAACAGATACAGGAAAACCGAAGAGACATGCCTTCATCTGCATCAAAAGCTCTACGAAACACTCCATTGGGTTGAAGTTGTATGATGACTCCTTATAGGAGTTATTGCCCTTTAATTGTCGAAATTGATTATTTTTGACATTTTTGCATCAAAATCTTGAAAATTATTAGAACTAGAGAAAAAGTTAGAATTGCTTAATTGTTCTGCTCTATGAGGGCTACAAAAATGACTTAAGGGTCAAGATTGTCTGATAAACCGTTTAAGAATTATTCTCCTTGATCATTTTTTTAATCAGTTTTACTTGATTTTAAAAAATCTTCTCCTCTTAAACCAATGAAAGGACTGCTTTCAAACATTGCACACATCATCTTTAGGATGTCCTCTACCAAAATTGTGCAAATCATGACACCTGACTACATACATAGCTCCGTTGGATTAAAATAGAAAAAATGAAAAAAGGGGGGGGGGGTGGGGGTCGAGAGAGTTTTTGACTGATAGTTAAAAAAGTATAACAGGTACAGCAAATTTGAAGTGAACCTCCCTTCTCGCTCTAACCATCAAAAGATCCTCCTTATAGGAGTTATTTCCCTTAAAAGGTCAAAATTAATGATTTTTGCAGAAGTGTTGGGCAATTCCTTTTAGCAAAGAAATGCTGGATAAAAAAGGGTTGTTTGGTTTCAGGCTCAGGTGAGCGATACAGGCTCCTGGGAGCCTCTAGTGTATGGATACAAATCTGCATGTTTGCAATGGCAATGGAGTCCGCACATTGTCTAAAGATTTTTTCTCCTAAGCATCAAATGATATTATTTATATATATATATATATATATATATATATATATATATATATATATATATATATATATATATATATATATATATATATATATATATATATATAAAAGTCTAAAGAGTCTACCAACCAGCAAGCTTATTAAGTATCGGATCGACAAACATGACGATACAGCATAAACAAAAAATAATATACAAGTCTAGAAGATTATGCAACGATACACATGACGGTGTTTCTTGTCAAAAATTTAGACAAAGACTGACCAACGAATGGCATTAGTCATTGAATGTCAATATAAATAAATGACGTAAACAAGTCGTAACATATTGATCTTGAAATTTCTCATTTCCAACTTAACCCAAAATAGTTGCTTCCCAAGTCCGCCAGCCGGGGACGTGCCGTGCTGTTACTTTGCTTTACTCAAATATTCCAACAAGATGTAATTAAAATTACCAAGTTGACAAATTCTTTACGCCAGACGCGCGTTTCGTCTACTTAAGACTCATCAGTGGCGTTTAACTCTAAATGCTTAAAGTATTTTTTCATTCGGTGATGGAATAATATAAGTCCACTGGGATCGTGTAAAAACACAATACAGGTAGTTCAAAATATTATATAAAAGTCTAAAGAGTCTACCAACCAGCAAGCTTATTAAGTATCGGATCGACAAACATGACGATACAGCATAAACAAAAAATAATATACAAGTCTAGAAGATTATGCAACGATACACATGACGGTGTTTCTTGTCAAAAATTTAGACAAAGACTGACCAACGAATGGCCTTAGTCATTGAATGTCAATATAAATAAATGACGTAAACAAGTCGTAACATATTGATCTTGAAATTTCTCATTTCCAACTTAACCCAAAATAGTTGCTTCCCAAGTCCGCCAGCCGTCATGTGTATCGTTGCATAATCTTCTAGACTTGTATATTATTTTTTGTTTATGCTGTATCGTCATGTTTGTCGATCCGATACTTAATAAGCTTGCTGGTTGGTAGACTCTTTAGACTTTTATATAATATTTTGAACTACCTGTATTGTGTTTTTACACGATCCCAGTGGACTTATATTATTCCATCACCGAATGAAAAAATACTTTAAGCATTTAGAGTTAAACGCCACTGATGAGTCTTAAGTAGACGAAACGCGCGTCTGGCGTAAAGAATTTGTCAACTTGGTAATTTTAATTACATCTTGTTGGAATATTTGAGCAAAGCAAAGTAACAGCACGGCACGTCCCCGGCTGGCGGACTTGGGAAGCAACTATTTTGGGTTAAGTTGGAAATGAGAAATTTCAAGATCAATATGTTACGACTTGTTTACGTCATTTATTTATATTGACATTCAATGACTAAGGCCATTCGTTGGTCAGTCTTTGTCTAAATTTTTGACAAGAAACACCGTCATGTGTATCGTTGCATAATCTTCTAGACTTGTATATATATATATATATATATATATAGTCTAGAAGATTATGCAACGATATATATATAGCCTAGAAGATTATGCAACGATACACATGACGGTGTTTCTTGTCAAAAATTTAGACAAAGACTGACCAACGAATGGCCTTAGTCATTGAATGTCAATATAAATAAATGACGTAAACAAGTCGTAACATATTGATCTTGAAATTTCTCATTTCCAACTTAACCCAAAATAGTTGCTTCCCAAGTCCGCCAGCCGTCATGTGTATCGTTGCATAATCTTCTAGACTTGTATATTATTTTTTGTTTATGCTGTATCGTCATGTTTGTCGATCCGATACTTAATAAGCTTGCTGGTTGGTAGACTCTTTAGACTTTTATATAATATTTTGAACTACCTGTATTGTGTTTTTACACGATCCCAGTGGACTTATATTATTCCATCACCGAATGAAAAAATACTTTAAGCATTTAGAGTTAAACGCCACTGATGAGTCTTAAGTAGACGAAACGCGCGTCTGGCGTAAAGAATTTGTCAACTTGGTAATTTTAATTACATCTTGTTGGAATATTTGAGCAAAGCAAAGTAACAGCACGGCACGTCCCCGGCTGGCGGACTTGGGAAGCAACTATTTTGGGTTAAGTTGGAAATGAGAAATTTCAAGATCAATATGTTACGACTTGTTTACGTCATTTATTTATATTGACATTCAATGACTAAGGCCATTCGTTGGTCAGTCTTTGTCTAAATTTTTGACAAGAAACACCGTCATGTGTATCGTTGCATAATCTTCTAGACTTGTATATATATATATATATATATATAGTCTAGAAGATTATGCAACGATACACATGACGGTGTTTCTTGTCATAAATTTAGACAGACTGACCAACGAATGGCCTTAGTCATTGAGTGTCAATATCAATAAATAACGTAAACAATCATAACATATTCATCTTAAACTTTCTCATTTGAAATGAACCCAAAACTTTTTTTATAGTTGCTTCTCAGTCCGCTAACCGGGGACGTGCCGTGCTGTTACTTGGCTTTGCTCAAATATTCCAACAAGATGTCATCAAAATGATCAAGGTGACAAATTCATTACGCCAGACGCGCGTTTCGTCTACTTAAGACTCATCAGTGGCGTTTAACTCTAAATGCTTAAAGTATTTTTTCATTCGGTGATGGAATAATATAAGTCCACTGGGATCGTGTAAAAACACAATACATGTAGTTCAAAATATTATATAAAAGTCTAAAGAGTCTACCAACCAGCAAGCTTATTAAGTATCGGATCGACAAACATGACGATACAGCATAAACAAAAAATAATAATATACAAGTCTAGAAGATTATGCAACGATACAAATATATATATATATATATATATATACATATATAAGTCTGATAAGAGTCTGCTGCATACATCTGACTTCCACATGAAGCAAATGGTGGAATATTCAATTTTAATCCCATTTTCTTTAATTCTGTTTCAATTGTGAAACCTTTATCTGCCATTACTGCATCTCCTCTTGAACATATCCCAGATCTTTCAGCTGATTTAAAAGTGAATAGAAACCACTTTGCTCGGTTATGGCCTTGTCGGAAATTGATCCTGTAAAAAGTTCAGAAATGAATATTACTGACCCACAAGGATCACATCCTATCAATGCCTTTAATGTTGTATTTCCTTTATAGTCACTGTACAATTGACTTTGAAGTCCTAAAGCACATGGGGTTTGATTTTTTATTTCGGTTCCATCAATAATAATCAAAGTATTAGGAAAATCACTCTTAAAGTCCTTGGGCATATTTTCAATAATAGTGTCTCTGTGAGGCCAGATAGAGCTGTCCAAACTTTAAATATATGTGATCGACCCATGTATTGAATATGCTGCTAGCAGATTGGACTGTCAAATCAAATCGCATGGCAATATCGTTAAGTCCAAAATTATGTCGCAGTCTTATAAGAGTAAGAAATAAACAATCTTCTTGCAAAAGTTTTTTAATATCAGTTCGTCCCTTTTCATATTCCAGTGTAAAAGATTCAGGAAGTAAAAACTGCAATAGTGTTTTGAATCTATCATTTTCTATTGCAGTATAATTAAACAGCCCTTTAATTTTTGACTCTTTCTCCAAAACACTTTCAACACTGAATTTAGACACACGGTTTTCATTAAGCTCTTCCTTGAGATTCTCATTTTCTGTTGCAAGTTTTTTTAACATGTCCTGAAGTTCTATTATTTTGTCATTTTTCTCATAATTTTCTTGTCTCAGTTGTTGAATGTCTACGGTTGTGGGAAGTAGATCCATTGGTGATACCCCTATACAATTTAAAAAAAAATTTCATTACCTGTAGATGTATTTCATATTAAGACTGTCATACTGTCCATTTTCAGACAAGAAATTTAAAGGCATCATCTTTACCTGAAGCAAGTGTTGGTTGTGGGGATACAAATATATTTAAGTCCTCACCTGTTGAACTACCACAAGAATATATAGATCTAAATTTAGGGTATGACAACATTAATTGTGAAGAAATGGAGATAAAAACTAGGGATCAATCCAACACAGTATTGGTTTGAAGGAAGAAAAAACAGACTGACTGCATCAAATTTTGGAAAATCCATGCCTTCAATAAAATTTTTGCCAAATTTATTCAACATAAAAGAAATATATGCAGCTTCCATTGATTATGGAAAACGCCATGAAAGTGTTGCGAAGGGGAAATACTTGCAAACTTTTCCTGACCGTCATTTTCATGAGTGTGGGTTAGTTGTAAATTAAACGTTTGCATTTCTTGGTGCTACCCCAGATGGGAAAATATGTGACAATGGAGAAAGTGGAATAATAGAAATAAAATGTCCATTTTCTGCAAGGAACATGGAAGTGAAATCAGCCTGCACATCAGTTACAGACTTTTTTATGGAAATAGTGGGCAATAAAGTTAAACTGAAAAAAATCATAACTATTATTCCCAAGTACAAGGGCAGTTAATGATAACTGGTGCTGCTTTCTGTGAATTTATTGTATATACAAAATGTGACATGGTTGTCCAAAGGATTAAGCCAGATGTGCCTTACATGAGAGACATGCTTCAAAAGCTTGCACAATTCTTCAAAGAGTTTGCACAACCCTTTTTAAAGCCCATGTCAGTTTAAATAATTATTATTTACATACATTGTTCATCTGTCTGTGTACTTGTTCCAGTATCTACTTCCATAAAAGATATGTTTTCATTTCTGAAAAAAAATATTTATGTAAACAAATGTTGTCCTCTGTTGTTATCTACATGTATAGTAACTTTCGGTGTTTTTTCATCTGAAATTGTTATTTAGCTACTTAAAATCAATCTTTCAACTGTATATTTAGATAAGCATCAATAGCACTTTGTACATCAATGCATGTACATAAATTAAAAGTAAATAAAGATTCTTTATTGTCAATCATGCCTAAGTGTACAAAAAAATTGTATATGCTTACACTCACATGTAATCTTCAGCAGTGAAGTTTAGCCGTTTTCTCTTATTTTGCTTTTGAGGGCTAAATCGGGTTGTCCTTTTTCTGCTGGGTTTGCTAACGGATCCATCAGTCTGTACAGGATCTGGAAATTCATCTGTTGGACCATTTTCCCCCACAAAATGCTAAAATAACACACAAAGTATTACAATTACTGTAATGTTACATCCTACATTTTCAACTTATAAGGTAAACTTTGATTTTATTTATTTTTGACAATATAATTTTCTAAAGCAATTTGATTTACTTCATTTGCTGGGGAACAGACCTACAGTGTGACACTGGCCCCATCATTTATTTCTATTTACAATTAATTAATTAAAATAATTTTGAACTAAAAAATTGTGAGAAAATAAATGAAACTAAATACACAGCTTCAAAAAACAACTTTAAGAATCAATTTCTAAAATGATCAACACGAAAACAAAAGACGAAATCTAGCCACTCGTTCAGCTGTAAATACGTATATATACGTAGTACATTGGATTGTGTATAACATTTTACACGCTGTTGTGAATAATTAAAAACAAGTGATAAATATTAATTACATAGTTAAATAATTTGCGAACAATCCTTGCCTTAGAACAGACTGCTTTATGTTTGTTGATTCGATTGACATTAAGTTGGTCATGAGGTCGCCCACATGCTTTTATCCAACGTAAACATTTGTCCAAATTCTTCTTTGGTTTGGGAAACGGGATGAATTTATATCCCTGCATTCTGTCTGGATAACGCTCGTCCGAGTTACATGTGCCCCAAGCACAACGGCGTACCATTTCTGCTATTAAACGTATCAATTTTCGGCAAACTATCAGTACCCACAAATGCATTAACGATTTGTTTGTGGGAGAAAGATGGCGGACTGTTGTCGTCATGTGATCTAATAATAAATGCAGCGCGTTGATTGGTCAGTTTACTAATTAAGATTGATATCTCGGAATCATGAATTGAACACGCTAAATCGGACAAGCGAATGCAGTGGAATACCAGGGGTCATGATTGACCTTTGTGCTATACTACACAAAGAAGGCATTCCTGGAAGACTCATTGTATCTGCTAATGGACACCCCACGGAAAAGATTTCAGAATTTGTCGGTCACAATCTAAGACCATTAGTAAAAGCCCTTCAGTCCCATATCCAAGATGCAACAGATTACCTAAAAAATGCAGTCCTTAAATCCTCTACCTCAAAACACATTGCTTGCTACTATGGACGTGTCATTTTGTATACAAACATACAACAAAATGAAGGAATTACTTGATGCGAAGCTGTATGGAACACCAGACAAGAAAAAAATCCCCCAAAGGAATGTCTTGGTAAATTGCTTACTCTCGTCCTTGAACACAACAATTTTGTTTTTAATGACGAACACTACATTCAAGTGAGTGGTACTAGCATGGGAACTAAAATGGTTCCATCTTATGCCAATATTTTTATGGGAAATCTTGAAAAACAGCTGTCTGATGCACTATATAAACATAATATATTTTTTATTTGTTTATAGATCTTCGAGAATGTTAGGAAACAACTGTGGTCGAGGGAACCACCCTCGTCCATTCGAATTGCAAGGGATCAACTGGTGGAAGTGAGTATTTTTATTTCATATCAAGATCGCTTCATTAAATTTTATATCTTTATAAATGAAATTAATTTAGTAAATATCGGTGTAAACAATTATATTAAGTAGAATATTGAATTCATATGAATAAAGCTGTAATACTATATATAATTCCCGTTTTCATTTAGTATATGTTCTCTTTTGTGTATTGTAGGCCATTGAATGGGAGGATCCTATCATATCCCCACTCTGGAATGCAGTAATTGCACTCCAGAAGGAAGTAGAAAGACTTAAACAAAAATCAAGGAAGAAAGGAGTTAGATATGAGGATTTATCATCAAAACTGAAAAGTAATATAATTGTGTTAGAACACTGCAATCTTTGGTGAATTTTTTTTCAAATGAAATCACGAGATAAATAATTTTACAAAGTCTCTTCATGGAATCCATTATTGAAACATGCCATTGTATATTACATAAAGTCTCTTCATGGAATCAATTATTGAAACATTCCATTGTATATTACATAGAGTCTCTTCATGGAATCTATTATTGAAACATTCCATTGTATATTACATCGTGTCTTCATGGAATCCATTATTGAAACATTCCATTGTAAATTACATAGAGTCTCTTCATGGAATCCATTATTGAAACATTCCATTGTATATTACATAGAGTCTCTTTATGGAATCCATTATTGAAACATTCCATTGTATATTACATAAAGTCTCTTCATGGAAGCTATTATTGAAACATTCCATTGTATATTACATAGCCCACAACACACGTTTTTTATATTGTGTAAATGGAGCTATGTGAATAGCATGTTTTATGCTGACGAATGTATTTCTACAATTTGAATTTCCCTCCACTCTGCTAAATTTACTTTATGTCGTATGGCGTTTTGATTGGTGGAATATATAATTAGATTTCTGACCAAAACGTAAACAAAGCTTTAATGCCAGCTCATCAATATTTTTGTATTCCTGTGCAGTTTTAATGTTATTCTTGCCATTTGGATATTAGTGTCTTCAATAGTTTCATTTGGACACTTCGAAGATCGATTGGGATCGATTTTAACTGATTGAAAGATCAATTTAAGGTTTTTTTACGTGTGATCTTACAAAGTCAAAGGACGCGGTCAGTGACCCAATTACAGATCTATCGAGTTGTGATGGTTGTTTTTCGTTACAATTAGGATATAGGTATGTGTATTTTTAAGGATTAATCGTAGCACGTAATTTGGTACTTTTATAGTCGTATTTGGGCTGCGAACAAGGAAGGGAAGAAATACAGACAATGTTTCATAACACTGAATTGCTGTTTATATAAGTAATGCGCAGATTCTGCTGACGTCATCGATATCTGTGTATTTACATTGAGGATGAATGATAAGCGTTTTATATCGCGCGCTTATCACTGGAGCTACTGGTGAACTTTTGATAGCAATTTCGGTTTGATTCAATGTAGTTTTGTGCTACGGTGTTGCAGGTGCTAGCATAGACACATTGTCGCGTCACAATGGTTTTCGCCAGTGTTTGTTGCAATTCCAACCGCAAGCTGTTGTTCTACAGATAGGTGGTAATGACCTGTAGTTGTCACAGCTACGTCCAGAAACTCTTGCCTATAAAATAATAGACTTCATGGAGTGGTGTTTGTCCTCTATTGACTTTGTAAAGGATGTTGTAGTGTGTGAGCTGTTTTGTCGTTACAGCCCCTGGTATATAACTGCAGAGGAATACGAACATAAACGAGCCATAGTAAACAACATGTTATCAGTTTAATTACAGGATAGACCATATTTGACATTTTGGAAACACTTGCGTTTAATGCAAAGCCCTTTATCAATCATTGGAAATGATGGTGTACATTTATCCGCTGTTGGCACTAGGAAATTTTACAGTTTGAGACTAGCCATTTTGCATGCTTGATAGACTGTAACTTGTTTTAGTTGCATGTTGATTAGATTTTAATTATGGTTAGTGATAGATTTGTTCATATTTCTATTGTATTTGTATTTTTATTTTATACCAGGTTCATGTCTAGCCCTACCAATTACAAGTGCATGTATGGTGCATGTTTGTGAATTTGTAATGATTTTGATTGTCATGTACATGTGTCTGTTAAGTTCGAACTTACGATGTATACTTGTATAAAGAACAGAGGAAAATTGTATGCGGTGTGTATATAATGAAAATCAATTAATTGGGTATGAAATCAGCAGTAATTCAAAATTCGTCATTCTAAACTACGATTATCATATTTTAAAATTACGATTGTCATCCAAAATACGATGATCATTTAAAAATTTTCGAACCCAAATATCTCGGGACTTAGACCGTGTACCTTTCCACAGTTTTGCAAACAGGTAAATAATATATAGATCTTATTGGCTGCTGGGTGTGGTCTGACGCCATCGTTTATGAAAAAAGATACAGGAGAAAAACAATTTTACCTGTTTGATCCTCGACATCTTGGGATAATGGTAATTGCAATTACGATTATCGGTTTAACACCACTACAGATAGGGTAGTGAACCCCCTCGTAGAAATGTAATCATACAGGGAGAACCCCCTCACCAGACATCAAAATAACCCCTCATAAGGGCTATAAATAAAACGGGGAGAGACCCCTCATAAGACTATAAATAAAATGACCCCCTAATAAAGACAATACATAAAATACCCCTCATAGTGGTTATAAATAAAATTGGGGGCCTCTCATAAAGACTATAACTAAAATGTTGGGATTGACTCATACATACTATAAATAAATATAGGGGTACCTCATTAACAATTTTGGACAATTCAATTGACATATATCACAATTTGAAAAGGGAAATAACTGCACAATTTTTGAAGATTTCTACACAATTAAAACATGTAATTTATTTTCTGTATTATGTCAATATGAAATGAAGTAAGATACATACCTTGTAAAGTATTCCCTGTGTGTATATAGAAACATAATCGGATGTATTATTAACAAAACTACATGAGCCCATTTTGTTGTCAAGTGTTTAATAAAATCACCTAAGCAAAAAGATAGCTCCTGTTTTTTTTTGTTTTGGTATTCTTCTTTTATTTTACCTAAATAAATACAAATCATAAAAAACTAAAATATAAAAAGTACATAAAAGTTGCAAAAAATACAACAGTACTGAGTGTTATTAATTACAAAATAACAAAAAAAACAATCATTACAAGAAGAATAATTTTTGTATTCTTTCTTTACTTTTCTTTTTTTTTGTTTTTTTTTGTTTTTTTAACTGAAGATAATTTATTGCACTGATGCTGTTAACAATTTACTCAAGTTACAGCTTAAGCTTGAGTATCCCTGTAATTAGTCACTAGACAACCAGGGAGATTGCCTAGTAAAAAAATCACTTATTAAACAATTTTGTTAGTGTAAAAAACTAATGTACAAATTGAAACATTTACACATTACAATCATATACAAAATACGGAATTTATACTATAAGTATCCCAGCTGTGACTTCGTTTTAAATTAACTGTTCTGAATAATGACCTTTTGTACGTGTACCGTTATCATTGTGTCTGAGATTAATTGACTTGTTTAATTAGAACTACAGGTAAATTTATTGTTTTAAAATAATACTTTTGTTTTCTTTGTTTGTGTATAATGTTTTATTGCAAAATAATAGCATTATTATCAGCAAGCGCACAATATACGACACACTTTAAATTCATGTAAATAATTGCGAAAGCTGAAAATTGCTGATAAAACTCTCAGCTAAACATTTGGTATACATTAAGTTTAAGAGACAGTGTTCAAAAATTTTCGCAAATCATAAATTTTTCAAATTCTTCTGTACTGAGTAAAAAAAAAGTGTGTTTGAGTCCTTAATTGTGAAGTGCTTTCTTTTATGGTACTCATTTTTGAAGACCTTTAAAATATTAATGCTGGTATCTTTTTTAGAATTTGACAAAAAGTATGATTTATAGATTGTAAACATGATCAGAGTGAGGAGATAATTTATACCATAATAACATAATTCTTCAATTTTATATCCAAATACCAGATTTTCTATTGAAAGCACATGGTCATCATAGCCTAGTTTCCCTAGTAAGGTTTTTATGCTGTCCAAAAAGCTTTTAATATACTGGCATTTCAAAAATAAATGTTCATAATTTTCTGTTTCATTACACAGATGACAGTTTTCATTATCAACAATTCTAAATTGTTTCAACATTTGTTTACTTGGCAAAATAAAATGTAATAATTTATACCTGAACATCTTCAATTTATTGTCTTTTAAGACAAAAAATATATAGTGTAACATATTTGTTCTTTTGAAAGAAATAAAGGATATATCTTTTTTCAACACTGATTCCCATCTGAGAAAACCAACTGGTTTTTCTGGCTTATTTTTATTTAGTAATAGCAAATAAATCTGTTTTGTTGAAAAGGTGTTGAAGGGAACTAGTTTTCCATTACAAGGAAGAACAATTTCTAACTTTGTGAAAACTTTTGTTTTTACTGAATTTTCTGTTTTCAATTGGGCTAACCATGCTTTTGGTAGAGCAGAAATTAGTGTATTCAGAAAACCAGTTAGTTACTTTTGACAATTTATTCATGATAACATGTTGATTAATTTTCCCTCTTCCACCTATAATGTCATTAATAAATATGATTCCATCTTTTATCCAATTGTTATACACTAAACATTTGTGGTTTAGAGTTATATGCCCATTGCCCCATATTATTTGCTGTCGAATCTCCTTAAATGAGATAGGTTTAATATTAGTACATGTACCTTGTTTAAATTTTATCCAGGCTTTGAGTATGTTATAATAAAATTTTGGCATTTCAATTTTTACATGTTGGATAAACTTAATATCCACTGTATTAAAATGAAAAACTATTAAGTTTTCACCATATTTACTGAAATAAAAATTTGGTATAACTTTCCAATGTGCAGATTCTGTTTCTTTGTCAATTAACCGTTTTACCCACATTATATTTAATGCGGTGACATATAGGTCAATGTCTGTCATTTTAAGCCCCCCTTGTAGATAGTCTAATCGTAAAGTTTCTCTTTTTATTTTTTCATTCTTATAGTTCCAAATAAAATTATATATAAGTTTCTTATATTTTCCAATATATTCCATACTGACCTCAGTGACAGAAGCTGCGTATGTTAATGTTGGAAGGATTAAGGATTTAACTACTGTTATTCGACCCAACATGGTCAACTGTCTTTTATTCCAATTACTAATTATTTTTTCAGATTTATTATATTGTTTTTCTAGGTTTAGCTTTTCACATTCTTCTCTATTGTGTCCAAAATATATTCCCAAACATTTTATAGGTCCTGTACTCCATTTTATATTTTCAAATTTATCTCTTGATGATTTCAATTTACCTAAGTAGATACCTTTCTTTACTTTTCATAAATTATACAAACCATATAAAAACAAAATATAAAAAATTCAATCATAGAAAATTATAAACCTAACTTGAAAAATCTTGGCACATACTTGTGTTTTTATTATTAACATAAAATTGGTTGATTGATAAAATTCACAATGAAATTAAAATAATCTTATATCTTAAGAAAACAATATGTTCCAGTCACAAAAAAAAGAAAACTAAATAATATATCCTAATGAAATTTGATAAGGAAAAATTAAAAAAAAATGAAAATACTATGAGTGGATAAGACACTTAACTTGAAATATTACAAAAGCTTTAACAATTCTTAACTAAAATAAAAAATCCAAACAATAGTTACAATCCTAAACAAAGTGGAACTTTGTTTTTGGAACTTTGTTTTTGCAGGTTAAATATTAAATACAAAAAATGAATTAAATTTACCTCACAAATTACATTGACTGGAACAAATATACATCACAGAATTTGTTAAAGTGAGAAACATCATATATGTACCAACTTACAGCAAAGTCCAGGTCACCAACTGTATAGCAGTACTTTTTTTCCTTCTAACAATTAAAAAAAAATACTAAAAAATTATCATGCGAGCAACAAAGGTGAATAAGATTTTAACACCAACATTGAAATTTCATATTAAAATTGAGGTAGTATAAAATGAGATATTTTTACATTCATACTTTTAAGGTGTATACGAGTGTTAAATATTTACATGGAAGTTACATATAAAATTTGAGGTAGCATAAACAATGAGGTATTTTCTTTTTAAGAAATCTAAATTACAGTATATTAAATATTTTACATTCATATTTTTACAAAAAAAACAAAAAAGACTGAATGTTAAATTGATATTTTAACAAAGTTGATAAAAAATTTACTAAAGGTTAATCTTTTTCTTCAATAATTATCTTTTTATCCAAGTGTTAATTTGTGATATTCTGAAAAAGTGATTACAAAAAAGGTGCTTACGAAAAATTACAAAGATGATTCTTTTTTAAATAATTTCCTTTTTGTCTGGCTACGGGTTCTTTTAGCAACCGGTTCTTCTTCATTTTCAAGAGAAATGTCAAAAATGCCTGTGTCAGTAGCAGGTGATGGATGCAATGAGGCTGGTGATGGTATAGATAATGGATGTAAGGATGCTGGTGATGGTGAAGGTGTCAATATGAGTGGTGAAGGTTGTGAAGTGGTTGATAAAGGTGTCATCATGATGGAAGCAGGTAATTGTTTGTATGGTCTTTTCTTTAATTTATAACAACAAATTATTATGATGATTATAACCAAAATACTGGATATAATACCCCAGATCATGAATGCTGTAAAAACAAAAAAACTATTATAAAATTCAGCAGGACATGCAACTCCAAAATGATATAACATGTACGAGTTTTAATTACATACAATTTAATTAAAATATTCTTAAATAATACAACAACTATAACATAAATCATGAAAACACATACCAAATCATAATGAATATTAACAATAAACTGTTACAATAACCATTATTGAATTTTCAAAAAGGTGGATATAGTGGAGATAAAAGAGAAATTTAAATTATTCTTTTCAAACTCCAAAACTCATAAGTATTTAGGTGTGCATCTGGAACGTTAGCCGTTACTTTCATTCATTCTTTATTTCTTATAAACCAATACCATGGTACACAGCTGCAACAAGTATTTTATCGATATGGATTTGATCGAAAAAAACCTATAATTGAAACATTGACTTTCTTAAAATTTAACCATCAAACTCATATATTTGTATATTGACTCAGATAAAAATATTTAAATCTATATCTAATAACAACGCAGTTATTTAATCAATACATTATAAGAAGCGAGGACAAGGGTTTCTGCGAGACTTTATTAAACGCAATTCAGTGTTCTTTAAAATAAAACTTACCACAAACACCTTCATCAGGTAGACATGTGTATGTACAGCTTGTATTTACATGGTGTACGATTGGTGGTTTTACTTGAAAACTAACTCTACAACTGCAATAGTTCTCTATTTCAAGATTTGTAATTCCGTAAGGTATCTTGAAATCAGTATTTTCACAAAAACAATTTGCAAAGATCCCTTTATATCTACATAAATTACCAATATCGCCCAAACACAGACCTAAAAGTATTAAATAACATAAACCTTTCATCTTTCTGTTTAATGGTACTGCCAGTTGTCACGTGTTCAATACAACTGTATGGGTAATATAAAATGGGGTTCAAATACAAATATTAGTGATGTAGCCTCCTTTTTCAAATTAGAATTATGCATATTCTAGAGTATTAATTCGTTACTACATATAAATTGTAAAAAATGAGAAATTAAACCGTTAAATATCTTACTTAGCATTCAATTTCGAGTACCATACTGTTCTCCGTATAAATAGGTATTTTCAGCAGTCGTCACTCGATATCTTTCACCACCAAAACATTTCGTCCTTAAGACATCATAGAACTTTTTTCACATACAATCTCAGTAATATACGAACTCTTCATCTCGGTCTTTGTGGTAAAGTTAGTGATATGGCAGCTCAATAAAATCGATATATACATGTATATGTAGCAACATTCAATTGGTATTTAAAAAAAATGAAATCTATATGTATATAATACGGTATCGTGTTGCTTAAAAAAAATATTTCACACGTAAGACGGGGTTAATGTATTATCATAGAACCATCTAGATTAAGTAGAACAAATACTGACTATACGTAAAATAATGCTAACTGGCCAATCAGTCAATGTATATTTCAAAATGACCTAACAATTTTACACAACTAGTGAAATAATTATATAGAGTTGACATTTCCTGATAAATACCTATAAATCTTGTGATTTCATTTCTCATTAGAAAAAATCAAAATATCATCTAGAAACGTCCAAGATTCTCACGATTTTGATGTGAACAAAAAAAAATCAATACTAATCAATCAAAATGTTTGCGATTTATGAAATTTTTATTGAGAAAGTGTGCTTTTCAAAAGGCGTGTTATTATATAAACTCGACATTTACTGATAAATGACTGTGATTCCATTTATAATCATAAAAAATGCAAAATAAAAAATATTTTCCACTGTTATGTATGACGGTGATGCTATATAAATACATCGACAAAGTACCGAAATATCATCAAAAAATGGCACAGAAGATGATACAAATGTAAGTACCTATTTATTTTACAGATATACACCAGAGCTGAAGTACGTTTTTAAATATTTTATAATTGTCCCCATTCAACGAATCGCTGATTTATGAAATTCAGTTTTGCTTGAATTGACCAACTAAATTATTTCTTCACTAGTGTAAGTAACTAATTTTTAGATATGTGGTGTGTACCTTTTTTATTATTATTATTATACACATGACACTCTTATATACCTATCTATCGATTGATCGATCAATCATCAATTAATCAATCAATCAATCATTAACCTAGGTTGCACATCAATTAAAACTAGCAAATGGGAAATATTCGATAAAAATTTAAGATAACATATAATAGCTTTTCATAAATCAATTTTATTGTTAAAATAATACAAATATACTACACTATCATAGCGGACATTTCGTTAAGGTTTTTTTTCAAATATTCTGTCGGTTGGTCTTACAACGTCGTTGATATATCGAGTTAATCTCTGGAGGTAATTCCATTGTTTCTCATTCTTATAAACCCCTCTTATAATTGTCTTATTTCCAATGAAATATCCGATGTCAATTCGAATTTGTTGTTGATATAAACACACTGTCACTTTATATTGTTCTGTTAAATCAAGTTGTTTAATATGTTGACACAGAGTTTCATTATGTTCATTGTTTATTTCCTCAAAAACGGCGTGGTGATTTTGACACAGTCCGATTCATGCTTAGCTGAATAATTAGCCGCATTACTGATTATTGTTAAACTTATCGCCATTACAGTAACAAGAACAATAACTCCGGTCCATTTCAGAATGGTGATATGCATATTATATTGTTCATACAGTGACGATAAATTGGAAACGATACTAGATTGGGAGGGTACTTTACTACCCATTTTAAACTTGATAGAGGCTCCCGATTGATCTAAAATCATACTTTCACAGGCGGCCGAATTCATGTCTACGAATGAATATGTTAGAATGAATCGAATGTTTTTATACATCTTTTTTTTATTTTTACACATTTATTGATTCAGAACGATTCCGTATTTAACAATTAATGTTTCCTTTTTGTTTCAGTGGTAAAATTAAGCAAAAGGATTAACATAAAGTTTTTTTTATTTCACAGGGAGAACGTTAGTGGAGAACATCAAACACCGTAAGTGAAAACCTTTATTGCCATATATTAATTGAATTAATTCCAATATCCAATATATATTTATATATGATCAAGTCACCGTATGTAACAAAGTATAAATAGTAAGGTGTTATCTCTTCTTACATATACTTAAATGATTTGGGTTTTTTTTCAGTGTCATCGATGGTTCCTTAAACATGTTAAATGACAAGGAAAGAAGAATAGTAAATGACAATCATGAAATTGTTGTCCAAAAAATCGAAAGAATAAATTCATAAATTACATATTTAGAAACGGTTTTGGTTGGCGAAAAAGAAAAACTGAAAAAAGAACTCAATTATCATGATGTGTTAGCGGAAAGATATTCGTACCTTAAAAAATTATAATGTTGTATGTACCTTATAAAGAATTAAAATAACGTGTTTTAATTGTCTATTGGGAAGACATGCAAGTCTGAGTCAGCCAAATCGATCAACGAACAATATATACATCACGCACAGAACGATATATCGGAATGCAATGAGTGCGCATCATACATATAGAGTGTATGATAGCATTCAAAACAACTAAAATGATGTTATATTTTTTTAATTGTATAAACGAGTATACATACAATAACTGTAAGTCGACGAATTACTAATAATGTATTAGGACAAAGAACAGTATATTTTTGCATCAATTGGTGTCATCGTCTGTGGTTGAAGCCCAAACGGATTTCATGAGTTCAAGATTTCCTTCTTGGTTTGGACTCATTTCCTCCATTTCTTCTTTCTCTTGAAATGGTGTACACTCATTACATTCAGATAGATCGGCCT
Organism: Limnoperna fortunei; assembly: GCA_944474755.1. NCBI lineage: Eukaryota > Metazoa > Mollusca > Bivalvia > Mytilida > Modiolidae > Limnoperna > Limnoperna fortunei. Next base: position 62,957,497 of record OX104123.1, read on the forward strand.
GAGCATGATGTGTGTATTCACATATTACTGATGAATTAAGTTCTGGGACAAAATCTCTTATGATATCCATTATACTTTGTATTTTTCCCCATTTAAGCTGATTTAAAGCTACTCCCTTTTTTGTGGCCACCGGTTTTTGTCTGAGGGTTTCCAGAAATGTCTTATGTCTACTGTGGGGAAATTTGCGCTTATGGTCACATACACACCACCACCTAAATGGAATAATTTCTCTTCATCATCGTCCAGTTTATCCATTAGGCTGTCATGGAACATGCTGTCGATCTCGTCTTGCTTCATTTCAAGCATAAGCCATCTCGACATAGTGAGTTTAACTCCCTGTTTAGTGGGATATTTTTATCACCCTTTTCGAGATACTTTCTTATGTGTATGAATACCTCATTCTTATATTCATTTGCGACAACGTACCAATTATCTTCTAAAGGAAGCATACATCTGTTTTCGTCATTTTTGCTGTTAGGTTGGTAAATTTTGAGCTGCTTTGCTAACTCTGCTTGTCCACTTTTAATCAACGCCATCCTGAACTGATGAAAATAAGAGAAACTTGCTTCTGTCAAGTAATCAAGAATGCGTTCTGCTCTGGTTTTTAGGCAAGAGATGGCGAGCATTTCATTTTGTGTCTCTCGTGATAATACCCCTTTGAGTCTGAGGTGATGAATAACCATATCAGTATTCATTTTACGAATAAGGACACTTCGGCATTCCACCATACTCTTCCTTTCGCTTTTTTCCATAATGAAGCTCGTTAATGTTGATCAGGAAATGAAGGTGTAATCATTTTCTTATATACAAGAAGAGTACACGCATGGACGCTTTTTAACAATAGAACCCTGATTGATGTCAAGATTACACAACTGTATGAAATAAGTTGAGGGGAGATCGTTGACATCAAACAACATAACCCCTCATTTACAATGCTCAAACACAAACAAAAAGTATCCATCAGAAAATCATTTAATCGTGACGACTTGTCTATAAAAAGAAGATGTACCCTCAAAATCATCGCCAAAAATTCGATTTATAGATTAATATTTTTTCTTTATAAATAGTAAACAACAACAAAAAAATGGATACAAGGAAACTAATAAGCTTGAAGGACATTTTGAAGTCTATCGAAACGCTCGATGAATTACATTCATGGATGTTAGAAAATGAACTATTAATTCATCCCTTGGTGCAACAAAGAAGGGCTGAAATCATTTGTAAGACTATAAACACATTTTCCGACGTATCTTCTTTAACACAATGGGCAGTAGAGAACAACGTTTTATGCGACGATGCAGTCATTGACAGACTGAATACATTGTTAACGTGTAAACAGTGTAATGTAACATTTACTTTAGAGTCCGAATTACAACAACACGAGACCAATCACGAGTTGTTGGACGAAATCGTCAATTGTAAATTGTCAAACGTACCGTCCACAAAGACAACCATTACTGATTATTTAGCAACTACTCCTCTGGAAAACATTTCTTACGACAATACAAATAGTTTTTATTTCGACTTGGATGATTTAGTTCATGCAACACATTTAACTGTTGATCCGCTGGTGACCGATTTAGACATAGATTCTTTACCAAGCACAAGCACTAGTTCGTTATTACCCTTACCTACAGTTCAGTCCGGAGGGGGCGATGTGCAAGGAGATGACGATACTCAAGGAGATGACGATACTGTATATATCTTTCGAAAAACATGAACTAAGACCTTCTCTAAAAAATTTAGCAGTTGAGACCACATATAAGATAAAATTCACTGATATGTGGAAAGGTAAAAAAATTAAAATACTTTTAAAACAGATACACGGGATGTTCCAAGATGTTTTAACAAAAGCTCGTGGAAGTGATAACGATTTAGGACGTGTCATAATTAACCATCCAGCACTAAACAATGCCATCGTCGTACCACTTCAGAAATGGTCTAATCTAAACGCCAATAATGTAATGGAAAACATAGAAAGAGTATTGAATAGTGAAGAGAACTTAGCTATTGACTCTCAAATGGAGATAACTATAGGAAATATTGACGTCCCTAAAGGCTCAGGACCTACACATATTATCAGGTTAACAGGTCCACAAAATTCAATATATCTTAAAAAGTCATTATTAAAAGTATCCAATGACGATCAGCTTTGCATGGCTTTGGCCATTGGGAGATGCTTTTTGAAGCTTTGTACAATTGTACCCTTAGAAGAATGGAAAAGAATAACAGAGAAATATCATTCGTCGCTGAATACCACGATGAAAGTCATTAAACATAGAAAAACGACAAATAGTTTTTATAAGCATGTAGGAGATATAACTGTAAAAAGACACGCTAAAAACATGGCTGTTACCTTGTGTAGTGAAGCGGGAGTTTCAATCGATAGGCCGTTAGGTTTATCAGACATAAACCACTTTGAAGATCTTTTGGACGTAAACATCCTGGTATTATCCTCGAAGTTGGGAAACATATTTTGTCGAGTTGCCAATAATCCACATAGACGAAATCTGTATCTATACATGACGTCAACGGACGACCAAATTGGACATTTCGATGGTATCGGAAACATTAACGGATTCTTTGGATATGGATACTTCTGTGAGACATGTCTAAAACCTTATAAAAACAAAGGAAAACACTCTTGTGAAACGACATGTAACGTGTGTTGTAGGGATACATGTTTGCTGGGTGTACAAATGAGCTGTCGATTTTGTCATAGAACTTGTCGTTCGTACGAATGCTACGTAGCACACACTGTAAAAAAAATAAGAAAGGAAAAGAGGTTGACAAATCTTTATGCGAAAAAAATATACCAATGTAAAACTTGCAAAAAAGTATTAGAAAGAGAAAAAAGGAAACCAGAGGATCACATTTGTGGAGAATACAAATGTAAAAATTGCTTCGAATATTTTTTGGATCAACATTTGTGTTATCAACGTCGACATTTTGAAAAAGACAAATAAAAGGCCCCCAAAAAATTCTTTTTTTACCATTTCGAAACGACACAAAACGAGCTAATATCATGCAAAGTGGGATATAAGCCTAATATTCCTTGTGACGGTTGTACACCGGAAACGAGATGCAACAAATGCAGATTATGTACGAATTGCGAAGAGTCAAGCTGTGGTTTGGAAGAGCACAAGGTCAATTTTGCCGTGCTACAGTCTTCGTGTGATAAATGTATGGACGACGAATTAGATGAAAATTCACGATGTGAAATCTGTGGAAGTCTTTGTGTCAAATGTCGAACATTCAAAAAGAATACTTTTGTTCCACCTTGTCCAGACTATTGTGGTTACAGACAGAGAGTATTCAAAGGTTGTAGGGCCGTGATAGAGTTTTGTGATCACATCATGACTCCTCACTATAAAAATACTGTACTAATAGCGCATAATGCGAAGGCCTTTGACAATTATCCCATCCTAAATACTTTGATCGACTATCACGCAGTCAAACCTAGTAAAATCCTCTATAATGGTTCAAAAATCATGTACATGAAAGTGGAGAAAGGGATTGGTCTTACCTTTTTTGGATTCCATGAATTTTATTGGGATGAGACTGTCAAACATACCCGACTGTTTCGATTTGAAGGAACTCCGAAAGGGTTTCTTTCCGCAGCTTTTCAATACTAGCGAAAACCAATTGTATAGGGGTCCTTACGTCGATAAGAAATTCTATGGATACGATTTTATGGACGCGAGAGAAAGGGACAAATTTTTGCAATGGTACGACACAAAACAGAACGAGACTTTTGATTTCCAACAGGAAATGTACGACTATTGCGTATCCGACGTCGACATCTTACGCAGGGGTTGCATAAAATTTCGACAGCTGTTGATGGGGGTGACTTCTTGCAATGGAAAAACGAAAGGTGTGGATCCTTTCGATTACGTGACCATTGCTTCGGTGTGCCAGGGAATCTACAGAGAGCTGTTTTTGGAAGAAACGCACGAAACCCAAGTACTAGATCTGGAGTCAGGAAAACTTGTACAATGCCCTACGAAGTTCGTGGAAAATGTTTGGACCGTTCTATTACCCAATGGTCAATGTTTTGAATCATCTGACATCATCGAGAAATATCGCATAAGAAAACGTGTTTTCACCAAGAGTCAAATAGCAATTGTCCCGTCGGAAGGTTACACCAAAAGAGATAATTTTAGCAAAGCATCCATTCAGTGGTTGGAGTTGACGATGTGGATTGCAAATCGCGACAAAAAAGATGGTATTGCGATGAAAATACGTCATGCTCTGAACGTTGGAGAACATCATGTGCCCGGAACCAAGTACAGACTAGACGGGTTCGACGAAGCTACTAAGACAGCCTACGAGTTTCTGGATGAGTTTTTATAACTGAATTAACTTGAATTATTATTTTATAATTATAAAATAATATATACAATATTATTCTTTTTTATTTTTGTTACAGGGTGTGTGTTCCATGGTTGTCATACCTGTTTTCCAACAGATCGTAGAACAACAATCCATCCCATTACTAATTATTCCATGAGCGAATTATATCATCTGACCAAGAAGAAAGAAATGGTGTTGAGGACGTTAGGGTATCAGTACAAGAGTATTTGGGAACACGAATTCTATCAGCAGTTAAAGCACAATACAGAAATGAGGGAATTTGTGTCTTCTCTCGATATAACTGAGCGTTTAGACCCTAGAGAGAGTTTCTTTGGTGGACGTACTAATGCGATCAAACTGTTTCACGAGACCAAAGCACCGGGAGAACCATTGAATATTACGACTATACGAGGTGAGATTTACGTGTACTTGTGTTATTTTATTGATGTTACTATAAACAAAATATATTAAACATGGTAATAAATGTGTATTTTTGTTTTATTTTGTAGTTTATATCCTAGTGTGAATAAGTATGCAAAATACCCGATAGGACATCCAACCATCATTACGTCGGATTTCAAAAATATATCGGAGTATTTCGGTATAGCCAAATTGAGTATCAAGGCACCTGGTAACCTATATCATCCTGTACTACCTTATTTATCAAACGGTAAATTAAAATTTGCACTCTGTAGGACGTGTGCCGATACGGAAAACGAAAATGACTGTATATGTAGTGACAATGAAAGAACATTTACTGGAACATGGTGTACTCCAGAAATTCAACTAGCCTGTTCGAAAGGATACGAAATCGTTAAGATTTACGAAATCTATCACTTTGAGAATTCAAGCAGTTACGATAGGGTTACAGGTACTGGAGGTCTATTTACGGGATACGGCAATATGTTTTTGAAGCTGAAGCAAGAGGCTTCTGGTTTTCCGCCAGAATGTCAAACGGACGAACAAAAAATGAACTATATATCTAACTATGAACGAAATGAAGGAATACGACTAGACTTCGATTTTATTAAAAAAAATCCAGGACTGCGAAGTCTCGCTAAAATCTATCAAAACAGTTTTTGGGGGAAACTCGGTCAACGCTTAAATATGAAACAGTCTTCCTTCTTTTATGATCATGAAGCAGACAAGTTTTTTCAATTGCTCTCAGACTCCAGAAAGGATGTTCAAGATTTCCATATCGTCAGCAATGAAATCTTACAATGTGAGTATACCGATAATCCAGCATTTTTACCTTTTGACTTTCAAGACTAACGTATTTATTGCCAGTTTTACAACAGCCTGGGCTAGAATAAAACTTTATGAATTACTTGACATAACTCAAAGGAACGCACTTTATGTTGATACCGATTCAATAGTATTTTACGATACCGACAAACAACTTACACAACGTCTTCCGATTGGAAATTATCTCGGAGAACTTACAAATGAGATTTCTCCAGAAGAAGGTCATATAACGACATTTATCTCATCTGGTCCTAAATCTTATGCTTACAGAACGGTGTCTGGTAAGGAAATGTGTAAAGTGAAAGGTTTTACCTTAAACTGGAACAATGTACAATTAATCAATTTTAATAGTATTAAAGAGATTGTCCTGAACCATGATACCACCAAATCTATAAAGGTAAAGAACCCTCGAAAAATATCTAGGATCTCTCGAAAAAGAAAACTTTGCAACAAAATGGAGGAAAAAGAATTTAGAATGGTTAATACAAAGAGACGTTTATTAAACGACCTTACAACTCTACCGTATGGATATTAACATATAGACTATGATGATTATATCAAAACTTTTTATTAATAAAATATGTTTTTTTAACAAAAATGTCTTGTTGATTTTTTCACGATTATACACATAAAATAATTCTGTAAGAAATATTTATAACAAAAATCTCATTAAACAATTTCTATATTGATTGGAACTGTTAAATCACACGTGCAAAATCTCTCTCTCTCTTATTATAGTTTTTTTATAACATTAAAATCTTATCCAATGAATACTATTTTTTTTCTCTTCCTGGTAGGGGGTTTGTCAAATATACCAGGTATTTCTCCGTCTTGGTTTGATTGGACAATAAGACCATTTTCCCTTTGAAATGAATCATCCACAGCAATGATATCTTTTAAAGTAGAATTGGTGTTTTCGGTCTGTATTCCTTTTTCCTCTGTCATTGTCGAGTCTCTGGATTTAGTAACTATTTCTTCGTACCTTTGTTTCGGGAGTAACACGAATTCTTTAGCCATTATTTCATAATAATGTCTATGACCGGTTTCAATAACTTAAGTATAAAGCCTCTTTTTCTCAACAACAGTCTCTTTTTTTCCGTGTTACTAGTATTTCTGTTCCCTATTTGTAAAACGATCGATTTAAAGGGTTTCAGTGATTTGACGTATGATTTTTTATTTGGAAAAACTCCTTTATATATGTTTAAAGCGATTTCTGAAATAACATCCAACTGCTCAGATGAAAGCGTCGATATTATTGCTTTGCGTTGTTTTTCGTTTGTATGATACAAAAGTCTTAAGAGTGATGTACGTGTCCTCACCCAACGAGTCATTCTGTAAAAACTGATCATCATTCCTCATGAAATCTTCTTTTATATTGGTCTGTACACTATACAAATATCGTCAGGAAATATTCCTGTTCTTAACATGTACTGACGATCTTCTTGTTGTCTATGGGGCGAAATGTCCACAAGTAGATATCCATATCTGTTCTGAGTAGCTTTTGTGTAACTTTCCATAAAATATCGTGTCCTTCCAGGTAGAATTTGAGACGCAAATGTTAGTGTTTGTCTTTCATCACGCGGATTCCGAAAAATTATGTAATTTGCAATATTTAAAAGAATACTTTTTGAGTATTTCCCAGCGGGATAGAGTGACTGTGAAATTATTAAGCATGAAATATTTCTGTGATGTTACGTAACTGTAAAAAGATGTAACAGTTCTTCCGATTGTACTATTTTGCTAATTAAATCATCCAATATTAACAAAGTATAAACTTTGTTTTTTGAAAACTCCTCCAATCTTTGTTTGTCTGGAAGACCCTCATGGAAGGTAAGATTTTTTAAATGTTTCATGTCATCAAACAATTTTTGATATTCCGAATAAGCATACATGATTTCTCGTGGAGCCTCCGTAAACATTTTCGATGCATTTTCTATAAGCCTCTTGGTAAACATAGATTTGCCAGATTGTGTAGGTCCAATGACAGCAATTGTCGTTGGAGATGAAAATGGTAACAAAATCTTTTCTGAATTATCTTCCATCACGAAGAGTGTTTCATGACTTAAATGATAATTTCATATCATACATTCCATTTTATGTCTTTAACATATCACTTATGTAAGACATAATGAACGAGTCATTGTCAAGAAGGTCATCCCCAAACATATGATAAATGGTATTCATAGGAATAGAAAAACAAATTCGCATCAGAATGAAAAAAATCACATACTGTCCACATATATCAGATGTAGGTGACTGTAATTGTTTTGAAATATGGTCGCATTTTTTACTATTTTCTGTAATAAAATTCTGAATTTTTTCTTCGTTAAAATAGGCAGGGTTTCCAAGGCTGTCAAAATATTCTGCAGAAGATCGATCTAAAAATAATATACATATCCAATGTTGTCCTGGATTGGGTATTGGGTCTGTGTTTATTATATATATTTGAGGATAATATTTTGGAGTAACTTTAGGTAATGTGTTAATAGCACAAATTTCAAAACGACTGTTTCTCAAACACTGAAATGAGGAAAGAACGTGTTTCAGTTGATATATCGGAGTATTTCGGTATAGCCAAATTGAGTATCAAGGCACCTCGTAACCTATATCATCCTGTACTACCTTATTTATCAAACGGTAAATTAAAATTTGCACTCTGTAGGACGTGTGCCGATACGGAAAACGAAAATGACTGTATATGTAGTGACAATGAAAGAACATTTACTGGAACATGGTGTACTCCAGAAATTCAACTAGCCTGTTCGAAAGGATACGAAATCGTTAAGATTTACGAAATCTATCACTTTGAGAATTCAAGCAGTTACGATAGGGTTACAGGTACTGGAGGTCTATTTACGGGATACGGCAATATGTTTTTGAAGCTGAAGCAAGAGGCTTCTGGTTTTCCGCCAGAATGTCAAACGGACGAACAAAAAATGAACTATATATCTAACTATGAACGAAATGAAGGAATACGACTAGACTTCGATTTTATTAAAAAAAATCCAGGACTGCGAAGTCTCGCTAAAATCTATCAAAACAGTTTTTGGGGGAAATTCGGTCAACGCTTAAATATGAAACAGTCTTCCTTCTTTTATGATCATGAAGCAGACAAGTTTTTTCAATTGCTCTCAGACTCCAGAAAGGATGTTCAAGATTTCCATATCGTCAGCAATGAAATCTTACAATGTGAGTATACCGATAATCCAGCATTTTTACATTTTGACTTTCAAGACTAACGTATTTATTGCCAGTTTTACAACGGCCTGGGCTAGAATAAAACTTTATGAATTACTTGACATAACTCAAAGGAACGCACTTTATGTTGATACCGATTCAATAGTATTTTACGATACCGACAAACAACTTACACAACGTCTTCCGATTGGAAATTATCTCGGAGAACTTACAAATGAGATTCCCCAGAAGAAGGTCATATAACGAAATTTATCTCATCTGGTCCTAAATCTTATGCTTACAGAACGGTGTCTGGTAAGGAAATGTGTAAAGTGAAAGGTTTTACCTTAAACTGGAACAATGTACAATTAATCAATTTTAATAGTATTAAAGAGATTGTCCTGAACCATGATACCACCAAATCTATAAAGGTAAAGAACCCTCGAAAAATATCTAGGATCTCTCGAAAAAGAAAACTTTGCAACAAAATGGAGGAAAAAGAATTTAGAATGGTTAATACAAAGAGACGTTTATTAAACGACCTTACAACTCTACCGTATGGATATTAACATATAGACTATGATGATTATATCAAAACTTTTTATTAATAAAATATGTTTTTTTAACAAAAATGTCTTGTTGATTTTTTCACGATTATACACATAAAATAATTCTGTAAGAAATATTTATAACAAAAATCTCATTAAACAATTTCTATATTGATTGGAACTGTTAAATCACACGTGCAAAATCTCTCTCTCTTATTATAGTTTTTTTATAACATTAAAATCTTATCCAATGAATACTATTTTTTTTCTCTTCCTGGTAGGGGGTTTGTCAAATATACCAGGTATTTCTCCGTCTTGGTTTGATTGGACAATAAGACCATTTTCCCTTTGAAATGAATCATCCACAGCAATGATATCTTTTAAAGTAGAATTGGTGTTTTCGGTCTGTATTCCTTTTTCCTCTGTCATTGTCGAGTCTCTGGATTTAGTAACTATTTCTTCGTACCTTTGTTTCGGGAGTAACACGAATTCTTTAGCCATTATTTCATAATAATGTCTATGACTGGTTTCAATAACTTAAGTATAAAGCCTCTTTTTCTCAACAACAGTCTCTTTTTTTCCGTGTTACTAGTATTTCTGTTCCCTATTTGTAAAACGATCGATTTAAAGGGTTTCAGTGATTTGACGTATGATTTTTTATTTGGAAAAACTCCTTTATATATGTTTAAAGCGATTTCTGAAATAACATCCAACTGCTCAGATGAAAGCGTCGATATTATTGCTTTGCGTTGTTTTTCGTTTGTATGATACAAAAGTCTTAAGAGTGATGTATGTGTCTTCATCCGATGACTCATTCTCTTAAGAGTGATGTACGTGTCCTCACCCAACGAGTCATTCTGTAAAAACTGATCATCATTCCTCATGAAATCTTCTTTTATATTGGTCTGTACACTATACAAATATCGTCAGGAAATATTCCTGTTCTTAACATGTACTGACGATCTTCTTGTTGTCTATGGGGCGAAATGTCCACAAGTAGATATCCATATCTGTTCTGAGTAGCTTTTGTGTAACTTTCCATAAAATATCGTGTCCTTCCAGGTAAAATTTGAGACGCAAATGTTAGTGTTTGTCTTTCATCACGCGGATTCCGAAAAATTATGTAATTTGCAATATTTAAAAGAATACTTTTTGAGTATTTCCCAGCGGGATAGAGTGACTGGGAAATTATTAAGCATGAAATATTTCTGTGATGTTACGTAACTGTAAAAAGATGTAACAGTTCTTCCGATTGTACTATTTTGCTAATTAAATCATCCAATATTAACAAAGTATAAACTTTGTTTTTTGAAAACTCCTCCAATCTTTGTTTGTCTGGAAGACCCTCATGGAAGGTAAGATTTTTTAAATGTTTCATGTCATCAAACAATTTTTGATATTCCGAATAAGCATACATGATTTCTCGTGGAGCCTCCGTAAACATTTTCGATGCATTTTCTATAAGCCTCTTGGTAAACATAGATTTGCCAGATTGTGTAGGTCCAATGACAGCAATTGTCGTTGGAGATGAAAATGGTAACAAAATCTTTTCTGAATTATCTTCCATCACGAAGAGTGTTTCATGACTTAAATGATAATTTCATATCATACATTCCATTTTATGTCTTTAACATATCACTTATGTAAGACATAATGAACGAGTCATTGTCAAGAAGGTCATCCCCAAACATATGATAAATGGTATTCATAGGAATAGAAAAACAAATTCGCATCAGAATGAAAAAAATCACATACTGTCCACATATATCAGATGTAGGTGACTGTAATTGTTTTGAAATATGGTCGCATTTTTTACTATTTTCTGTAATAAAATTCTGAATTTTTTCTTCGTTAAAATAGGCAGGGTTTCCAAGGCTGTCAAAATATTCTGCAGAAGATCGATCTAAAAATAATATACATATCCAATGTTGTCCTGGATTGGGTATTGGGTCTGTGTTTATTATATATATTTGAGGATAATATTTTGGAGTAACTTTAGGTAATGTGTTAATAGCACAAATTTCAAAACGACTGTTTCTCAAACACTGAAATGAGGAAAGAACGTGTTTCAGTTGATCTGTATTCATGGTTCCAATATTTTGATGTCTCTTGCTTCGTTACACGTCAAAATGGCTTGTAATTGATAATAACACAGACAATTTATAACCTCTGGCGTTGCTTGACTAAATCTCATTTCCAACCTTGCATAACCATGTCTTACGAGATTTATAAATTCTTCATCAAAATCAGAAGGGTTCAGTGAAAATGCAAGAAAAGTAAAACCTTTGCCAAAATCATTTCTTGTAATCGTCAGTCCCGCATCTTTATTCCATTTTTCACATATTTCAAAAAGCCTGACATATGCTTTTGAATAACTTCTCGACGTTCCAAAATCTAATTTTAATGGGGATCCATATATATCTATGCCATTTACTTTCAAACTCACTTCTGATTGATTGAAATGTTGAAAATTAAAAGGATTTGCCGTGTAATCCCCGTTTGCTGCTTTATGTGATATTAATCCAAATACGACTTTCGATGGAAGAGCTTTGGGAAACATTGAATCCCAATAAAATTCACTGACTCCCTTGGGTATAATGTTCTGAGTAACGTTACTTCTGTTTATGATGTAAGTTGCTGGTGTTTCTTTGATCTGTTGACTATGATTCAAAATTACTCCTGGGTCGAGTTTGACTCTTGCAGTTTTGAATGATATATCTAGTAATTTTACTTTATAACTAGGACTGGTTTCTCCAGACATCAATAGGAATGATGTACTGGATCTAAAAAGCTTCATGTAATTATCTACACCATTGATGAGATATTTATCGAGATTTAAAACGTCTTCCATCAGACTTCCTTCTAATTCGAACGTCCTAGATTTTTTTGTAAATTCATATCTATTGACGAACGCAGAATTGAGAGTCACCTATTCCATCGGATCATCGTCTTTCATGAACAATTGACTTTGCAGCTGCGAATTTTGTTCGTCATTGCCAGAAGACAACACAACCTTTAAATATGCCTTCCATGGGAAATTATTTGCGTTGACAGAAACCAATTTATTGTTCATATATACATCAACCTGTGAAAACATGGCCTGCAAAGGTAAATTAATTACACCGACCTTCTCTTGCGCCCCCAAATCTGATCCATCATTCTTCACAATTTGCAATTTTACATACAAACGACTTTTTCGCAAGTCAATATAATCGTTCCCGGTACCTGAGATTATTATTTCAATAGGCGTTGATTCGTTTATGATGGAAGATATCGGACGCTCTTCAGTATAAATCATTCTATTTACAGCCACTTGATTCGGTGGTGAAGCAAATATCGACAGTTCCATCGGTTGTCCAATTTGTTTATTGTCTTCGTTTAAAAAAGCCATTACTTTTTTCTTTTTCTTATTAGGTTGTTGATTCCAAACGTTATCGTAATAATCTGGATTTAGAGGTCTCTTTTTAGACCGTTTTTTTCCTTTCTTTTTCGACGTTGACCGCGTGCCTGACCGTTTCCTAATGACGTTTGTCCTCGCTTTTTTCTTTTTTATACGTTTTGTTAACTTTACATGAGGCTCGTTATTTTCCTTTTCTTCCTTATATTCCAAAATAGCCCTTTCCTCTGCAGCAGCCACAGGTGTAACTAAATCTGTACGTAGTTCACCTATTTCTTTTACTGCATGTGGATTTACAGGTATGATATAGGATCCTCGATAGCGTCCATTGAGACCACGTCCTATTTGATTTAATTTGTTCTTTTTCTTGTATTGATAAGGATTAAACTTCCTATTAGCCATATTCTTGTAAAATGCTTCCCATATATTAGGGTCACTGACATATGTCATACTATTCATTATAAAACGAAAGGAAATTTCTTAAAGTGAAGTGTTATCGACACTCGATCTTTTAAAAATGTCGCAGGTCGTCCTTGTCTATCTTTTATATATACGTGCATTTGCTGTATATTTCCTATTTTGATTGGTATATAATAGGGGTTATTATATACTATGTTATCTTGTTTCTTATTACTAATATACACTCTCCTTAACAAAGGTATTTCCTCAAATCCTACAAAAGTATCCTGACATATATCTGAACACACTAATAAATCATTCTTTCTTTCTTTATCATCCCAATCAGTTGAAGTGAATTCAGTAACAGCTACTACCCAATATCCGTCGAATTGTATTTGCTTGTTAAATTTAATCCTAAAGTCGTAAGGAGAATTGTCAGGATAAAAAATATTTCCGTCATCCGAAGACAACACCATTCTGAAACTCATCTTGAATAAAAATGAACAAATTAATCGATGCATTCATTATTATATTTGTTTCACCGAATTTTTAGGCACCCATGAATTAATTTTTTCTGGCCACCCCATCCATTTTAATAATACGTCTGGTTGTTTTCCTTTAAGATTTCTTCGTTTTAGCACCTTTTCTACCTTGTATGTGTCATCTTCTGATGTTAATATTTTCTGTAATTCATATCTGTAAAATGTCCCTTTAACTTGTTCCCCCAAAAGATCCTCTAGTTGATATATATCTTGGTTGTCTCTATTAAATCTTTTCGATACCTTAAAATATTCCATAGTCCATTTTTCTTGATATCCCTTTTCAAAGGCCTTTTTCAAATGTGAAATTCTAACAAAATCTCCAACCTTACATTTAAATACAGATACAGGTTTCTTTGTTTTCTTTATTTTCAACGGTACCTTTCGATTAATCTTCTTCATTTTTTTTTCCTTGACTAAATATTGAATGTAACGAATTTCATCTTGGTTTTTTTGTGACTGAAGCCGGTGCGATATTACCCAATGATTCATGCGGCGTGTGATTATAACTATTAACTAAATCCTGCAAAACGTTGATGTATCTGTATGTTTCCTGCTCTGTAAAGTAGGCATAAATCTTGCTCTTCAAATTCTGTATGACTCTTTCAGAATAGTTGCTTTTTGTTTGGGCGTTATTTGTATAAAATACGTGTATTCCTTGGTCATTTAGATATCTTTTCGTTGCAGATTTAAATTCCCCTCCATTGTCAAATCTAATGGTTCTTGGTTTTCTTTCAACATTATGAAAAATTTTTTCGAAAGCTTTCGCAACCGTTTCACTTTTTTTATTTGTTAAAGGACTCACTATTAGGAATCTAGAAAAAATATCAATTAATACTAATAAGAATTTAACACCGTCGTTGTATTGGGAAACGTTTTCCATGGATGCGAGATCTCCATCCCACATTGAATCGATACCTTCGACTATTACTCTATTTCTTTTAAAGTTTTTTCTCCTTGATTTGTGTAAACCGTAAGCTTCTTTTTTTGACAAAAACTGTTTTATAAATCCATGACCTATATTGTACTTTCCTTCTTTCTTCACTATTTGATTCAATTTATCAGGACCAGCAAATGCTCCAGGATGATGTGGATTGGTCCATATTTCATTAAGACATTTCTCTTTTTGTTTCTTAGCTATATCTGCCATATTTCTTTTTGCAATTTCGTTTTGTTGGATTATCTCAAACTATTTCTATTAAAAGAGCTACACAGGCGTGGGTTTGCTCATCATCTGAAAACATAATAAATATAACAAATTGTTAATGTCTTATATTTTTGTTTATTATACCCGCATTATATACACCGTTTTTATGAGGGACCCCTCCCTCATTTTTATTTATAGTATCTATGAGTCAGTCCCCCCACATTTTATTTATAGTCCTTATGAGGGGTTATTTTAATTTCTGGTGAGGGGGTTTTCCCTGTATGATTATATTTCTATGAGGGGGTTTACTACCCTATCTGTAGTAACACCAGTGATTAAAGTAAAAATTTAAAATCAGCTTTGGTTCTCCCAGATATTGTATATAAAAAGTTATGTCAAGAAATTGCTTTGGGTAGAATTATTGGGCCCTTTCAGAATTCGCCTCTTCCCAATTAAAAAATTTCTCCTTTAGGTCTTGTTCCAAAAAAATCTCCTTGTTCATGGCGATTAATCCATAATTTATAATTTCCTACTAGGTTTGAGGATTCGGTAAACGCAGGCATTTCAGACGAGTCTGCTGTGGTACACTATGCATCAGTAGATGATGCTATTGTAAAGATTAAGGAGTTGGATAAGGATGTTTATCTAGCTAAGACAGACATTTTGTCGGCTTTTCGCATTATTCCTGTTCACCCAGAGGATTATTAGGCCTTCAGTGGGATGGGAAAATATATATTGATAGATGTTTGGCTATGGGGTGTCGTACTAGTTGTAAAATTTTCGAGGAACTAAGTACGGCAATTGAGTGGATTGCTCTAAATAAGTTGGGAATTCAAGGTATGGTTCATGTTTTAGATGATTTTCTCTTGATTGAAAAGTCAAAGTCAGCAGCTATAAGTAGATTTAAGGCATTTATTGATTTATGTTTTGACAAAGGTATCCCATTGTCAGCTGAAAAAAAAACATTTTTCCAACTAGAGTGATAGAGTTCTTAGGTATAACCCTTAATGCAACTAAGATGGAGGCCCGTTTACCTCCTGATAAAATTGAAAAGTGCTGCACTTTGTTGGAAAATTTTTTGAGTTTAATTGATTGATTGATTGATTGATTGTTGTTTAACGTCCAGCTAGCATTATTTCAGCTATATTCAGGACGTGAAAAGAATCATAATTTCATTATTAGAACTTCCAATCCTTAGGATTAAAACATGATCTCGTACAATAATATGAGAGTATATACAGATAAAAAAGATAATTAAAACAATAAAATGTATGAAGCATAACAAATTCTCAGACATATTAAATTTTACAATACAAATTAATTTCTTTTAAAAACTTTAAAATTGTGTCGCCTGCGACAGTTTTAAATTAAAATATGAATCTACACTATAGAAACGTCCTCGGATGTGTGCCACATCCACACAGTCCATTAAAACATGCTTAATGGTGTATGGGGTGTTGCATGGCACACATTCGGGTCGTGGCTCGTTATTTAAAATAAAACTATGTGTCGTCCTGGTATGACCAAGACGACACCTGGTTAAAACCACTTGGTCTCTACGACTTTTATATGATTTAAAATTACTTTGATGCAGATGTGGGAATAAAAAAATCATCACAGTGTTTAGAGATATCCACGAATCTCGTTTTTCTACTGGGCCGGGTAAAATGAGATATTGATGAATATGTGCAGACTAGCGAATTAGAATTGTGTAAAAATAAAAATTGAATAGAACCTCAAAATGAGCGTTTGTTTTCATAATATAAAATAGGGACACTTTGCGATTTCACAACCAAATCTTCTAAAATGGATTCGGAAAACATTTTTCAACAAAACGTAAACTTTAAAGGCGAGAAAAAGTTTGGACGACATTAGGTGTTAAGTTTTTTAGGAAACATGGATTTTTTATATCGATATATATGACAATAGACCGGGAAAAACTGGACATATTGGTCTTGGTTTCGACACGCTGGATGCCTTGCTCGCGATCAGGGGTCATGTAAGTGCGCTGAAAACTTGTTTTCTGCAGGCAAGATATATTTATTTAGTCATGACTACATGCCAAACAAAACAAGATTATAATTTTTTAAACACTTTATTGCTAATTTTGCTCATGTTTATATTTACTCATGTATTTTATAGCAACTCAACGACAGTCAAAACTAACGAACAAACTCCTCCAACAACGCCATCAGCTGATGGTTTGAAACAACAGACAACATCTTAACCATTTGTATTTGGTAGAAAAGATGCCATTACACCACGTATCTCTACGTACGACGAGATCAACTAGTAGGGATGTAAACATGGATGTTGCTAAAAAACCAACTATGGTGTATGCAAATGTATCACCAGTTAAGAAAGACGACATTCCACAAGATTTGGTAGAATATCTGTATTCTCCTCTATTCCAGGATTCACTGCATTGACTGCACCCTCATTCATAATATTCACACGATATATTTTAAGTATGAACCAAGACTAGCAGAAAAACTTCACTATGTGCATCATTTTATAAACCAACAATCTTGACAATGCGAAGAACTAGATGAAAAATTGCTATGGCGACACCGAATATATTTAATAACTTTTTAAGCAATTAACATTTCAAAATTTAATTCGGGGCAAGACAGACCCGGGAGTGGTACAAAACAAACGTACGCATACTCAACTGACAACTATTAAATTAGAAGGCATTTATTACGAGGTAAATTTGTAATCAATGAAAGCGAATCTTTTGTTCTTTTTTAATGTCATATTAGTCATGATCACAGTGAAAAAAATTCGTATGACCAGACATGTCTGGCAATAATTACTTCGTTTCCAATCGTTTTCCTGAGGTGAGCCGGCTGAATTTAAACAAGAACGAATTGTTTGCTTGCTGCACGTGACGGAAGCCTATATCTGAGTTCGTACTTCAATATGTTTAAGGTTACATGCAGTTGATGTTGCACATTAAAAATAACGTTGATATCGATCAAGTCGATTATAAAATTATTTCTCTGTGTTTTGTGATGCGCGCTTAAAAGGGGGCCTATAATTTTAGTAGTATAGATGATAAACATTTTGATAAATTTTGAAACGCAAACTAACAAAAGAACAAAGATATAAAAAAGAAAAATTAGGAATACTATTATTAAAAAACATAGTGACTCCCACAGCTGATCAGCATGTAAGTTACTTATTTTAAATATGACAAAGTAAACAGAGAAAAGAGTTGATTGTCTATGTACCAAAGACATATTTTACAAAAGTTGTAATAAATATCCATGGTTAAAAACCCTACTTTGGAAAATTAAAAAGTCAATATGTTTACAAAACCAAAAGACCGCCATGAGGTATTTAAATTATAATTGGAGAAAGTCAAAAACAAAATGTATGTTAAGCCACCCTCTCATTTTTTTTCTTATGCAAATTATTAACAGGGTAGTAACAAGAAAAAACTATCTTTTATATAAAAATTTAATTTTAGCCAATCAAAACAAATATTTTAACCCTTACTTAAACAACAGAATTCTACCCAATTTACAGTTCTTTAACGGTCACCAAGATAAACGCTAAAATTATTTCAATCAATTCAGATATCTTTCTAAGCACAAAACTGGTGTGTTTCCATGTCATAACTGTTTTTTTTACATCCTATGACAAAGGAAGAAATAACTGAGTTTCTTAAAGAACTAAAACAAAAGGAGGACAAGAAATATTCTTGCTGGAATTGTTCCATATTTTGTTGCATGACATTGAGGATCCACTCATCAGAACCGAAGTTATTATGGTGCTGAAAAATACCAGAACAAGGATAAGCCAAAGAATTAACAAAAATGTGAAGACCTGCTGAAAGAGTTATTGATAAATGTAGTCTTTTTACAGGTCTAAGGATTCTTCCATATGCACTTCTTCTCAGTTGCCTAGGTTCTTTAGGATGTATTGGTTGTTACGGTTCATTATGTGGTGTTGGTTGTTCTTCTGGCTTGTAAACATATTGATAAATTTTTTCAAAAAGTTTTTTATTTCAGAGAGTCTCAGATTTCATCATTTTTTCATACTAATATGAGAGGGGTGACACAAAGTTCACCATTGTCACCCCCAATTAGACTGCCATCTACCCAAGTCGTCAACATCACTTAGGCCGAATCCAGAATCTGACCAGTTGACCCCATCACTTACACCTTCTTACAGACCGAGTCAAACAGCAGCCCAGTCGTCACCACCACATAGACCAGTGTAATCATGTTAATTACATTAATTGAAAATTTTAAAAATTTGTTATATTGTATTGTGGAGAAGACCTTTGTAAATTGTACTTATGTCTAATCCCATTCCTCAGTGCAAATAAATATGTTTAAACGTAATCTGAACTTACATTTGAAGGAACTGCTGATGGAGATAAAGTAACTGTAGAAGTACTGACTGCAGATGGTGATACGGTGATATCGTAACTTTAATTGCAGTTGGGGTGTCCACAGTCTAGAAAACAATCAAAATCAGCATGAATATAAATTTTATTGTTCTTCACAATTCATGCAATACAAAATTTAGAAGATTGCAGGCTAGAGGTCGGAAAGGACATGGTACGAAGGCTTTTCGTCAACAGAACAAACTAACTTGCAATCACTCTTTCGATTAATGGAAATAAGATTCTCACATAGCTCCTACAACGACGAGATATTTTAACTGCTCAAATGCCATATGAATCTTTAAAGGAATATTTAGGGTTTCATTCAAAGCTAAAACTCAGAAAACACCAGTTTCCTTTTCATGATTATCAAAAGAGGATTGCGACCGGAATTTGATATTTATATAATTCAAAGTAAAACTATCACTTTTAATGACATAAAAAGAGCAGAAATAACAGCAGAGCAAGTTAATTTAAAATTCAAACCGATTAGGCGTAAATGTAATTTCTGATAGTGACATAAAAGTCGTTTATATGAGGTTTTGCCTAGTCAATCGAGCTTTATGTTTATCAATCTATTTAGGGCAGTAAATTTAAGTGTGACCTGTAAGATCTTAAGTATATACATATTTGCAGAAAAACAAAACATAGTATGATGATTTTTAATGGAAATATCTGATTATTAATAATTAATCAATAAGTAATATAAATAATAAATTAAAACAAAAATTATAGTGGACAACACTAGGTATATGCACCATCCCTTTGATGGTTCACTTTCAAATTTAATTTGTCATTTTTATACCGTACTATCTGTGATCTGTAAATAACATAGCAAATAAAAAATAAGTAAAAAGAAAAAAAAGAAAAATTACAAAAATAGATTTAAAAAATGTACAAGTCTAAATATGTAAATTATTGATTATGATTACAAATAGCAAAGGTCAACTTGTTTTATTTACAAGATTTAGTGGTGTACATTACACCACCTTTTAAGGTTAGGATTTTTAATGCCCATAGGCATGGCTCCAGACAGAATTTTTCTAATACCTGTTGTCGTCAAAATTGCACAAACCAATTTTTCAAACTTCGTATTAAATACATGTATGTTAATGTCATTTTATTGCCGAATAAACAACGTGTGTAATGAAGATGTCTTATTTTTCGTTCTTCATATAATAAAACGATCAACAGATTGTGCAACTGCTTTCTTCGGATGCCCAGTATTATTAGTGATTTCAAATGCAATGATTCTACGTCTTAGCTAGCTTTCCGACTTAGATTTATTTACTACTCAAATCGTTTTTAAGTTGATATAATAAACCTACAAGAAGCCACACGATATTTATCGTGTTATATATTTGGTAATTGTATGGCTGTTGAAAAACTCATTTCAGTATATTAATCATTCAGGAGACACGGGGGTGTTCCGCAATGGTTTTGTAAATATTATATTAAGTATATCAAATTTCACTTTCATGCCACTTTTATCTCTTTCCGCTTGCATGTTGAGGTAGACACACGCTTACAAATATTCAATAATAAAATACATTTTAAATGCCAGTTCCCCTATTCTTTTATAAGAATACGACAATCAATACTCTTTGTTTGATCATAATGTATACAGGTAACATTTGTACGTCAGTGAAGAGTATTTTACTGATCTTGAACTTTCTCTGCAGTTTGTTGCAGAAAAATATAGTCGGTAAACTTTTTAGGAAGGTGAACTTTATAAATGGGTAATTCCTAAAGAATAACCCTATTGAAAAAAGCACAAATTTTATTCCTCCTTAAAGTAGAGAATGTGAAGATGATGAACCAACCTCGCATGTAAGCGAGAAAGGTGTAAGGAAAAAGTGCAACTACGTAATACATGCATCGGATTACTTATGGAGTTTCATTTTATTTTATTTTATTTTATTTGACTAGGAATCGTTTTTTATCTACCGGATGGAAGCAATTTGCAAGGCCATAAAAACCAACTTCAGCAAAAAAGTAGCGGACACTATAGAAATGTTTCTTTTTGACAGGTAAATATATGAAATAGTGTGAAAAATCTCCGCATTCTTGGAAATAATTAATTTAAAAGTTTTTTTTAAACAAAAAATATTATTTACATGTGGACGAGCATGCGTGTTTAAACAAAA
Source organism: Limnoperna fortunei (assembly GCA_944474755.1). Classification (NCBI taxonomy): domain Eukaryota; kingdom Metazoa; phylum Mollusca; class Bivalvia; order Mytilida; family Modiolidae; genus Limnoperna; species Limnoperna fortunei. The sequence goes on from OX104123.1 coordinate 62,978,845, forward strand.
CAGCGTCTTCGAATTCAGAGTTTTATATAGTTGCCGAATTTCTTGTTTAAATTTTCCAAAATTCCAAATGATTATACCATGCCAAATGTAGACAAAACTGTGGCGACTTCTTTCCTCGAAGGTTATAATGAACAGCCTGCACCTCGATGTCTTTTTTACCACAACTACCACCTACAAAGCCCAGAAGAAAACTTTTTTTCAATACCATAATAATCACCATATTACAGTACATCAACATTATAGCAATCAAGAAAGGAAAGTATCTGCCATGACAAAAATGAAAGATTACCAATGCGAATTAGAACAATATAAACTGTGAAATAGCGGCTTTTTTGGACGGAGTACAACAATGCAGGTATGGCTTTATGAATTGGACAAATCGTTGGAAGAGAAAAATAAGACAATGAAGCCTTGCAAAAAATAATTGTACATGAAACGACATTTCAAGTTTAATAATGAAACTGCTCGACTTCGGGGATTTTTTAATGTCCTACATCGACGACCTAATGCCTTTGTTTGTACAACTGCTTCAAGCTATCTTTTATAACCCTCGATACATCACCAGAACGTACTGTATTGATCTTGAACTTTCTGGGCAGTGTATTTGCAAGGTTCTTTCAAAGTGGATTTTATCTTAACAGACAACGAAGCCTCGCAAGTTTTAATTAGTGAATTATCGTTATTTTACTTTAATTGGATTTACCGTCTTAAAGTCACTTGACTGATTTGAATTACATTTCTACTAACTAAAAGACCTGTCGTAACTGTAAAAGCCACAACGTATTTACTTGTAAATATTGTAGTCTGCATATTGTTGGCTACGACCCACTGAAAGACATTACAACAAAATGTATGTACATGAGACGACATTTTTAACTGCTCGACTTCGGTGATTTTTTAACGTCCTACATTGACTGCTTTACGCTATTATTTATAACCATCGATACATCACCGGAACGTTTTGTATTGATCTTGAATCTTCTGACTAGTTATTCAGATTAGTAAATTATGTATAATATAGTTGTAATCTTATTAGTAAGGTGGAATTTTTTGGAAGTCTCAATCATCGGTGTGATTACACAGGGTCGTTCAAACGATTCACTTATCAATTTTCATGTTTATGCACCTGTCCTTATAATGTCCTTAAAGCTTATAAACATAATTTTTAAGTGACAAGGATCACTCTCTATGAATTTTGTTAGAGTGGGTTAAATGTATTCAGGTCACATAGTCTTAGCTAATATTAAAAGGGTAGTACCTCAAGCACTGCTTTTATACTGAACATATTATGTTTGAAATGTTATATGTCATTACTTTAATACGTATGCATTGTATATTTCAGAGTTCCAGAAGACTACTCTGAGGGTCCTTCTTGAAATTAGAAAGTTAATAACAACCTCGATAAGAAATCAGGAAATGGAACCAGATTTTTTAGTAGAACAACTAGATTCCCTTCAAGATTTGGACAATTTGGAAGAATCAATTGTCCAAGATAAGGAGATAAAAAACAAGCTGGTGAGTATTGACTCTTTATCTTTTTCTGACAGAGACATGGTTGTGTCATTTACCATAAGTATACATACTGTATACATGTACCTTAAAATCAATATTAATAAATTGTCGCAGATTACACACGCATTTAAAATTTCCGATCATTAGATTGTGTAACATGAACGCACTTAGTTGCATGAAATGAACTTTTGCATGTATTTCCAAAAGACAACGAGTATATTACTTTCAAAATGTTTAATAACTTGAAAGTCTACGCTAAAAATATTTTACAGGAACAACAAGTTCAAAGTCTAATAAGAACTTTTTTTATATACAAGATGACATCACAAATAGAGCTAAAAAAGAACTTGCATGTAATTGTTTAGTTGCTTTTTATTCATATTATCAACTACCAAACAAAATGAATTTTTCTTGGTTTTAAAAAGTCTTATTGTCTAGACAGCTTAACGTTCTTTTTGGTGATCATGTCTCATGTTCGCAAAAGTTAAACAAATAGAAGTATTTTGAACATGCATTGCTAGTTTTTTTTTAATTCTAGTTACTTTGCATGATTTTCATCCTATACTATTTTATATAAAAAAATAGCTTTTTTAAAAAAGCATTGATTTGTAGCTTTGGTAAACGGCAGTTTTGTGTCAGTTTATATGGAAAATGTTAATAGCTTACTTATTGAGTGTACAAGTAAAATTAAAGATAAATCGGGTCAAAATATTGTCTACAGCGTTTTATTGATATGCAACAATTTATTTTATTAATTATTTTATAAAACTTAGTGTTGCTTTGTTTTTATTTTATAAAACTTAGTGTTGCTTTGTTTTTATGTAAAATTAATTAATGATAATTGTTATATTGTTTTAAATGCAAGTTATATAACTTAGGTGTTAGTCTTATAGAGTTCAAGAACAACCTCGTTCTCTTCTACAGGTTAATCCTCTGCTATTTCCCCCACCCAGAGCTGATCAACAAGGTCATCAGTTCCTAAGAGCCGATAACAGGTGGAGTCAACACCAACGTATTAAACGTGAACCACAGAACAAAGTTTCACTACAACTTTCCAAAATTGTTGGTGGAGAATCAAAAGGTCATATTTAAAGTACGATTCAACCTCATTCAACCATTCCATAGTGGTAGGACGCACTATAAGAATTTAACACAGATCTTACAACACAACCAGACTATTCGGAAACCCCATCTGGAGCTACCGGTTCAACAACAACTACCACACATGGCACAACCAAGGGCAGTTAAGTGGGAATGAACAAAGTCCAGTTGATTAGTGGACGTTATTCATACAATATTGATCCCTACTAACGATGTAGGGGCCTTCTTTCCCCTGGGATTTGGAGAAATGGTCACAGAGTTGTATATGGACTACGGGCTGCAATCCGGAACCATTTGGAGCGTCTGCTGGAAGCATTCGTTTAAGGTTCAAAAAAACGAACGTAGAATATAAACTGCACAACATGCAGATGAATCGTCCACGACTATATTTCACGGATCCGGAGACAAACTCGGGACAGTGAAATGCCGGAGAGCCTCCTAGTCAAAAAATGGTTGGAAGTCTGAAACCGTACCTCTTTTTCATCGTTTTTTGCCACAACTACTAAAGTCCATGTAACAGTTTCGGATCCAAGCCGCCCTTGCTAAGAAGACAGTTACCATGACAACGACTACGCCCATCGCGAAAATGACAGCCCATATAGTCAGCATTGCAGCTATGGAAGATAGGATTAAAACATGCTAAGGACAAACGCTACTGGATATACTCGGTAGAAAGTTTTCCTTTTGGACATTATAAATAATAAAAATAGTCGAGTGAAATATGTCTTTATAACTGATAAAAGTTGTTATTTTGTTGTATATATTCTTTACATGACAGTTACTTTTAAAAGAAAACTTCTAATACATGTACTCGTCTTCAAACTCGTTCACTATGTTCTCTAAAAAAAATTCATCCTCAAAATGATTACTCATCTTCGGCTTCTTAAACATCACACTTCCATCTTGGTTTATGAGTCTTATTGGTGGTAATCATGATGGGTTTAAATCGTATTCTTGTTACCTCATAGACCCAAGTTGGTGGAGTTAATAGACGCTTTATTGTACCCAGTTAATGGGTTGCAGGTGAAAAATGTCTTGAAGCCGGTGTTCGAGTTGTAATAATTAGTTTGTAAACGGTATTTGTGGATTTGTGTTTACCACAAGCTGCGAAGGAAAAACCCACTTGCAATGTAAAGATTATGTCCATCATAATACAATACTAACAACGAAAAGAACGCATTTAAAAAACCTCGAACTTGGCGCCTAATGCCGCCAGACCATCGTCCTCGGTTTCAACTCAAGAAAATACAATATGAATCTCGTGAAAACACATCTGGCCAAAACCTTGGAGATGCACGGCCCTGGAGAAAAAATAACTGCGAAACGTAAGTAGAGCTACGGCTGTCTGGCGAACGACATCTTTACATTTCCCACACGGGGTTAAACTTATTGAAAATTTGACTGGCTATATAGAAAAAACAGGTAGAATTTCAATTCAGGGATGGTTACTTTTTTTAAATTTTCTACTCTGCACACTTTGGTTAAGTTTTTAAATCAGGTCCATATATTAGTATCATTACGGGAGGTGCAATACCATGACTTACAGACGCACGTTCTAGTTGAATTTTTATACAAATGACGCTATAGTACATTAAATAGAATAATGAGACCAATAGTGATTTTTTTCTGTTGCGGAAATGGATGATGATACTCCATAGATTCCTCCATATCTACATGGAGCGTCAGTAGATGAGGACAAAACCTTTGTTACAGGATATGTGGAATCTAAAGAACACATTGACAAGGTTATTGAGGCTCACAAGAGAGCCTTCCCTAAGCGCTTACGTGTCTTGATAATATTTATCTTATGTTGAAAAAAAAGATTATTTATCTTGTGTTGCACTAAAAGTCTTTATTTTTAAAGTTGATTTCATTTGATTGAAAAACAAAAATAGCCTCAGCTATTCAAAAATGTTTTCACGTGATTATTAGGAAGCATTTTTTATTTGTTAAAGAAATATATTTCATTGGTGAAAAACCGGTAATCTGATGTCATATACTTATACCTCTTAGTATATAACACCCATACACCAGATTCTAATATGACGTCCTTCAAACGCTTTGGAAACACACCTCTATTTAAATATTCAACAAAATACGGCTGTTCCAGCCATTTCAAAAACCCCCGTGTGTTGATGTTTTTGCTTTAAAATTTATTTTATTTTGTACCTTTGTAAGAAAATCCAATAGATAACACGTTTTCACGATATCAAGTCCTATTCTATGCCTTTATTTTTTACATGTTACAAGTCTTCCTTGACTTTAGCTACGTTGTGTATTAAAGGGATGTTGCGTTGTTTACAATGACGTTCATTGCAAACCGCGAGACTTTTCCCGCCCCCACCTCAAACGAATTTACCGTTACGTATCAAAATGAAAACGCAACCGAATTTCAAAAATGTTGATTAATTGTGGAAAATAACTGTCGATTTAAATTTGCACCATTGTGGATCTAAAACAGGAGCATAAGATCGACCAAATGCGGTAAGCGGTTTTGATTTCTCACGCAAACACAGCAACACATGAACAATCCCAGACACGCCACACGGCGACTGATGTAATGAAGCATTTAATTTTGTCGTTCTTTGTTTTGATTGTTAAATTTTATTTTAAATGTTAATAAATATGTTTGTTTTTAATTTATATTTCTTCGTTTTTTTCTACTAAGTTTTACACGAGAAATATAATAATTTCGAAAAAGGGAGGTTCTCGGAAATTGGAACAGCCAAAATAAACCTTTACCTAGGTAGTCGCGAAATGTAAAATTTCTGTATTTTCATATCAGAATCGAAATAATTCATGGCTGCCCCAATTTTATGGATTATTTAAATATGGGTAAGCATTATATTCATGATATTTTACCATTCGCTAACGCTCATCGCAAAATATTCATGAATATAATGCCTACTCATATTTAAATAATCCATAAAATTGGGGCAGCCATGAATTATTTCTTAATTCCATCATACATCACAGGAATCTAATGTGATATCCTTGTACCTCTCAGTATATAACACAATACACCAGATTCCATCATACATCACAGGAATCTAATGGCATATCCTTGTACCTCTCAGTGTATAACACAATACACCAGATTCCATCATACATCACAGGAATCTGGTGTAAATATGAGAACTGCGATAAGTTTCATATGTTGATTTAATTAAAGATAAATCGTATAGGCTATAAAGTAGGTTCACTGACCGTACCGCTTTATGACAGGTGTGTACGACCGGATAGATAATCGGCGCTACGTTTGAACTAATTTATTGTAAATTATTGTTTTAGATATAATGATTATAAACAGAAACAATAATAAAGCTTAAAATAAAAGTGTATCTGTTTATATAATAAAAATATTTTTTTTTAGATTTGAAATTTACTAACATTGACTTAACTCCACGAAGACACAACTAGAACGAGATCGTATCATTTAATTCAAACAACCACCCGTTTTGATTGGCACATTCAAATATTTAAAGCCCCGTGCGGGATCCGGGTGGCTAAAAGAATAGACCGCAGTCGCGCTAGCTTGTCGTTGAAGGCGACTAAATAGCGCCCGGTACCCTCACCGGCGTGTCAGGTCGGTTTGCCTAAAGACCGACTGTGATGTGTGCCCCAGGTGGTTGAATGGGGTACCCATTGCAAGCTGGGGTTGTGGGCCATAATACGGAAAACCTGACCGCAAACCATATTAGTGCACAGTGTTGGGGAAAATGCCACGTTCCTCGCACGTTCAAGAACGCTGCTGTAGTAATCGCTATGAGTAGGGATTTCGATCCCGCTACAGGAGTCTAAATTGCCCGACCCTATCCATCCACCCATTTGCCAGTGGCAATTTAAAATCCGTTACCCCTATTTTTCCTTGTGTCCCATCCCATTTTCATGCATCGTCATTTCATGTTCATCGCCTAAATATAGCTGAAATATTGCTCTTCGGGCGTTAAACACCATTAATCAATCATTCAAATATTTAAATCTCACTGGCCGCGCGATGATTTATGCTATCGGAATCTCGTGGTTGTCTACTTCCGGTGACCATATATAGAAGGGGGGGCGGAGCATGCTCATATATGTCAGTGCCCTGCTGCCCTGCGTTTTTGCTTTACTAAAACTGATCACACCCTACTGCTGTAGTTCATAATTTGTTTAACTTATTTTTTTCATGTGACATTTAATTGGTATATATGTTTATATATTTTATTTGTATATAATTGAACGCAAACGTTTGTTAAACTGTTAAAAACGCCTCTTAATAGTACATGATTGACACCACGGGTTCAAATAATAAAAACGTAAAATATTTGATTGATTCATTGGATGTTTGCTTTACGTCCAGCGAGCAGAATGTCAGCTATATTCAGGACGGGAACAAGTTAACAAACAATAAATCAACGGCAAATGGGGGTGGGATGGGTCACAGGGAATACAATTTTGACTGCCACTGGAAAATTATGGAGTTTTGTATAGAGTCGGAAAATTTAGCCTTTTGTAGCGGCTACAATGAGCCGACTCTTTTACGAAATCTACAAAAGGGGTCTTTATCGTGCAAGGAGCGTGGCACTCTCCATACACGTTACCCACTACGGTCCGCGGTCAGGCTTTCCGTATTATGACCTGACAACCCCCCCCCCCCCCAAATGAGAGGGTCTCCCCTATCCGCCATCCGGGAAGCGCTAGGCTGCTCTGTGGGAACCCTCCCAGTATGGTCCCAGTAAAAGAGTCGACTGAGACATTATAACAAAAAGTACTTACAGCTGATAGAATGGTTTGAAGCATTCAACGAAAGTGTCATTACTTTGAGCACCCACTTCATCAAAATAGGCATAATACACCTACTTTGATCCTAACCAAACCACATTACAAATTAACTGTAACTATAGCTGATATGGCTAACATTATTTTTCGAATTATAGTCTTAGTGCATATGCACATAATCTCTAATTATACTTTTAATGAAAATTTTGCTACACTTTAAAAGGAACTTGTCTGCTCCAACAAATCCACGCATGCACATTCGAGTAATAGCAATGGAATACAAACTTATATTCGAAAGCTAGAAATTTGTGAACTTCCAGTAATGCCCAGACCTTGCATCCTGTGCATGCCTTAAAAAGAAATAAGGAAGGAGGTAGACATGATGTTAGCAATGGTAGTGTCAGTGATATTGACAGACCAGGCAACACTGTACAACTACCTGATGCATGCACGAACCGAAGAGGGAAAATAGCGGCTTTTTTGGACAGAATCCAACAAAGCATGTATGGCTTTATGAATTGGACAAATCGTTGGAAGAGACAGATAAGGCAATGGGTAGCAGGATAAAGGAGATGGTACTATCCATTCTCTTTGACATGTTACACAAGTAACAATTTAACGTCATTGAAACGTATTGTATTAATCTTGAACTTTCTGGGCAGTTTAATTGCAAGGTTCTTTCAATGTGGATTCTATCTTAACAAACAACGAAGCCTTGCAATTTTTTAATTGGTAAATTATCGTTAGTTTACTTTAACTGGATTAACCGTCGTAAAGTCACTTGATTGGTTTGAAATACATTCGTACTAACTACAAGACATGTCGTAACTGTTAAGCCACAAAGTATTTACGTGTAAATATTGTAGTCTGCATACTATTGGCTACATAAAACGACCTACTGAAAGACATCAGAACAAAATGTACATGAAGTAAACGACTTTCTAACTCGTGTTTTAAAAAACGTGTTCATAAAAGGGCATTTTTAACTGCCGGTCTTCGGTGATTTTTTAACGTCGGTGATTTGTTAACGTCGTACATCGACGACATAATGCCTTGTTTGTACAACTGCTTCAGGATATTATTTATAACCATCAATACATCACCGGAACGTACTGTATTGATCTTGAATTTTCTGACTAGTTATTCAGGTGAACCATACTCGAAAACCTCTTCATGCGATCTGGTAAATTAGTAAATTGTGGGTATTATAGTTGTAATCTTATTAGTAAGTTGGAAATTTTTGGAAGTCTCAATCATTGGTGTAATTACACAGGTCGTTCATTTAACGTTGTCGCTGATTACACACGCATTTAAAATTTCCGATCATTAGATTGTGTAACATGAACGTACTTAGTTGCATGAAATGAACTTTTGCATATATTTCCAAAGAGACAACGATTATAGTACTTTAAAAATATTTAATAACTTGAAAGTCTAAGCTAAAAAATATTTGACAGGGAGAACAAGTTCAAAGTCTAATAAGAACGGTTTTTTTTAATTTACAAGATGACATCACAAATAGAGCTAAAAAGAATTTGCATGTAATTCTTTAGTTTATTTTTATTCATATGTTTTATCAGAACCAAACAAAAATAAATTCCTGTTGGTTTTAAAAAGTCTTACTGTCCAGACACCTTAAAATTCTTTTTGGTGATCGTTTCTCGTGTTCGCAAAAGAAGTAAATAAATAAAAAAATAAAAGTATTAATAACGTCCATTGCTAGTTTTTTTAATTCTAATTACTTTGCATGATTTTCAACCTTTACTATTTTATATAAAAAATAGCTTTCTAAAAAATATTGATTTGTAGCTTTGGTAAACGTCAGTTTATATGGAAAATGTTAATAGCTTACTTATTGAGTGAACATGTAAAATTAAAGATATATTATGTCGTTACGGGTCAAAATATTGTCTACAGTGTTTTTATCGATGTGTACCTATTTATTTTATTAATTATTTTATAAAAATTAGTATTGCTTTGTTTTCATGTAAAATTAATTAATAATAATTGTTATATTGTTTTAAATGCAAGTTATATAACTTTGGTGTAACGGTATTATAGAGTTCAAGAACAACCTCGTTCTCTTCTACAGGTTAATCCTCTGCTATTTCCCCCACCCAGAGCTGATCAGCAAGGTCATCAGTTCCTCCGAGCTAATAACAGGTGGAGTCAACACCAACGTATTAAACGTGAGCGACAGAACAACGTTTCACTACAACTTTCAATAATTGTTGGTGAAGAATCAAAAGGTAATATTTAAAGTATAGCATACAACGGTTCAACTACATCCAACCATTCCAGACAAGACTACTTTCTCCGTGGTAGGACGCTCTGTAAGAATTTAACACCAATCTTACAACAAAATCAGGCTATTCGGAAACCCCTCTGGAGCTCCCGGTCAACAACAACCACCACACATGGCACATCCAAGGGCAGTCTGAAACGTTAAATCGTTTAGAGGGAATGACCAAAGTCCAGTAGATTGGTGGACGTTATTCATACAATATTGCTCCCTACTAAAGATGTCAGATGAAGAGGTGGTGGCTTTCTTTCCCATGGCAATAGGAGAAATGGTCACAGAGTTGTATATGGAACTACCTGCTGCAATCCGGAACCATTTGGAGCGTCTAAAGGAAGCATTCCTCAAGAGGTTAAAAAAACGAACGTAGAATATAGACTGCAAAACATGCAGATGAATCGGTCCAAGACTATATTTCACGGATCCGGAGACAAACTTGGGACAGTGAAATACCGGAGAGCCTCCTAGTCAAAAGGATGGCATGTGGACTGACACCGTACCATCGTTATGCCACAACTAACGAAGTCAATGTAACAGTTTCGGCTCCAAGCCGCCCTTGCTGAGGAGACAGTGGCAACTAAGCCCATCGCGGAACTGACAGCCCATATCGTCAGCATTGCAGCTATGGAAGATAGGATAATAAACATGCTAATGACAAACGCTACTGGATAAACTTAGGAGAAAGTTATCGATTTGGACATTATAAATTTTAAAGCATTAAAGGTCAAGCAAAAGCATGAAAGCTGACATGACATGTTTAGAACGGTTTTGCTATTGACCTTAATTTCTATGATTAGAAATGTTATATAAAAAGTTACTAAATAAAGGTTATGACAATTGTTGCATTCTAATTTATTTACAGTACATGTATCATATTCACCTACAAGAGGCAGTACTCCACTGATAAGTTGTCTATGATCTTTTTATTGCTTTGTAAACACTTAATTTTATCTCTATTTTTTAATTCTTTATCCATATAATGACTTTTTTTATCAGAGTACATTTTTGAGATTTTTAATAGATGTATTTAACTGATTTCAGAAACTTTGTCATCGTTTAGTTTTGAACGATTGGGAAAACGGATTATAAATATTAGGTAAATTTATATTAGTTTATTTTTTATTAAAAAATTGGAGATAGTATAGAAATAATAAAATATTTGATAGAATCAGATCAAAATAATTAACAATTTCATGTTGATACTCATCAAATCACCTAAAATGTTAAACTTTCAGGTGTTCTCATGAAAGAATTTGTTGGGTTACGTCCAAAGATGTACAGTCTGATTTACAACAAAGATGGAGTGCAAGAAGAAAAACGAACTGCTAAAGGGATCGCAAAATGTGCCATCGATAAACAAATAAGACATTTACATTACAAGCGTTGTTTATTTAACAATAAAATGACATGAAATGAGATGAACTCAATAAGAAGTAAAAATCATATCTTGTACATCAATAAAGTTCGCAAAGTTGGTTAATGTAATTTTGACGATAAAAGGTATTGGAAAAATTCAATTAACAGTTGTGCTTTTGGATATTATAAAATATCTACTCATCAGAAATGGTGTAATGTATACACGTGAATTTAAAAATACAATTTTTTTGTATATTACCTCTTTTCATTGAATTTGCCATAAAAATCCTTTTAACTTTATATTGTCAATAGTCAGGTTAATAAACAAACTACATGTTCACATCAATTGACTAAAGAAATCCAGAGGATCGAAGTTTTTCTCTCCTGTTCTGTGTTTTTTTTTGTTGTTGTTTTTTTTTTTTTTTTTTTTTTGTTTTTCCCTACGATTAAGATGGGTGTTTATCCTTTTCACACCCAACACTGGAATAGCGCTGTATGGAAGTGGGCGTGGCATCTCTGTCTGCGCCCTAATCTTCTTCAGTTTCTTTTCAATACCCTGCTGCATACGTTGTTATTGTTGTTGCGGCTGTTGTTGTTGCATCTGTTGTTGTTGTTGCACATATTGTTGTTGCGGCTGTTGTTGTTGCTGTTGTTCCTAAAAAAAGTCATTTTTTACACTTGTGGTGATATTTAAAAAATAATAATGATGGTGAAGAAATAAAGTAAATTAAAACGTATTAATTTCTTATATAGAATCATATTTTATATTGAGTTGTGACAAATTATTACCAACTTTATGCATTAGTTTCTCGCGAAATAAATTAAAATCTATAAATGACTTATTTAAATCATATTTTATATTGTGTTTTGACAAATTATTACCAACTTTATGCATTAGTTTCTCGCGAAATAAATTAAAATCTATAAATGACTTATTTAAGTCATATTTTATATTGAGTTTTGACAAATTATTACCAACTTTATGCATTAGTTTCTCGCGAAATAAATTAAAACCTATAAATGACTTATTTAAATCATATTTTATATTGTGTTTTGAGAAATTATCGACGACTGTATGCATCAGATCCTAGTGATTTAAATCCACCAAAAAAGAAACTTACCTCAAAACGTATTAATTTCTTATATAGAATCATATTTTATATTGAGTTGTGACAAATTATTACCAACTTTATGCATTAGTTTCTCGCGAAATAAATTAAAATCTATAAATGACTTATTTAAGTCATATTTTATATTGTGTTTTGACAAATTATTACCAACTTTATGCATTAGTTTCTCGCGAAATAAATTAAAACCTATAAATGACTTATTTAAATCATATTTTATATTGTGTTTTGAGAAATTATCGACGACTGTATGCATCAGATCCTAGTGATTTAAATCCACTAAAAAAGAAACTTACCTCAAATTGAGGAATCAATGCCTCCAGAGCCATCTTCATATTGATTAGTTCCTGAAATTCATCTCACCCCATGGAGCAACGCCCTGGATTTCGCGGGGTGTTGTTATAAAGGTTGAGGGCCGACATGTTATCACCTGCAAAAAGCCATGCTATCATCTATATTCTTCATTTGATAATACTGTACACGTTACACCGATTACAATTTCGTCACTGAAGCGTGTTGTATTGGTCTTGAACTTTCTCGGAAGTTTATATGTCGAAAATTGCAGGTAAATTGAAGTCTGTAAACTTTTAGTTTAGTTTGTGACCTTGATGAATGGGAAATTAGAAAAAGTTATGTGAAGATGACGAGGAACCTCTTTCAAAATTTTATGGATAAAGGAAAACCAACCTCAGATAAAGACGAGGCGAGTGTAGGGAAAAAGTGGTAACGGCATTGTGCAATTACGTATTAGATTATTTAACGCGCAAGTTTAATTTTCAGTTTTCTTGCTTCTAAAAGTTGAACAATTGAACACGCTAAATTAGACAAGCGAACGCACAGTGGAATACCAGGGGTCATGATTGACCTCTGTTCCAAAACGTTTATCGTACAAAAAGACCCAAACCTTTAGCACTACCAACAAAACAATGGCAGCCTTCTGATCATTAAGACGTGCCAAGAGGCTTCCAGTCAAGTCTGTTTTCCTGTCCACGACATTTATATGTCATAATATTCATTTGAAGATGAACATCATTACGTTTTCAATCGTTTTGTCAGTCCTCTTTTTTGAATGACCCTGTCCAAAGACCCATCAACGCTCTCATCAGGTAAGTACAACAACCAACTTCAAATGTTAACAAAAGACGACACAGTACTTTGGACAGCACAAAGCCTGAAAAGATGCAAAGGACCTACACTACACCTACCTCTAGAGTCTACACTGCAACTGCTATCCCTGTCTATGATAGCACAACTCCACCTGATGAAAACATTATTCCCCAAAAAGGTCTTGACTTTTTGTTTGCGGACTTTAAATCGGAATTTTACATGTAATTTGAAGTGAACACTGTAAACGAGGTGACTTTGGAAAAAGTGACGTGACTTTTTCTATAAAGTCTACATATACGAAATCTATTTTATGACACTGGACAACACGTATTGTAGAAGCATGCAGATATATATAAAAATTATATAAATTATAAATATATGACATGTCTTGGACAAGAAAATCTAAATTATTGTCTTCCTTGATCTCAGTATTCCCAAAGGCACAACTCTCGATTGCGTAAAACTTTGCGAGCCAGTTTAAACTCCTTTCACATTTGAGCTGTACAAACTCTAATGAGTGCAAATGAATCGGAGGGCTTGTGTTGATGAAATTTTAGTACTGAACACAGTATAGATACTAACATTAAGAAAATTTAGTGACGATTCGCAAATGTTAGCAGTACTACAGATAGGGTTGTGAACACCCTTATGGTATAAAATATCATACAGAGACCCCTCATAGGTAAATTAAAATTGTGAACCCCTCATAGGTCAATTATCATACTGGTAAATTAGCATACAGAGGCCCCTCACAGGTATATTAAATAACCCCTGGTAAATTATCCGAGACCCCTCATTGAGACTATAAATAAAATGGTGGGACTGACAATCAAAAAGAATATTGTATTCTTTCTTTATTTTACATAAATTATACAAATCGTATAAAACATTCAAACATAGAAAATTATAAACTTTATGATTTTTTTGTATTCTTTTCTACAATAAACCTACATGTAAAATTATCAATCAAGTCAAAACTAAAAAAAGCGGTTGTGGATTTATTAATCGTTATTTTATAAGATGTGATGATACCTGCTGCCTCTGGTGACATTGCAGTCGCAATGGGGTTTCTCTGTTGTAGTGGTAATAGCAATCTTAGGAAATGATGGCGATGACGTCAGCTTCCAGCATCCCGGCATCGCTCAGAGGTACAGATAATGTAAACAAAAACGCATGTTCATGTTATGTAAACATGGTTCGTCAATCGTGTGCGATAGGTCCTTGTCCAGAAAAAAACATACAATCGATCGGCCAATGTTAAATTTTTCAACATCAAGTATTTAACAGATCCTTTTATTAAGCAGGCCTGGAAGAAGAAAATTTTATCTACACGTGCGGACTTGAAAAATGAATCGCAAATCAATCACGCAGTTATCTGCAGTCGACATTTTGTTGATGGAGACAAAAGAAATTTGCCGACAATCATTCCCAAAAAAATAGGAGACAAAATTGTTTGGCCCGAAAATGTTCCAGAGAGACGAATGGTCGTGTAGACAATTGAATTATCCCGAGGGTTCAAGTTCAAGATATGATCCAGACCGGACAGATACGGTTTTGGATGACAGTTTAACCACAAAGTTACAGTCTTTGCAAGAAGTTTTAGATATTTCAAAAGTGGTATGCATTTTTTAAATACACGTGAATTTCTTTGTTCTAGTATTTATTTTCTTCAGCTACCGGGTAACATAGAATGTCTTTAAAAAAGGGGGAGGGGGGGTAAAGTACCTTGCATGTACAAGTATAAATAACATGCACTTCTGCAGCACAAACCAAATATTTCTCCAGGGAACAAAACATTTATGATTTGGATATTGAAAGGCCCATTACTTTATCATCCTATTCTTCATGTTCTTGATCTGAACATACATGTAATCTTGAATGAATCTAGTTTGTTTTTAATACATGTATATATGTATGAAAAAAATGCTTATTTCTAATAATGTAATAACTGTAAGATTTGTACATGTACATTTATTCCACATCTTGAAAAGTATATTCTGTAATAATACTTGTATTTACATATATTATTATAATTATTTGTTTTGCAGATCAAGGAGATTAGAAAAAGAAAACAAGAAGAGGTTGACAGTTTACCAGAACCAGTCAAACATATCTACAACCAGTTGGGCCAGAAAAGTCCTTTTCATTCACCGCCATTGTCCAAGACATTAAGATGCATTAAAGAAAAAGAAACGAAGGAACCACATGGGGTAAAATATTAATTATTAATTTTATTTAAAAAAAATTTAATTTTTGCCATCAGGTCTACAGCTATGATATTTCTTTAATTTTTAAACCTACATATACATAGAAAAATTTTGCATCTCTTAAATCATTAATTTGATAAACTTAAAAAATTAAACAAGTATGTACATTGCGTATTTTCTGTACAGCAAGTAATTTCACACCACCAAATGTATATACATGTACTTGTATATTTATAGGTTTCACCAGCAACAGTAGCAGAGACACCTTTAAACATCAAAGACAACATGATATTGGAACTACAGAAAAGGCTTGAAAATGAGAAAGAAAAAAATAAAGTTCTGGAGAGAAAAATTGTTGATTTAGAGGTTTCAAAATCATTTGGGGTAGATCGATTTAAGTGTAGTCCAGTTGACTTTCAATTTTATACTGGACTTCCAGATTATCTAACATTTTTATCGCTTTGTGACTTTTTGCAACCTGAGCGACACCCATTGTCCTCCTTATATTATGAGCTAAAGCAAAGAGATCCTTCATATATTAATATAAGAGGACGAGAACCTATTCTTTCTATTCAGGATCAATTGTTTTTAGTACTTTCCAGGTTGAAGCAGGGTTGCAGAGAACTGGACCTTGCACATAGATTTAATGTGTCTATTTATACTGTAAGTGAGATTTTTAGTAAATGGGTTTGTCACATGGCACATATTCTTGACCAACTACCAATATGGGCTCCACGCACTTTAATTGATGCAAAGTTACCAACAGTGTTTCGAGACTTAAATTATGGTTCTACTAGATGCATTGTTGATTGTACTGAGATATTTATTCAACAACCTTCATCAAATCTTGTCCTTCAATCAGTTTTGTTTAGCAATTATAAAAATCACCATACAGCTAAAGGACTTGTAGCTATTGCACCTTATGGACCAGTGACATTTGTTTCTGACTTGTATGCAGGTTCTGCCACTGATTTTGACATTTCCCAAGATTGTGGTATATTAAATTTGTTGGAACCAGGTGATCATGTAATGGCAGACAAAGGTTTTGAAATTCAAAGACTCCTCGATGAAATTTCAGTAAGAGTCGATCACCCCCTATATTACGGGGAATCTCAGTAATGAGTCCTGAACAAGAACAGACAACCAGAAGGATAGCTAAACTGAGAATACATGTAGAGCGTGCCATTGAACGTGTAAAGAATTTTCGAATTTTACAGGAAACATTTCCGCAAAGTCAGTGGAGAATGTTGAACGATATTTGGAAATGTTGTTCTAAGTTAACACTACTTCAGCCTTGCATAATTGATGAATTGTAGAACTGTATATATAATTAAAAAACATTGGACCAGTTTCTTTTTAAAATCTATTTTGTTTTCTTTTATGTTGCAACCTGAACTGTAAATGTGTATGTTCGTACATGTATTTTAAGTTATTTGCATATACAAACAATGTAAAGCTTGAATATGGAAGAGGGAGTTTTTACACCCAAAAACCTGGTTTATCCCACCATTTCATACCAGTAAAAGTCAGACCATTGCAATTTTTAAGTTCCTTTACATGTGTATGTCTGAATTGTTTTGTTAGTTTTGTTCCCCATTTGTTATTGATCTTCCAAGTTCGGTAGTTTTGTATTACCTTTAGTATATTGAAAATGAATCCGGTACAAGTAAATTGTATAATGTACCTCCTGACTTGTGGCAAATTACACATTTCAAACAAATTACAAATTTAAAAATATCTATTATTGAACACTTTCATGGTGATATTAAGTCAAAAGCATTTTACAAAGACATGTTAATGTATATACAATGCATGTATAAATTTATAGACAGTTTGCACAAACATGACAAATCTAAGAACTTGTAGTATTTTGGTTATTTGCTGTCGAGACCAAATATGGAAGCATATGCTTAAAGTAAAATTCTGTAATTATTGGCAAATTGTCCTCCCAAAATTTTATATCTCGCTTTATTCTTTGACAAGCCATTCCTGATGGTGTCCAAATTACCAATTCACACCAATCCAGTTCACAAACAACTAGTTGACACTGTATTTGATAATAGTATGAATGGTCCTCATCTATTTTGACATTTCCTTTATCATCAATATCATAAAAAGGGTCTTGTAGAGTAGCAGCCTGCACAGGAGTATAAATTGCATGCTTTGACAAGCTTTTGACTTCAACACGTCCATGTTCAACAATATTGTTTTTAAGCAAAGATACCAACCAATCTGGTGATGCCCCAACATAAGGAAATCTTGGATTAACTATGAGTCCTAAATCTTTGCCAGACACAATGAAACCATCTGCTTCCATTTTAGATTTGTAATGTGCCAGAGCAACTGGTTCTGCATGTTTTCCCCATGTGGTGTGTTTACTTGAAAAGTGTATTTTCTGTGAGTATCTGAAGAAGTTTTTCACAAGGCATTTTTTTTCGTCGGACTACTTCTTTCACATTTGATGCTGTTATTGAACACTGGACAAGATTCATTGTATTAACTAGCAAGGATCCTAACAAACATTTATGCAAAGTTTCTCCATTTGTCATAGAAAAAACCATCAAGAGTTGTGCAGGAGACGTTAAAAACGTCACTAAAATGAAATCTGGCTCTTTACTCATTGAAGTTTCTAAAAAACAGCAATCCGTAAATTTATTACAATTACATAAAATTTTAGATTTGGAAATTACATCAACGCCTCACAGATCATTAAATTCCTGTCAGGGTATTATTCATTACAGAGACGATGATCTCTCTGAACTGACAGATGAAGAAATTTGTCTTGAACTGAAACCTCAGGGTGTTACAAAAGTAAAAAGATTTATTGCAAAAAGACAAAATCAACAAATTAAACTTAATACCTTTCTTTTAAATTTCAATACTCCATCTGTCCCTAAATCAATCAAAATTGGACTGTACAATATTAAAGTCAGCGCATACATTCCAAATCCTGCTTTAAATGTCAGAAATTTGGCCACGGAAAAGGACAATGTAGAGGCTCCTTGGTATGCTTTAAATGTGCAGAGGTAGGACATGAGGGCTTTACCTGCACAAATAATCCAAAGTGTGCCAATTGTGGTGAAGCCCACATGTCCTCATCCAAGGATTGTGCTCACTTCAAAAAAGAAAAAGAAATTCAAAAATTAAAAACCGAAAAAAATATCACATACCCTGAGGCACGTCGCCTCTTCAATTCAAACAATCTCTCGTCTCCTGCATCAACGTCATACGCCAGTGTGGCCAAACGCGTTCTCACTACAGTTGAAACGCAGACAATTATCACCTGGCCTATTGACAAAAAAGAACCTTTCAAATTAGCAGTTCAAACAACAGACAAAATAATTCAATCTTCCAGGAAATCTTCATCCTCTCAAACTGCTACATCTTCGGCACCATCTACATCATCAACTAATTCTTCAAGCAGCCCAAAAAAAAATTCAAAAAATACTATTTTCAATTCAAATTCTTCAAATACTAATAAAAACTTGAATCAAAAAGGAGATCGTACTCCAAAACTGCTGCGGGATCCCATTAAGGTCCACAACAGATTTGGAAGTCTAGATCATCTAGACACCACTATCTGGGGCGATCCCATGGATACACTACCCCCAGATACTGGATCTAAAAGTAGATCCCCCAGCAGAAACCGGCGGAATAGCCCCAAAAAATCTGTCAACTATTCTTCTATTCGGAAACCATAATCGGTACAATAATACAATGGAATTGTCGAGGTCTTAAGATTAATTTTCTTGAAATTACATTATTAGTTCAAGCCTTTCTTCCTGTTGCATTTTGCCTCCAAGAGTCCCACCTAAAACGAAGTGATAATATATCTTTAAAAAACTACTCTATATACAGCACATATGTAGACGAGAATGATAGAGCTGCTGGCGGCTCTACCATTCTTGTAAAAGATCAAGTTCTACATAGCCCTGTAGATCTCAACACTGATCTTCAGGCGGTTGCGGTTAGAATATCTTTAGACAAAACAATTACTTTATGCTCTGTGTATATCCCTCCAAATTCTTCATTAAATTTAAATCAGTTGAAACATCTTACTGATCAGCTTCCGGCCCCTTATATATTACTTGGGGACTTCAACGGACACAACCCTTTATGGGGCAGTAACACAATAAACGATAAAGGTAAAATTATTGAAGGCTTAATGAATCAGGAAGATCTGTGTATTTTTAATGATGGTTCAAATACATATTTACATCCTGGGAATGGATCGTATTCGGCTATTGATCTTACAATAGCAGATCCTTCTCTGTTGCCCGATTTCTCTTGGAAAGTCCATGACGATCTCTGTGGCAGTGATCACTTTCCCATTATCTTGGAATCTTTAAACTCTTCAAACACAGAACGAGTCGCTCGGTATAAATTTGGCAAGGCCAATTGGCCTCTATTTAAACAACTCTGTATAGAGCGACTTAACTCGGATACTTTTGAAGCTATTTCTGATCCAATTTTAAAATTCAATGAAACACTTATTTCAATTGCTGACGAAACTATTCCTAAGACCTCGACAAATCCAAAACATCCTAGTAAACCATGGTTCGATGACAGCTGTGAGGACGCTATTAAAGACCGGAAAAAGGCAGAACGACGCTTTAATAAACACCCAACTCAAAATAATCTTAACCAATTCCGAATTTTTCGAGCGAAAGCTCGCAGGGTAACGAAACAAAGACGACGCACGTCTTGGCGTAACTTTGTTTCTAAACTGAATAACCATACCCCCATGAATAAAATTTGGAACATGATTCGTAAAATTAAAGGTAAAAACAGTAAAGCAAATGTGCATCATTTAAAGGATGGACAAGACTTGTTAACATCAGAGTCAGACATATCAAATAAATTGGCCGAAACATTTGCAACACACTCATCTGCTGAAAATTATCATCCCACTTTTCAGCGGATTAAAATTCAAAAAGAAAAATCAAAGCTTAATTTCCAGTCAAAAAATTTAGAAGATTATAATAAACCTTTTTCTTTGGAAGAGCTAAAAACTTCATTGAACAAATCTCACGATACAGCATGTGGTCCAGATGACATCCATTATCAACTTCTCAAACATCTGCCACAATCTTCTCTCCAATGTCTTCTAAATCTTCTTAACAACATTTGGGAAACGGGTGACTTACCATCTATTTGGAAAATGGCCACTGTTGTGCCTATTCCAAAGCCAGGAAAAGATCACTCGGAAGCGTCCAACTATCGGCCTATAGCACTCACAAGCTGTCTTTGTAAAACCATGGAAAGGATGATCAATGATCGCCTTGTCTGGTTTTTAGAATCCAACAATCTACTTTCTAATATTCAGTGCGGTTTTAGACAAGGGCGAAGTACCCTAGATCATCTTGTACGTTTCGAAACGTATATTCGAAACGCCTTTGCAAAAAATGAGCATGTTGTGTCTATCTTTTTCGATTTAGAAAAAGCGTATGACACAACATGGAAATATGGTATTTTAAAAGATCTTTTTGATATGGGGTTGAAAGGTAGACTTCCTACCTTTATTTCAAACTTTTTATCTGACAGAGAATTTAAAGTTAGGGTCAATTCTACTTTATCGGACCCTTTTGAACAGGAAATGGGTGTTCCACAGGGAAGCATCCTTTCTGTCACTTTATTTAGTATCAAAATTAATAGCCTTGCTCAAGTTTTAAAAGATAATATTGATGGTTCTCTTTATGTTGACGACTTCCTCATATGTTACCGAGGAAAAAACATGAATAATATTGAACGTCAACTGCAGTTATGTTTAAATAGAATAGAGAAATGGGCAATGGAGAATGGTTTTAAATTCTCCACTGCAAAAACCGTTGGGATGCATTTTTGTAATAAACGAAAGATGCATCCTGACCCCGAATAAAATTATATAATAATCCTATCAAAATTGTAAAAGAAACTACTTTTCTTGGTCTCATATTTGATTCTAGGCTAACCTTTCTACCCCATATCAAAATGTTAAAAAATAAATGCCTTAAAGCATTTGATATTTTAAAAGTCGTATCCAGTACCGACTGGGGTGCTGAGTGCGATGTTTTACTGAATCTTAACAGATCGCTGGTTCGATCGAAATTGGATTACGGTTGCTTTATTTATGGTTCTGCTCGCAAGTCGTATGTCAAAATCCTTGATACTATACACCATCAGGGATTGCGACTATGTCTTGGAGCTTTTAGAACCACACCTGTAAATAGTTTATATGTAGAAGCAAACGAGCCTTCTTTGTATCAAAGAAGAGTTAAGCTCGCTTTGCAATATGCAACCAAATTGAAGGCGTATCCTGGCAACCCGGCCCACGACTGTGTTTTCAAACCTCTTTACGAAAATATTTTTGAAAAACATCCAAATAAAATTCAACCTTTTGGAATCAGAATAAAACCTCATTTGAACAACTCTGGTATAAATTTAGATGAAATTGCTGCTATTGAAATTCCACATAATCCTCCTTGGTTAAACCCCAAACCAGTATTTATTTATGATCTAAGAAAACATAAAAAGTCCGACACAAACCATTTAATAATACAACAACATTTTGCAGAAATTAAATCGTGTTATCCTGATTATAGTACTATTTATACAGACGGGTCAAAAGACGAAGATAAAGTTGCTTCAGCCGCTGTCTTAGGAGAGCGTGTTGAAACTCGTCGTCTCCCGTCTGCCTCATCTGTATTTACTGCTGAGGCGCAAGCTATTCTTCTTGCAATGAAAATAGTTGCTTCGTCAGACGAGCACAAATTTATTATCTGCTCCGATTCTCTGTCATGTCTTCTTGCTATTGAAAACTTCAAAGTTATGAACCCTAATATTTTAAAAATTATTCAAATTTACAAAGCCCTTGTAGCTTTGGGTAAAGAGGTTGTGTTTTTCTGGATCCCAAGTCATGTGGGATTCCATGGGAACACAGTCGTGGACGAGGAGACCAAAAAAGCCTTGAATAACAATATAATTAATTGTGCCATACCTTTTACTGATTTTAAAGCATTAATTTTTAAATATATTTCTCGTTTGTGGCAGAGTGGTTGGGATCTAGAGGTTCATAACAAACTTCATGAGATCCAGCCACTACTTCACAAAAATAATTTTAATTGTTTTAGAAGTCGTCGAGACCAAGTTGTTATAACCAGGTGTCGTCTTGGTCATACCAGGACGACTCATAGTTATATTTTAAATAACGATCAACGACCCGAGTGTGTGCCATGCAACTGTCCATACACAATCAGGCATGTCTTGATGGACTGTGTGGACGTGGCCCACATTCGGGAACGTTTTTATACTGTGGATTCTTACTTTAATTTGTTTACAACTGTCGCTGGCGACAAAATTCTACAGTTCTTAAAAGAAATTAATTTGTATAATAAAATATAATCTTGTATCATAACTATGCTGTTATTTCATATTTTATTATTTTAATCACGTTATTTTTATGTGTATATACCCTCATACTATTGTGTGATATTACAGTTTTACTATATTTCGACAGGGTTGTTTCTATGTCAACTTTCTAATTATTAAACATCATCAATTTATAAAATTGCTCACGTCCTGAATATAGCTGGAATATTGCTTGCTGGACGTTAAACATCAATCAATCAATCAATCTACACCTTCTTTCCTTAAACCAATCTGAACTGTTAGCTTGGCCTTTTGTTTTCTCTGATATTTTTTTCTGCTCGTCAATGGTTGAAATTTTGACTTTGTTTTCATAAAATGAATATTGTACTGCAGAAACACTATATTTGGCTTCAAATGAGAATTTCATTTCTGAAAATTCACTGACTTTGACCTTGACTTGACTAATGTAAAAATCATACTCTGAATGCACTGGGGTACATTCACTGGCATTGAAAATTTCCACAAGCTGATTTGCTACACCAAGTGATGATAATTCCTGACAAAATCGGCCAAGTCTTTCCTTTGTGACACAATTTTTCCCATCTGGACACATTTCTTTAAGTTTAGTGTAATCTGTTTTTAAACGTTTAGGTTTTAACTCATTGTCTCTTTCATAGTTAAATGTTTCAAAATCCATGTCTGCAAACTTAACCAAAGTTTGTCCTTTAACTTTTGGCTGATGCAAAGTCTGCAAAGTACTTGTCTTACTGGATGAGGAGGGAGTAAAAGTTAATTTTTTTCTCTGACTGTCCATGATTTGGAACAAAACAGCAGCTACGTGTTTACAATACCCTCCGAACCCTGCTTTACATTGACATCTTGCACCCAGAATAGTTGCCGTAAATTTGTCCATGACAATATGAATAGGGTAGGCTTTTTTAGTTTTTCCTGTTACTACACCTCTATCGAAGGAGGCTGCGACATCGCCTCTTATCATTAAAATGCTGTCATCAAAATCCAAATTGAATTCTGTGGATAGCACTTTATCTGAACGGTAAAAGTTCCATCCTTTATCTCTATGTTTCTGAGCTGTTGATTTCATATTGTCAAATTTGACTAAAAAGTACTGGTAAATATGGCCATCGTCAATAGCAGGCACACCATTCAAATTGCTTGAATATCCCGAAGTGAGTGGATTGTCAAGTAAAGTTGCAGCATATTTCTCACTTGCACAATATATTCTGTCAACATTCACAGCACTTGTCCCGCTCTCTGGATTATACAGGTACAATGTGTCCCACCCATTTCTGATGTAGCGGTTGACCCTAAAAAATAAAAATATTAACATGATAAAATGCAATTATATTATTAAATCATGATTTTACTATATTTATATATATACAGACCCCATACATTGTACATGTACATAGTACACCATGTACTGTACATGCATTTAAACCTTGTCAATTTGATAGAAAAAGATACATGTTTGATTAAAAATCATTTATTAAAATGTGTACACATACCACGCAAGCCACTGTTTATTTGAATTGCAAATAGTTTCATTGATGATGTCATGATTGCCGACTAAAATTTCTAGGGTTTTACACTGACCTTTTTATCGAAGTTAAAGTTTAAACGACTGAAAGAAGAATAAAAACGTGTATTACATTGATCTAAAGAAAGAAAAATGATAGAAAAGGATATATAATGTAATAAAAATGACTTTTTCTTCCATATAGAAATCCAAACAATGTACAAAAATGTACATCGCAATCGGCCGATCTTAAGTGCAAGTACCTCTCTACTAAATCGGCCGGTTTCCCTTTAAACTGGCACCTTGTCTACATTTCAGCCATCTTATCAACTCGGCTTTTGTCAGTTCATTTGGATAACGACCTTTCAACGACGATCCAGTTATATATTCCGTCTCAATCTTAATATTTTCATCATACTTTGTAGTGTTTACGTTTGCGTCAGCCATGTTTTTCAAAATATGTACCTCTGGCAAGTGCCCGTATGTTACCTATATGACGTCACGCCATGATTTCCTAAAAGCGCTATAGGATTTGTTGTTATACTACTACTAGTGAAGGGAACTGAAAAAATAATGATCATCATGTGCTTGAATTATAGAAAGTTTTTTGTTACATGTCATAAATATATCTTTGTTAATTATCATTATTTAAAGTCTCTTTTTTTTTTATTTTAAGAATGTCACATATAATTGAAAGTATTATAACAAATAAACCAATATTCAAAAAATATAATAGGTCAAATTAATCTTTCTGTTGATTTAATAAATCATATATAGTAATACTCATCATGTTCCACTTAAAGACATTGGTTGATTGATTGATTGATTAATGGTGTTTAACCCCCGAGCAGCAATATTTCAGCTATATTCAGGCGATGAACATGAAATGGATGATAAAATGAACATGAAATGATGATGAATGAAAATGGGATGGGACACAAGGAAAAATAGGGGTAACGGATTTTAGATTGCCACTGGCAAATGGGAGGATGGATAGGGTCGGGCAATTTAGCCTCCTGTAGCGGGATCGAAATCCCTACTCATAGCGAATACTACCGCAGCGTTCTTTAACGTGCGAGGAACGTGGCATTTTTCCCAACACGGTGCACTAATATGGTTTGCGGTCAGGTTTTCCGTATTATGGCCTGACAACCCCAGCTTGCCAGGGGTACCCCATTCAACCACCTGGTTACATCCCAGTCGGTCTTTAGGCAAATAAAGACATTGGTCAATATTTCCATCTTAGTTAATAATATGGTGGGTATAGTTGTAGACTTGATTGTGATGTTGTGTACAATTTTTCTATAATAAAATTATGAATTAAGTCAAAACTAAAAAAAGCAAGTGTGGATATATCAATCATTATTTTTTAGTGATGGTACCTGTTGCCTCTGATGACATTGCAGTTTCAGTTGGGTTCTCTGATGTAGTGGCAATAGGATTTGCTATTTTACTGAAGGGAAGTTAAAAACAAAATAATGATTATCATATGCTTGAGTTACAGAAAGTATTCTTTTGTTACATGTCATAAATATATCTTTTTGATGATCTTTATTTAAAGTCTCGTTTTCGTTAACCCGTACGAAATTTTTTACAGGATTCCTGCAGGACAGTTAGAGTAAAGTTAACGTAATCTTACCGTAATTTATTTTTCCTGCTACTTTTTTAACGTACATGGAAAATAGACAATATTACTGTAAGGAATTTTTATATTCCTGTATGAGTATTCCTGTTAAATTACAGGAATATTTTCTCTGTATAACCGTAATTTTAACATATACAGGAATCTAATATTTTTACAGGAATAACTATTGCAGGAATACTGTAATGTTGAACTTAGAACAATAATATTACAGGAATATTTTATGATGATAAACGGAAAACTGGACTTAGAAAATTTTCACTTCAGAATAGTTTTTGTAACATGTGTAAAGCTCAACTTTCAGGACTTGGACATTTTTCGTTTACAGATATTTCATGGAATAAAGGACTATTTTTCATTATACTGATATAGTTATACATCTAATGTTTTCTTTTCAGCATTAAGTGACCATCAATTCAAATATTGTCATGACATATTTGATCATTTATTGATTTAAGTATTGGTTAGAGTAGCTGATAGGGTCTTTTCTTATGATATTGATGTATTAAAATTTAAAATAAACATGTATACCAAAAAAGTAATTTTTTTTAACAGTTTTGCTATCATATCATATTGGTACAAAAGTACGTAGTGCTCTTATGATGACAAACACAAACTGATAAATTGTTAGCTAGCTACATATGTCATTCAAAACTAATCACCCTCAAGTCTGTTTGGAAATCTGCAAATGTAACATTTTGAGTTTGGAATTTGTAAAAACATGCAGTTTTCCTTGACATCTCTCAATGACACAACAGAGTAAGACTCAATAAGGTCAACAGACAAGATAAAGCATATCCTGTTGTATGCCTTTTTGCATTCAATATTCTGAATTACAGCCACACTTTCATTTAAAGCCAATGATATAAAAAATTTAACAAGGCCAATTTAATTGTTTCGTTCGCTATGTACATAACTGCTGCGTTATTTCGACGTTTCATCCGGTTATAGTCAAGTCCATAGATTAAATTCCCATGAAATTCGATTCTAGTGAAGCAATTGAAATTGTTTGTTGGTGGCCCATATCCCAAGAAATTACAAACAAGAGTGAATTCATCTTTGGTTAGTTTTCTATTTTGAATAGCACCGAGAACATAGATTTCATTTCCTATCTTTTCTCCTCGTTTCAATCCTTGTGAATTTTGAATACTATAAAAAACCTTTTCAACGAAAGACCCCTTTTCAATGCACTTTTGTTTCAACTCTGGTAGTTTCTGGATAAAGGAAATACCGGTAATTATCTGGCTGTCAATATTTTGGGTGCCTCTTATTAGCTTTAAGACAAATCCATTTTTGTCTTCAAAGGGGAAGCAACTAGTAGTATACAATGGCCCAAGATCACGAACACAGTCAACTAAATGGACTAGTTGATGGATATTAAGGGTCATGTACTTTGTGTCGTATAACTTTGAAAACTGGTCACAAAATATAAATAACATGTTTTCAGCGATAACAAGATCATTTTCTGTAGAACCGTTTAGAAGTAAAATATGTATGGCATTCACTAGATTTAAGTAATGATTGAAACGATCTTTATCCAAAATTCCCTGTAGTACAGGAGCACCGTAATACAGAAGAAACGACCTAAATTCAGACGCTTTCCAGTATTTTAGGTGGTTTTGGATCGTTCTTGGTAAGCGAGAAATGTTCAGAGTCGGTAGTACTGATAGAAGCCTCTCATCAACTTCTTCTACTGCATTATGGTAGTTGAAATTCCTGGACACTAGTCCTTTGTCAAACCATAACTTAATCAGTAATTTTTGTACCCCGAGAAGAACACCATGCATATAGTCTATAGCAATTGTCCATTGACAATGTTAAAATGAGGAAATGCCATCAGCCAGGATGGCCCTTTAATACCGTTAACAACCTTTGGTGTTCTTCCTTGCATCTGATTTTCGGATGCAGTTTTAGCATCCTTTAAAACATTGTCTTTATTTCTGATGGGTCCTTTGGGGTTTCCAGTTTCATATGGGAAAACGTGGGCATGTCCTTTCCCAACAGCGGCAGTAATCCCGGGTTGTAAACATTTCCAGCAACTGTAACTTCCATTGTATTGGGTTGAATTACACAATAAGCATCTTGCAGGTAAATCTGCTGTGCCTGAAAGAAAGAATCCTTTACAAATGAAATCACCCGATTCTGGCGAATAGCACTCAATTCCGCTGCTCATTTTTTCCATAGTATTTAAAAGGGGTTTTAAGAATGTGTTCATTACAGGTTTTTTACAGTCAAACCAAAGAGCAGCTAATATCATGTTATCTTTCAAGACTCGCAATTTGTAAGGTAGCTCATTAATCATCAAGTAGATTGGCCAAATTGAAATTTTGCTACTCTTGAAAACTGGCGCACCATCGGTGTTAAATGTTAATGAAATGTTATTGGGTGAAGATAAGGGTCCAAAATTATCAAAAAGTGAACGGTAAAGTTTTCCATCATATATGTCCCTATAAATTCCATATACATCAAAGTACTTAAATTTCTCCTGAAGCTTGGGAAAAAATCCCTCCTGTGCAAACAAGTTTTTTGTACTTGGTTGATGAATGGAATTTGTAGAAAGTAGGTCTTATTTGCTGGTAATTCAATTTGACAATGCACATTTTGACAACTTTTAAGGGATTTGTCATCGATATAAGTACAACATACAGAACAGTAATAATGTTTTTCCAGTGGATTATTTAAATGAGTAAAGTACTTCTTGAAAGCATATATTGTGTTACAGAGGTTGTGGCCTTCTGGTAAACCCATTCCAATCAGTGTCAATAACATTTCAATTGCCTCTCCTGTTAAATTAAACTTGCTGGTAAATAATGCTAATAATAGCATGAATGCGCCGACTGTCACGGATGACCCTGGGTACAACTCCTTTTGATCAAAGTCGTCATCTTTCTTGTCTGAAGAAGACAAATCATCATTCATCTCCAAATCGCCGAAAAATGATTCGACACATTCATAAAATATGTCGTCGTCTTCCTTGCTAACCGTAAAGTCGTCCTCAACTACATCTTCTATTGTAATGGTACAATTGTCAATCCAAGCTTTCATTGTATCAATTGTTTCCGGGTCAGAGTGAAGCCCGGATAAATCATCATCAAATGAGAGAGAGTGTGTGGACTGTCATCGTTTGAATTACTAGCGCTTTCAACTACCAGTACTTCCTTTTGCACATGTATATCAACATTGACATCTTCTGTTAAATGTGTTTCTTGGGTTTCATGGTCTTGGTCGTCGTTGTTTAACTCAACTCTAAAAACGCCAAGGTCCTGTGTAATAGAAGGGAAAAAATAGCCATTCACTAAGGAGCGAGATAATTATAGAGCCCTACATTATGTACATCCGCGGGGTCACTTGGTATTTTTTAGGTATGGATGTGCCAAATCGAACTTGGAAACATGACCCGAATTTATATATATGGAATATATGTAATACCAAGGAATCAGAATCAAATAAATATAATTATATAAATTAATATAATTCCTTGGTAATACCATGACCCGAAATTATATTATATCACTTGAACTGAAGACCCATATTTGTGTATGATTCATTTATAATAAATATTTTACAAATGAAATAAACACCAAAAATGGTGTAAGGAATCTGTTGTCTCATAAAATATTGCCCTTCAGAGCGTCGAAAGTTTTTTTTACGCCCAAATTTATATGTGTACACATTTTTTCCTACATGGGAATTTATATATACATTAATGTTAAAAACCATACCTAAAGTAATATATATTTAATGCCAAAAACATACCGGAAATTTTGGCACATCCCCGTATGTCAATATATAGGTATATACCCCCCCCCAACCCCGGGATTTACAAAACGTCCAAAACAAAAGCGTCGATTACTGTGTTTAAACATAGTATAAAGCGCAGTGTAAACAATAATTTTATCATTCACCGGACATATACAAGAACTGTATAAAACTACGTCCGATGTCTTAAAAAAGATCGCTGTTCCATTTCAATTTAGATATCTTAGCTGCCATAATAGGCCAACATGAGAAACAAGGCCAATCACTTTCCAGATGAAGACTGCGCAATATTTCATCATTTGACGTGACACCCGCTGTCGATAAGTCTTATTTCAATAAGATTGCGAGTTTTATTTTTAATCCTCACAGTCGTTTGGTTTTTGTTTAATTAGATCAATCATTGGTTTACATGTACATGGATAATCTAATCAATGGTTACTATAAAGATCCGTGCACATTTGATAACTAAAAAAAATATGACGACGATACAGAAAATGGAATTGCTTCACTTCAAAATATAACGGAAAGTACGATTCTGCCGAAATAGCAAGCATATATATAAGATTGTTTAAGAACGCAAAACCCCGGGGGGAGGAAAAGGGGGGGGGGGTAACTTGGCCAATATTAGTGAAAGGATGTGACATTTTTGGTTTGAAATCCTCACCCAAATTTATATTGTTTAATTACAAATTTCATGACCCATATTCATTTTTTAATGCAGGATGCAAATTTATAATTTGTTGACCCATATTTCTATATTTAAAAACGGCATTATACAAAATAATAACATAGGAAGTTACCCTACCTCCCCCACCCCCTTTGGGTAACAATATACATGTATTTTTTTTACCTTTTGCGCATCGGGAACAGAAAAAGTTTTTGGAGCTTCCATTTCCACATTTAATATACTATCGGATTGCTCTTCCATTGTGAGTTTGTTATTTTCTTTTGGCATAACTAGGTGTTTCTTGTATGGCCCCCTCCTCCTTCGTTTATAATTATTGTCCTCCATCTTTGTGAATAATTGCGTCAATCAAACTTGTGTAGTCTCATAGAATGTTTAATAGGGGTACAATAGGGTGGTCACCTTTTACCACTTATTAAATACATGTATTCTTCCGTATTATCATTTTAATATCACACATCTATTGCTCATGAATCATGTGAATAAAGTTGTGAGATATCAAGCATTTTATAAATTAAAAGAAGTCGGGTTATAACGTTGTAAGTTCACAGCATTTCGAATACTGTAAACTCGGCCCGAAACCCGGACTGTATATTATTACAATAAAAACAAAAAAACAATATATTTGCAACGTTTTACAAATACAATCAATGAGAATTATGTTTGATTATTCAGTCAATATTTTGTCCTATAACGTTTAAATTATCAACATAATTTTAATTTCTTCAGCGTGATGCCAGTTGTAACCCCAATTGATGCCCCATAGATAACCTGACACGCGCTATCAGATTACACGCGAAAGTCTCAGCCAACAGGTCAACACACCGAATTCAAATTTCGAAAAAACACTCTGGTCAAAATTTGGAATTCATTCGATTGTAAGTTCTGTTCTCGTCAAGATATAGGGAAAATGTTTGGATGCATCTACTTTGAAGAAGATTGTTCTCTTAGTGTTGTTGGCAAAAGGGACAGAGATTTAAATGTGGATGGAAATTTCGAGGAAAAAACGAAGGTTCAAATGGTGTGGAAAATCAATCAGGAAAGAAAGACGTTCAATGGTACCATAATCAAAGTTCATGGTAAGACATTTTATTTTTATTTTTTTTTCACTCCAATTATTAA
Organism: Limnoperna fortunei; assembly: GCA_944474755.1. Classification (NCBI taxonomy): domain Eukaryota; kingdom Metazoa; phylum Mollusca; class Bivalvia; order Mytilida; family Modiolidae; genus Limnoperna; species Limnoperna fortunei. The sequence goes on from OX104123.1 coordinate 63,010,407, forward strand.
TTGACTGCACTTTCGTTAATGTAAGTTATTTTCAATTTGAAAGATATTTTCAATTTATAAGATGCGCGGGGTCCGTACCGGAAGTGATAGCAAGTAAATATGTCTTGTAAAGGAATTAAACCTTGTCTATGTGCATATTTCTCAATTATTCACATTATGATTTTCAAAATGATATTAGAAAATAACAAATGAACAAATGAAAAATTCATTTCTGTCTAATGTAATATGAATGTAGGCACAGCCTTAATGCGAGCATCGTACATTGTTCTGTCGTTACTTCAGAGCCCCCTAACAGTGCCTCTACATTCCATTGATGACGTGACGTGTTGGTCTAATGTGTTGGTGACGTCACAAAACTCAATTTCAAATACAGCGTTTCAGATTGAAAAAAAATTGTCTGGCATTTTTGTAGTAATTTAAAAAATAAACACTTTAATTTTATCGATGTCAAAATTATTTGTGTCTACTTTTAAATTATATAATTTTTCGTTCGTCTACAATATTTTCTTCGGATAGCTCAGCGACCATCTGAAATGGATTTGTTCATATGTATCACGTGACTTTTTTTACACACACGCATGTAACCGTATAGCTCGCATCTGCGATGCTCGCTATTACGACCATCATCATTCCGGAGAATCGTACCCGCTACCGTCAGATTCAATTATACTCTTTTACAATTGTCACTTCCGCCAAAAATGTAAACAAACGCAAACATGAAAACAAGTTAGGGTATGTATATTTTTACCTCAAAATGACTTAGATTTAGATCGATCTTCAGTATGTGTACAACACAGACTGCTTATAACCGTGACAGGACCTAGATATTTTAATTTTGATCATTTTTGGGCAGAGCTTGCTCACCCATTCACTGCCATTAGGTCAAACAGAAAAGTATACATGTTACTGTTAGTTTACTGCCACATGCTGAAAAAATTGGGGTTGGTAGGTAGGAAATAATTTTTATAATTGTTTTCCCTTGAGTTTATGGGAGCAACATTGTGACTTTAACAGTGCTTAGTGGAAAATCTTTATAAATTAAAGGAGGGGGGGGGGGGGGGAAATTAGGGACGGTCGGGTGACAGTAATCTCACCTACTTTTTTTAGCCTTGGCATTGTATTTGTAATAGCTAGATATTCTTTTAACAAAGTTCAGACTGTCCTGATGAATCTTAATTCTATTTTTTAACTCTGCTTATCCCGTTTTTGAGCAAAGCCGATTTTAGGTAAATATCACTTAAACACCATGAACAGCCTTGCTCGTTGCCTCGAAAATCATAGGGCATTTAGCCTCGGATAACCGGTTTCGTACTATTAGTTAACGATTGTGTCGTCATTTTTTCTATTGAAAATACATGTGAAGTACGAATTCATATGACGGACTAAAACGTCGTGTCAGTTGAGAGATACATTGTACAATAGAATAGGACTAATTTGTTCTTATTCAAAATGCAATTTGAACCCCCCCCCCCAAAAAAAAAAATGGTCTCGACAAAACTATGCTACATGTATCTTGAGTAACATTATCTTGTGTGTCCAATTATCTAGGTCCTTCTATACTTTATTAGTCCTAATAGTATGCCATCTGTGCTGTTCATATACTTGTATACCCGGTACTAAGATTTTTAAAAAGTTCAAACTGTTCTGATGAACCTTTAAAATGGCAGTACATTTCGTTCTTATCGTTACCTGGGTCATTACCTAGTTACATGTAACGTTGATTTCCACAACAGGTTTAGCTAATCTCTCTTCTGGACTCTACTTCATTTTGCCCTGTTTCCATGTTACAACGGTTTAATAATTTTCAAAGCTAGCATTCTATGGTGTATATGTCTAATTATGTCTTTGTTGTTTTATCATTTTAGAAGAGGAGAAATATCTGAATGAATTTGCTCTTCAGGCCAATAAAAAAGTAGTGAAACCAAATGCTGCAAGTGGCCATGGGGTCATAATTCAAAAACTCTTGGACTATAATCTATCAGATGAAAAAAGTGCCTCAGTGCCAGAGGGCAAACGTCCAAGAAAAGCAACAACGCTTATAAAGGAATCAAAACAACAAGATGAGGAACTAAGTCCTAAAAAGAAAAAAAGGACAGCACAGACACAGGATCAGTCCAAAATAGAGCAAGACAAAAAGAAGACATGTAACATAAACAAAAATAACGCAAATAAAAAATTAGAAGCTGCAACTACATTAAATAGTAAGGAGAGCAACAATGAGATTATTAAATATTGTAATTTATCATCTCAATTCGAAGACCAAGATGATCATATTGGAGACACCAACTTAAGCAGCATTGGAAAAACACTCCTTGAGTCTTCGAATATTGTAAATGAGATAGAAATCGGCGACGACCAGAATTCAATGCATACTATGTATAGCAAAGGTACAATTTGTGGTAATTTATACATGTACATTGTAGATAATTTGAATGTCATGAATCACATGACCTGTATTAAGGGAGTATGTCAGTTTAAGATTTTTTGTAATTAAAAAATCTTCGAAATAATACAAATGTAAAATTGGAAAGAACCTCAAAACAGCTAACTAAAAGTTTCATAATATTTATTTTAAGAAAACATATCGGAAATATTTTTTAATGCATTTGAATGGATAAAGCCAGAGAATTCCAAAAATATTAAATTTCTGAGCTTCACACTCCCTTAATAACATCTTTTGTGAAAAGTAACAAATTAATGTCAGTATAGTTAGTCATTTTTAAAAAAAGAAAAGAACAGTAATGCATTTGATGAAGAAGAAATAAAACATTGATAAATTATTCAAGATTGGAGAGTTGGAAACTTGATCAAATACTTTCTTTTATCTTTTATTGTCATTTCTACATGATCATTTTGTCTTTAATGCATGACATTATTTTATGAACATTCCGTACATATAGCCTGAGGTCTATTTTTTAGATACATTTGTAGCTGGTTAAATATTAGCAGTGCCATTTCATCTCAGCTTGAGACATTCAAATATTAAAAGCCCTATTTTAAATGTAAGACTCAAAATTTGTTATACAAATGTATACTGTACTTTACATGTAGTATACACTGCTTTATTTAATATATTTTAGTACCATTACCACCACCTGAAGTGATCAGCTTTTTTAAAGCATTGTACAAACCGGATGTAAGGAACTTCATCAAGCAGTTTGTGGAGCATTTTGACAATGCATGTAGCTCACATATTAATCATCAGTGCTATGAGGTAAGTAACTGCACTTACTTTATGAGCTAAACAAAACTATCAACCTGAATGTCCATGGAAAAAAAACAAAGCAGTCACATCGGAGAAATGGAGGATCACAATGGTCTTGACTTAGTACATGTGGTACAGGCATTTCAAACGAAATGGTAGGTTAAACCAGGTTTCACTTTTCTTCTGGGATATTTAAGTACAAAATTTATGTAAATTTAACAAAAACATTGTGACACTGTAAAAATTTCTAAGAATCAAAAGTTTGGAAGTGGTAGAGACAGTGGGACTGTGCCACATTGTGAATAATTATTTACACATATAATGAACTTGGAATTAAAAAAAAAAAGATATTTATTGCAGGCTGCATCACCTGACATTTCTTACCAGCAGTTGGAAAATCATCAAGAACATGATATGACATATAATGCCAGTTTGTTCATTAATCAGGTATTATCATGATTATGCATTCAAAGTATACTATCATTCAGTATATAATGCTTATAAATTTTATTGAAATAAATCCTTCCGGAGTCATTCACTATGACATGCACTAATATATCAGCTTCAAGTAAGAGGCAGGCCTGGAAAGTCATCTTACCATATGAGAGGCTTCAAAAATATATTAAAAGCCTGAGACTATTAGTTTCTTGAGAATTTTTCTAAGAAAAGAATGTCACTGAAGACACTAGCATTTCTATGTCCCTGATCCGATTGTGAAGTGGAAAAATCTAATAAAGCTTGTTTTAATGATAATATTACTTAAATAATAGTTGTGATGTCATGCTAAATTGTTAATGCAGTATTTTATTTTACCGATAAGTACTGAGTGTTTCGTCTTCATTATGAACTATATATGCACACAACTACAGATGATTCGTTTGAAAAGTGTTCAGTTAGGGTATTTAAATTTTCGGATCGTATTACTATTATTTAACATATTATTATGGTCACAAATAAAAACTGTATTTAAACTGTTTCATGTTGAATTAAATTCAGACTCAGTCCTCGAAATTAGCACCTGACCGCCGGACCGTGACTGGTAAAATATCGTCTGGTCCGGTATTTTTTCTTAGTCTACCGGTCCAACTGTCCTGTAAAATTATTTGACACCCTATTAGTTTTTTTATATAAAAACGATGTAATAACCTGATTTTATGCCAAACTTGTACTTGCAACATGTTCCAGTAATGAAAATACGACTATATTGACAATATTTGACAATGTATTGCAGTAGTATTTTTAGAAAATCAATATCACGATTGATGCGCATGATCGTCTTTCGGACTATTTTAGTATCGGGAATTTTCCACTTACGTATATGGCGGCGGTGCTCCTTGTCGGAGGAACATAAAAACAATACATACAAAACAATAATGGCTGCCTCCATCGTAGAATGGTAGTATGTCTTTTTTAAAATATGTTAGCGGGGCGATCCCCGGAAAACCTATTAAACGGAAATTAACAAATGATGAGGTAATAGTTCGCAAGAAAGTGTATGAGAATAATAGAGAAAGAAAGTTTATTGAAAGTTGGCAAAATGACCGTCCGTGGTTGAAATATGATGAAACCCGAAATATAGTAACTAAATTTCACTATCAATAAAAAAACAGTCGGTCCTGTAAAAAATTGGTCGGTCCTGTGAAAATAGTATGTTTACAGGACCAACTGTCCTGTGGACCCACATTCCTAATTTCTCTGACGGGAATTTAACAGCGTTTTTATGTGGAAACTGTGTTTAAAGTAAAATATAAACATGTAAGACAGGTCCAATATTTTACCGAATGGACTGTTTACAGCTTATATCCTTTACATAATGAACACAGTTATTTATATATTTATTTCTAATGAACAATAAAATTTTCTTTTCAGCCTTCTTACTCAGCACATCTAAGCAATCAGGCTAATTTCAAGCCATTTACAGCTTCTCATACAGTTGTTCCTGATCATGCACCAGTCCAAACACAAACTTCAACATTCCAGCATTCACAGTCCACATGCTCAAATTTGAGTGTTTCAAATTTAGCGTCTGCTGATCAGCCAAGCTCTTCTCATCAGCCTTTATCCTGCAAAGGATCAAATGCATATTCAAGTTCAAATCAGGTATATTTAATTAACATGTATTATGTTTAAGGGATATTTTGAATGTATAACTTAAATGTAAATGTTGGTATTTGGGGTAAAATTCAATGATTTTAAACATGTTGAAAGCTTTAAAAAGTTTACTCTTTGCATGGTCCCTTTATTATATATTTGATATCAAAATAATGTAAACCACCTTATTTTCACACGTCTTTTTACAGGGTTCTCACGCCATCCTTAAATTCAAGGAAACCTGGAAAAGTCCTTGAAAATGACCTCAATACCCTTGAAAAGTCCTTGAAAAACCCTTGAATTTTGTGTCTAAAAAATAGTGGGAACCATGTTTTTAAATATGTGAAAAAAGTGATCCTGCTACAATGATAATGAGTTTATTTTGGACAATCAATTTTTTGCAATTTTTTTAATATCCTTTTGAATTCCCAGAATATAACTCGCTCATGAAAAAAATGTTGATTTAACCTATTTGTTTTAAAATGTCAACATATACCAAATTTACCAAGACCAATACTGAGTCGCATAGTATGATAACCACTAAGTGTAAAGACTCTATTTTTTGTTCATTTTCAGTCACAAGATACATGCCCACAAGATTTGCCACCATTAGTTAGAAGAACATCTCCAAGAAAAACTTCACACACATCTCCGAGAAAAACTTCACAAACATCTCCTAGAAAAACTTCAACTGTGCATTCATCAATGAACAAAGAAGTAAGTCAAAATAGCTTTAAAGTTGCATTTAAAAGTATAAAAATGAATTTGGCTGGATAGTTAAAAATTTTTAAAAAAAACAAGAAAAGGTGTAAAACAGGCACAGTGCCCCGCCTTTATATTTATACTGCTTATGGACGGACGGACACAAATGAAAACAGCATGAACAAGCAGAAAACAAAACTCAAGAAGTAATATAGCAATACAAATGTTGTGAAAAAAAAACACTTAATCTTTGTCCTCACTGATACACTCTTTCCTTTTATTTAGTTTTATAAATAATTTATGGTTGTTGTTATTTTACAGTCTCAAAATGTGGAAACAGGATCTGTCCCTAGTAACTCAGTGCAGTCTCCAAGCAGTAAAATGGTATGTTTTGTAAATTATGAATAAAGGGGAAAACAAAAAAAATCATTGTAATCATGGTAATGTAGCTATGTTTTTTTGTAATTTTCTTCTACTTATAATATCCTTTAGCATAGAGCTTTGGTATTTAGCATGAGACTGAGTACACATCACCATGAAACGATGTTTTGCATATCGTAATGACCTTGACCTTGGCCATATTTTTGGAAATGTGCCATTTATGAATTTGATGCACTTGAAGGATTGTTGTACACCATTTGAATGTGAATTCACAAATTAGCACATGGTGTGACCTAAAATGTTAAGGTTATAACTAGACTATGTATATCAAACTTAAAGGCATGGACAACCTTGACTTGGACCTTTCCAACATTTTGGTGTTTTTTTGTCTAGGTCTTACAATATTTGGTATGTACATAAAATAAATGACATCAGTTTTAGTAAACTAGTTTTTCAGTTTCTTAGTCCGCCATTTCCATACCATGTCGCATAAATACCAATATTGCTGTCAAAAACATATCTTCTTTTTGTTTTAACAATAACGATCTTACTGATTGTATTATTCTAGGTAAGAATTGTTGAAGGATTTCCATATCAAATACCATCAGATCAGCTATGGAAAGTAACTTCAAAGGCAAAAAAAGACAAACGTCCAGGATATGCAATGGTATTGAAGTTGATGCCACTTATATTTGCAACGGAAGAGATGGCAAATTCAAGAGGACAAGGCCTTAAACCTGCCAAAGACGGAGACTTAAAACCTGTACTTGATGCAGAAAAAATGAAAGCAATTAAAAGTAAGTATATATATATATCTATGCATGCAAGATTCAAACATTCTGTGCAAATAAAAGGTTATAAAAACTATCAAACTTAAAAAAAGAAATCAATCTCAAATGTCAAAGGGAAAGCAAAAACATTCGAAATGGTCCAGACTTGGTATAGGCATTTCAAAAGAAATGGTGAATTAAACTAGATTTAATAGTGCCTCCCTCTTCCTCAGTAATGTTCATGATCTGGTAGTAACAAAAGTACACAACATGGTTGTGAGGTGCAATGGGAATATTCAAAATGAAAAACAACATTTCTTAACTTCTAACATAATTTATATATTCTCTTATTAACCTCATAAAATGTTTATATTGTCATTATCAATTTTCAAAAGCTTTATACATCTATACATGTACATAGACTGTGAAAGCAGAATTACTCCCAGGTGATTAAATTTCCTTTATTTTAAATCATACATGTAATTAAATTCTGCTGACATAAAATTGGTCCCTCTAAAAACAATTATCCCATAAATATAAATGGTTCCAAACATAGTATTCATATTTATTATCTTTTTCTTACAGCTTATGCCGAGGGGTTTTGCAAAAAGAATGGTTTGACACCCTCAACAGATGCTGAAATGAATATAGCTGTCACTGAGGCAGTCGCTTATGCCAGGAAAAAGCTGAAAAAAAAGTTATGATTGAGAGCAGAGAAACAATTATGATTGACATCTTATCTTCAGTGACTGTTTTTCAACATGTAGAACATTTCATTTAATTGTTTTTGAAATGTCACCTTGACTTATAATGATTTTAATCAACTAGTGTAAATACTCACAAGGGCAATGTAATGCTTAAAAAAAAACACTTGTACATGTTGCACATGGTTGCACTAGCAACTTGAAAGGTCTACAGGTATTTTGATTTTTCATTCGGAAGATTTTATTTATCTGGAATATTATTGGCTTTATTTTTCAATTCAATGTATATTTATGATATTTTCCAATGAAATTTCACTTCAGTATTTTATTTGTGAAGAGCTGTGTATAATTAAATGTCAGTCAAAATAAAAAATCTACTTCATTTATACCATATTTTGCTTTTTTTTCGTTACAGGAATTTTCTCCGAAAATCCTGTTAGGAATTTAAATTCCTGTAACTAAAGGTCATCTGTAAAAAAAATCCTGTAAGAGAAATTCCTGTAAGGAATTCAGAAATCCTGTAGGATTTTTTTTCATTTTCCTGCCAAAACTTTTTACAGGAATATTTACAGGATTTTTTTTACGGTAAAAAATTCCTGCAACAAAATTCCTGCTAATTTAAATAATTCGGCTTATTTTACGGTAGGAATACGGTAACAATCCTGTAGCAATCCTGGCGTAATTTAGAATTTGTCTTCTTGTAAAGTAATAGAAATTACTTGAAGGAATCAAGAAAAAAATACGTAATGATTACGTGAATAATACGCCAGGAGAATTTCGTACGGGTATAATAAGAATGTTGCATGTAATTGAAAGCATTATAACTTATAAACCAATGTTAATTTTATTTAATAAAGTCAAATTAATCTTTCTGTTGATTAAAGAAATCAGATATAGCAATACTCATTTTCTTGTTCCAATTAAAGACATTAGTCAATACATCCATCTTAGTTGATTATATGTTGGGTATAGTTTTAGACATAATTGTGATGTTGTGTACAATTTTTCTATAATAGAATTATGAACTGAGTCAAAACCTAAAAAGGCAAGTGTGGATATATTAATCGTTATTTTATTAGATGTGATGATACCTGTTGCCTCTGGTGACATTGCAGTCAAATTGGGGTTCTCTGTTGTAGTGGTAATATGATTTGTTGTTATACTACTACTAGTGAAGGGAACTGAATAAATATTGATCATCATGTGCTTGAATTATAGAAAGTTTTTTTGTAGTATGTTATAAAACATATATCGCTGTTGATCCTTACTAAGTTGTCAATGTATGAGGGTGAGGGTACTGACAAAAATGTATTCATTAAAAAACTTGTAACAAGTTTAATCACTACCCACACGAATTTCGGTAATAAATCAGTATTAAAGAAATATATCAGTCATTCATACTCGTCTGGGGTCGACAGTCTATATATTTGTGTCAGCAGTCTATATATTTGCTACCGCAGGTCGGGGGTTCTCTCTGGGTACTCCGGCTTCCTCCCCCAATAAAAACTGGACGCCATGAAATAGCTGAAAAAATGCTGATTGATTGATTAATGGTGTTTAACGCCCGAGCAGCAATATTTTCAGCTATATTCAGGCGATGAACATGAAATGGATGATAAAATGAACAAGAAATGATGGTAAATGAAAATGGGATGGGACACAAGGAAAAATAGGGGTAACGGACTTTAGATTGCCACTGGCAAATGGGAGGATGGATAGGGTCGGGCAATTTAGCCTCCTGTAGCGGGATCGAAATCCATACTCATAGCGAATACTACAGCAGCGTTCTTTAACGTGCGAGGAACGTGGCATTTTTCCCAACACGGTGCACTAATATGGTTTGCAGTCAGATTTTCCGTATTATGGCCTGACAACCCCAGCTTGCCAGGGGTACCCCATTCAACCACCTGGGGCACACATCCCAGTCGGTCTTTAGGCAAACCGACCTGACACGACGGTCAGGGTACTGGGCGCTATTTAGTCGCCTTTTACGACAAGCTAGCGCGACTGCGGTCTATTCTTTTAGCCACCCGGATCCCGCAAATTGCTGAAAGTGGCGTTTAAAAACCATTCAAATCAATCAATCTATATATCTGTGTCAGAGCAAATGACAAGCATGGTGTAAATTTTAATTGACACTGGTATTCAATTTTTATTTCCCTTGGATTATAATCGTTCATTTTAATTGGTCCAAAACATTGTTCTAAATATACAAACCGGTCTCAAATAAAATATGGACCGGAATCAGCATTGATAAACAATTGATTTTCAAGAAAGTTGAATATAGTGGATTAAAAAGAAATTAACATTATTCTCATCCTACTCAGAAACTCATAAGTATTTACGTGTGCATCTGGAACGTTACTTTCATTCTTTATTTCTTATAAACAAATACAATGGTATACAGTAGAGATGCAGTTTATTTAATCAATACATCGTAAGAAGCGAGGACAAGGGTATCATATATGTAGACTTTATTAAACGCAGTTCAATTTACTTTAAAATAAAACTTTCCACAAATACCTTCATTTGGTAGACATATATATTTACAGCTAGTATCAACATGGTGTACGATTGGTGGTTTTACACGAAAACTAACTGTACAACTTCAGTAGTTCCCGATTTTAAGATTGGTTGTTCCGTATGGTATATCGAAATCGGTATTTTCACAAAAGCACTTTGCAAAGATCCCTTTATAAGTACATAAATTACTAATATCGCCCCAGCACAGAGCCAAAAGTATAAAAAAAAAACTTTTATTTTTCTTTTCGATGACAGTACCAGTGGTCATGTGTTAAATATAATAGTACTGGGTAACATAAAATGGGGTTCAAATACAAATATTTGTAATGTAGTCTCCTTTTTAAATAAAATTATGCAAATTCTACAATGTTAATTCAGTAATACATATAAATTGTTAAAATGTTTGAGAAATAAAAGCCGTTAAATATCTTACTTACTACTCAATTTCGAGTACCATACTGTTCTCCGTAGGCGTTTTCAGCAGTAGCCACTTGATATCTTTCACCACCAAACCAATTCGTCTGTAAGAACAATTAAAACATTTTTTACTCGCCTGTAGAAATCAGTTTTTAATTCCTTCAAAATACCCCTTCATCTCGGTCTTTGTGGCAGAATAATCGATATATCCGTAATAGCAACATTCGAATAGCATTTTATTAATCTGCATGTTTATAACAAGTTATCGTGATTTGTATCTATTGCTTAATGAAAAAAATATCATAGGTTATAAAGTTGTATCATTAACCTGATAGATGTAGGGAGCCTTTTTAAATTATCATCTATATACTTTTTAAACATGTTTATTGAAACAAAATGTTAAGATGATCGGAAACAGAAAATTATTTCATTTTTAATAAGGCGGGGGTTAATTTATTATAGACGTAAAAAATCCTGACTGGTCAATCAGTCAATGACATAATAAACTGACATAATAACATGTAACAATTTAACACAACTAGAAATAATTGAATAATGTGGGAATCACCATGGAATTTGTATTAATAAAGAGTGTTTATTATAAAAGATAAAAAAATATCTAGAAACGTCCAAGGTCCACACGATTTTGATGTGAAAAAATGATCAAATATAGTCAAAAATGAAATTTCTATTAAGAAAGTGTGTTTTTCAAAAGATGTTTTATTGTATAAACATGACATTTCCTGATAAGTGCATGTGAATCTTACATTATTACATTTCTAATCAAAATACAAAATAAAAATTATTTTCGATTTTTATGTATTACTGTGATACTACATAAATACATCGACAAGTTACCGAAATATCAATGAAAATGGCACAAAAGATGATACAAATGTAAGTACCTTTTTATTTTACACATGACAATCTAATCCATCTATCTATCTATCGATCGATCAATCAAATAATAAATAAAATCAAACATTCAATCATCTGCACTAATTAACATAGTTTGCGCAACAAGTGGAGGAAAATATTCAATAAAAAAGGTAACGTACAACAGCTTAAATCAATTTATTATTTAAATAGTACAAAATTACCACAATATCATAGCATCTCGTTAAGTGTTTTTTTTTTAATTCTGTCACTTCGTTTTACAATGTCGTTGATATTTTGAGATAATCTCTGGAGGTAATTCCGTTGTCTTTCATTCTTACAAATCGCTTTTATAGTTGCATTATTTTCAGTGAAATATCTTATGTCAATTCGAATTTGTTGTTGATATAAACACACTGCCATTTGATATTGTTCTGTTAAATCATGTTGTTTGAAATGTTGACACATAGTTTCATTATTTTCATTGTTTATTTCTTCATACAAAGGCGTGGTGATTTTGACAGTCCGATTTCAGTTTAGCTGAATAATTAACTGCATTAATGGTTATGACTAAACTTATTGTCATTACCGTAAGAAGAACAATAACTCCGGTACATTTCAGAATGGTGATATGCATATTATATTGTTCATACAGTGAGGATAAATTCTACAACCGAATCGTGTTTTCAAACGAATGAATATGTTAGAATGAAACAAATAGTTTTAAACACCTTTTTAATTTTACAATTTAATGATTAGAAACGGTAACAATTATTTTGCACTTTTGTTTCGGTGGTAAAAATAAGCAAAAGGATTAAAATAAGTTTTTTTTACAGGAAGAACGGTAGTGAAACAATGAAATACCGTAAGTGATAACCTTTATCAGCATATATTAATTGAATTAATTACAATATCTAATATATATACATAATTATATATTAAGAACATGGATTTTAATATATGTTTAGGAATTTGTTTATATTGTATTAATGAGTATAAATAAGGAATCTCTTGATCACCGCGAATAATCAATTCACTGTTTATAAATATGTATTGAAGGCTTATCTCTCCATACATACGTTTAGATGATTTGGTTTTTTTCAGTGTCATCTATGAAGTTCCTTCGACATATTTGAATGAAATGGAGAGGGATTTAATTTTAAAAAATCATGACATTGTTATATAAAGGATTGAGAGCATAAATACCAAAATTGCCTATTTACAATCATAAAAGACTGTGAAAGAGACAAACTAAACATGGAACACAAATACCACAATGTGTTAGCAACACGATATACATATTTAAAAAATTTATTTGTATGTACATTAAAATAAATAAATTTTGCGAGAATACTGACTTTTGATTGGCTGGAAAATATTTTCTATCAGAGGATGGAAAACAAATTTGATCGTCATGGAGATACGCGCCATTTGACGTCATATATCACTCCACGGGAAACTAACAGTTTTTGTGTTTATATCTTTTTTCAAAAATGTCCATTTTCAAAAATAAAATTGTTGAGTTTATTCTATTGTTTGAATTTATTTATAAGTATTAACTACAAAAAATATTTTCTCCATCGAGGGATAACAAAATTTCCGTTGTGCACATTTAATAATAATCCGCTACGCGGATTATACAATGTGCAAAACGGAAATTTTGTTATCCCTCGATGGGGAAAATATTTTTTGCAGTTAATCCTTAAATAACATTTTTCGTGTGATAGAATTCAAAACAACTACAATTGTGTTATTATTTTTTATTTGTATTAACGAGTATACATATACTAACTATAAGTTGACGATGACTGTCGTTGAAGCCCAAACGCAATCAATTGGTGTCATCGTCTGTCGTTGAAGCCTAAACGGATTTCATGAGTTCTAGATTTCCTTCTTGGTTTGGACTTAGTTCTTACATTTCTTCGTCTTTTTCTTGAAATGGTGTACACTCATTACATTATAATAGATCGGCGTGTGCATAATGTGTGTATTCACATATTACTGATAAACTAAGTTCTTGGACAAAATCTCTTATGATATCCATTACGTTTTGTAGTTTTCCCCATTTAAGCTGATTTAAAGCGACTCATGTTTTTGTGAGTCTGAGGGTTTCCAGAAATGTCTCATGTCTACTGCGGAAAAATTTGCGCTTATGGTGACATACACCCTACTACCTAAATGGAATAATTTCTCTTCATCATCGTCCAGTGTATCCATTAGACCGTCATGGAACATGCTGTCGATCTCGCCTTGCATCATTTCAAGCATAAGCCATCTCGACATAGTGAGTTTAACTCCCTGTTTAGTTGGATATTTTTATCACCCTTTTCGAGATACTTTCTTATGTGTATGAACACATCATTCTTATCTTCTAACGGGAGCCTACATCTGTTTACGTCTTTTTTGCTGTCTGGTTGGTAAATTTTAAGTTGCTTTGCTAACTCTGCCTTCCCGCTTTTAATGAACGCCATCCTGAACTGGAGAAAATAAGAGACACTTGCTTCTGTCAAGTACTCAAGAATGCGTTCTGCTCTGGTCTTTGAGCAAGAGATGGCGAGCATTTCATTTTACGAATAAGGACACTTCGGCATTCCCCCATACTCTTCCTTTCGCTTTTTTCCATAATGAAGCTCGTTAATTCTACTCAGGTAATGAAGGTGTGATCTTTATTTTATATACAAGAAGAGTACATGCATGAATGCTTTTTAAAATAGAAAGCTGATTGGTGATGTCAAGATTACACAACTGTATGAAACAAGTTATGAATCACAGTCAAACATGACCCATAACCCCTCATTTAAATGCTCAAACACAAACGAAAAGTGACCATCAGAAAAGTATTCAATCGTGACCACTCTATAAAAAAGGAGATGTACCCTCAAAATCATCGCTAAAAATTCGATTAATAGATATTTTTTCCCTTACAAAATAGAAAACAACAAAAAATGGATACAGGGAAACGAATAAGCTTGAAGAACATTTTGAAGTCTATCGAAATGCTCGATGAATTATATTCATGGATGTTAGAAAATGAACTATTAAGTCATCCCTTGGTGCAACAAAGAAGGGATGAAATCATTCGTAAGACTATAAACACATTTTTCGACGTACCTTCCTTAACCCAATGGGCAGTAGAGAACAACGTTTTATGCGACGATGCAGTCATTGATAGACTGAATACATTGTTAACGTGCAAACTGTAATGTAACATTTACTTTAGAGTCTGAATTACAACAACGCGAGACCAATCACGAGTTGTTGGACGAAATCATCAATTGTAAATTGCCAAACGTACCGTCCACAAAGACAACCATTACTGATTATTTAGCAACTACTCCTTTGGAAAACATTTCTTACGACAATACACATAGTTTTTATTTTGACTTGGATGATTTAGTTCATGCAACCCATTTAACTGTTGATCCGATGATGACCGATGTAGACATAGATTCTTTACAAAGCACAAGCACTAGTTCGTTATTATCCTTACGTACATGTCAGTCCGGAGGGGGCGATGTGCAAGGTGATGACGATACTCCTGTATATATCTTTCGAAAACAGAAACTAAGACCTTCTCTAAAAATTTAGCAGTTGATACTACATATAAGATAAAATTCACTGATATGTGGAAACTTAAAAAAATTAAAATACTTTTAAAACAGATACACGGAATGTTCCAAGATGTTTTAACAAAAGCTCGTGGACGTAAATATCCTGGTGCAATCCTCCAAGTTGGGAAACAAATTTTGCCGAGTTGCCAATATCCACATAGACGAAACCTGTATCTATACATGACGTCAACGGACGACCAAATTGGACATTTCGATGGTATCGGAAACATTCTTTGGATATGGATACTTCTGTGAGACATGTCTAAAACCTTATAAAAACAAAGGTAAACACTCCTGTGAAACGACATGCAACGTGTGTTGTAGGGATACATGTTTGTTGGGTGTACAAATGAGCTGTCAATTTTGTCATAGAACTTGTCGTTCTTACGCAACACATAGTGTAAAAAGAAATAAGAAAGGAAAAGATTGATTGATTGGTCGTTATTTTACGTCCAGCAAGTAATATTTCAGCTATATTCAGGACGTGAAAGTAATAATAATAATAATTAGATTATTTGCAACAACAAGACATCTTTCCCTTGTTACTAAAAAGTTATTTCATACAATAATACGAGCATACACCCAGATAATAAGGTAAATAAAACAATAAAAATATTACGGAAGCCATAAAGGGACATGCAAAAAAATAATATTAATCCGAGATCTCGGTTTACTAATCCGTTTACTCAGTTTACTAATCCGAGATCTCGGTTTACTAATCCGTTATCTCGGATAACTAATCCTAGATCTCGGTTTACCAATCCGTTATCTCGGTTTACCAATCCGAGATCTCGGTTTACCAATCCGAGATCTCGGTTTACCAATCCGAGATCTCGGTTTAATAATCCGTTATCTCGGTTTACCAATCCGAGATCTCGGTTTAATAATCCGTTATCTCGGTTTACCAATCCGAGATCTCGGTTTACTAATCGGAGATTTCGGTTTACTAATCCGTAATCTCGGTTTACCAATCCGAGATCTCGGTTAACAAATCCGAGATCTCGGTTTACTTGTCCGTTATCTCGGTTTACCAATCCGAGATCTCGGTTTACTAATCCGTTATTTCGGTTTACCAATCCGAGATCTCGGTTTACCAATCCGAGATCTCGGTTTACTAATCCGAGATCTCGGTTTACCAATCCGTTATCTCGGTTTACCAATTCGTGATCTCGGTTTACCAATCCGAGATCTCGGTTTACTAATCCGTTATCTCGGTTTACTAATCCGAGATCTCGGTTTACCAATCCGTTATCTCGGTTTACCAATCCGTTATCTCAGTTTACAAATCCGTTATCTTGGATTACCAATCCGAGATCTCGGTTTACTAATCCGTTATCTCGGATTACCAATCTTAGATCTCGGTTTACTAACCCGCAATCGGGGTTTTTATAGCGAGCACAGCGATGAGCGGTGAGCTATACGGCAATTACGTGTCACGTGATCAAAATCTGCTTAATGCTGATATTGATTTTTTTTCGTCCGGAAGTTGATATCGTCAAAAAACTGGAACAATGTGAATGAAGAAGGGCAAACGTTAATTTTAAAGAAAGACTTAAAAATAAAGTTGACATCGATAAAAAGTAAATGTTATATTTAAAGATAACAACAAAAATTTCATACTATTTTTTGGAATTTCTAAATCGATCTTTAAAAACTGACAATCAAAGGCATTTCATGTGACGTCATCATTACAAAAGAAAGACGTCACGTGACCACTGGAATTTAGAGGCACTGTCATAGGGTAGCGACTAGTATTAAATGTGGTGTTAACATTATAAATTAAAAATTTAGAATTTGATGGAAATTAAAATAATATTACGTTTCAAACAAAAATTTAGTTGCAAGCTGTTTGCCTTCTTGATTTATTTTTTAAAATAAAGTAGCGTGATAATACTACCCCTTACACTACACGAGGAATTTTCATATAACATTTCAACGCACTTTTGACATTTGTACAAAATAATGTTTCGAACAATTCTGTCATAATTAAAGTAAATTCTTCATTATTTACCAAATATATAGTATTTGAATCTATATATGCATCGACTACGGCTCATGCGCGCTATAAAAAGTAAATTGACATTAATTTCTTCCTGCTAATTCAACAATTTTGGTAAGAATAAGATTATGAATTATTTAATTGTATAAAACAGCGACTAACACATACAAATTCTTATGTGCATAAAAATTAAGGAAAAACTAACTTTTCCCAATTTATTTCTTCAATATTTATTACATAATCGCCTGTTTATTACCTGTGGCACAAAAACGGAACAAGAATAACAAGCTGCGAGTTCGTACCTTTTTAAGTCCGAAGAAGGTTATTTGATGTTTTAAATTTATTTCTTTAAGTCCTTAGCCGTTATTTAAAGTATGCTACAATGACTTAATAATTATAATATGGACTTCAAAATCAGGAAAATACAACACATATCAAACAAGACTGTGAAGAGCTACTGGACCCCTTATTAACTTATACTAATTTGTCTCAACATTTTCGCGATAGTTAGCCAAATAAGAAAATATTTTTTAGCCATACAATTTTTTTAAAAACTACACTATAACATGTATTTACTTTGTTCAACTCTAAATATGCATAATCATCATCAGTTACACCACAACTGCGGAACCGTACTGTATTCGTACCAATTTCTTTTATGTAGTGGACCAAATTATAACAAGCTACGGTTCCGCAGCTACAACATCACATTACACAGCGACAGATCCCGTTTTCAATTTGTAAATTTAAATTTAATAAAATGCAATATAGCTGACCAAACTGTATATGCGTTATTTAATACGAACAATACAACAAACTGTAAAGTAGATCAACATGAAAAAAGTAAACTTACTGTAGTATAATATTCCCTAATGAAAACCCATGAAACATCGAACTGTAACTGGAACTGATCCAAGAAAACAAAGGAATCCTCACAAAATGTTATTGCTCCATAGAACACTTTCTTATCACATGTTTTTTTAATCACATTATGAACTTCTTCACTGACAAAAATCTAAAACATCTGAGTATGAGTGGCACATTATTCCACCAACATAAAACATAAGTAACGGAACGGATCCATAAAATCAAACTAATCCTTACCAATATGTTATTTCCCCGTAGAACACATTCTAATCACATAATTATTTATCGAATTATGCAGCTGTTAACTGACAAATTTCTAAAATATCGGAATAGAACACATTTTGAATATTTTCCGCCATTGCAAACTGTGTCAACCTGACTATTTTAGGTCAAGGCACTTAATTTTCATTGGTTGTTTGAAAAGGGGTTCCCAGTAGGGGTTATGGGAAGGATAGTAACACTGACCAAAGCGGGATAACTCTTAACAAAAGTTAATGAAATATTCTGTCTTCTGAAATGGGAGGGGATCGGAAAGTATGTCCGAAAATGGAAGAGTGAAATCTGTATAAATGGGAGGGGATCGGAAAGTATGACCGAAAATGGAAGAGTGAAATCTGTATAAATGGCGCTATGCTTAATGTTCATTACAAAATATGACTTAATAAATAGATTTATAAATTGTTGGCATCTATTTGACTTAGTTACTTATTGTTGACGCTATAACTACATGTAGTGAAATAGTGTACTATACTAAATGTTACACCCCGCTGCGCTAGGTGTTTTGCTTGCATTTTTTTATTATTCCATATTGTACCTTTGTAGTGTTATCCAATTTAAACATTTCTACACAAAAACACGTCCATATTTTATATTATGCCTTTGTTGTTGACATGTTCCAAATCGTCCTTGGTATTTGCTACGGGAATTTTAATAGGAAGTCAGCCATTTTGAATTTCTACAGGGACCTCGCGTTGTTTAAAAAAAAAGATCGTCTGCTTTCGTAACGTTCAGTGGTATTCAGACAAACCGCAAGGATTTTCCCGCCTTAACTGCAGACGATATTACCCGAAGGATTTCGAACAGACGACAATGGACTCTTTCAAACATACACTTCCGTTGTAATTTAGGTCAAACTTTACTATAGAAAATTGCTCTATCACATTGAAAAATACGCCACATTTCAAAACGCTAAATAACTGTGGAAAATAAAGTGATGAATTCAATTTACACAGTTATTATTCTACAAAATGAGCTTAAGCTGGACCGTACGCGGTAAGAAGTTTTCATTTGTCACGCTAAAACAATAACCAAAATACATCAACATTTAGTATAAGGTCCTCACAAAATTAAGGATCAAAGTAAAACAAGTAATTATGTGTAAAAGTTAGAAAAACATATTTGTCTGTGCTCGCATTTTGGCAATGCCTACTCCATATTATTATTTGCTCGTATTATCATATTAATTAAGGAGATTGTTTCTCGAATGAGCAATCCGAGATCTCGGTTTACCAATCCGAGATCTCGGTTTACTAATCCGTTATCTCAGTTTTACCAATCCGAGATCTAGGATTACCAATCCGAGATCTCGGTTTACTAATCCTAGATTTCGGTCAACTAATCCGAGATCTCAGTTTACTAATCCGAGATCTCGGTTTAATAATCCGTTATCTTGGTTTACCAATCCGAGATCTAGGATTACGAATCCGAGATCTCGGTTTACCAATCCGTGATCTCGGTTTATCAATCCGAGATCTCGGTTTACTAATCCGTGATCTCGGTTTACTAATCCGTGATCTCGGTTTACCAATCCGAGATCTTGGATTACCAATCCGAGATCTCGGTTTACTAATCCGTTATCTCGGTTTACCAATCCGAGATCTCGGTTTACCAATCCGTGATCTCGGTTTACCAATCCGAGATCTAGGTTTACTAATCCGTTATCTCGGATTACTAATCCGAGATCTCGGTTTACTTATCCGTTATCTCAGTTTACAAATCCGTGATCTCGGATTACCAATCCGAGATCTCGGTTTACTAATCCGTTATCTCTGATTACCAATCTGAGATCTCGGTTTACTAACCCGCTATCGGGGTTTTTATATTATTTGCTCATATTATCAGATTAATTAAAGAGATTGTTTCTCGAATGAGCAATCCGAGATCTCGGTTTACTAATCCGTTATCTGTTTACAAATCCGTTATCTCGGATTACCAATCCGAGATCTCGGTTTACTAATCCGTTATCTCGGATTACCAATCTGAGATCTCGGTTTACTAACCCGCTATCGGGGTTTTTATTTTATTCGCTCGTATTATCAGATTAGTTAAGGAGATTGTGTCTCGAATGAACAGCTGCTAGACAGTTAATTTGAATATACAGACCACGGTAAGCATTAATTACTTTGTGCCATAGACTTGTGTTTCATTTGTTTCAATTGTTGTAGTATATATTGTGCAGTGAAAGTTGACCACTTTACATATGCAACTTTCATTATTCAGTTTAGGTAACGATGGCTATGTTGAAAGGGGTCTTCATGTTAACAAACTTAAAGGATTTTGTCCGTTTTTTACTCAGTCATGTGTATTTACACAAATAGCTTTAAAATTCAACAGGTTGCATTGGTTGTACTGACAGGGGAGATGGATAATTTCTCAGAAGAATTAGTACTAGTCAATCGATTTTTAATCTCTTAATTATGACAGGGACGCTATATACTATATATAGTTAGTATAGACTGGCCCTGATTATTTGTATTGAATTCGGACAATTCAATCAGACAGAACTGGTGTTAAATCTTCTTGAAGCAATGCGAAGAAATGGAAATTAGAGGTTTAGCTAGTGCCCTACATAAAACCTGTTTTACCGGCTATACTTTCAAGTTTATCATGTCAGTACCATTGCAACTCAATGTTCCGGTAGATTATTGACTGTTGTGTCAATTCCCTATGGTTTTTCTTACACTGAAAATGTTACTTCGGTAGTTTTGTTTACCACCCCTTTTTCATATAAGAAAGTCGCGATGAAAACAAATTATAAATCTTTAAAAAATATATATAAATCTAAACAAAAACAAAGACATATCAGTAACCCATATCACTTCTTTTTCACAGACAATCATAAAGGGGTAAATTGACCAAAATTGGTATGGTACGGATATTAATTATATTATTTAGTTATATTCACGTCTATCATACACGGGTTACACAAACATATATTTTGTATAGAGTTCTACCAGATTGGCATTTTCTGTGTCAAAAACTCCATACAGAATTGTCAAAACAGGTGATAATATACTGGAGCATAGGTATCGCAATGTATTCAAATTGAAAAACAATCATAATACTTTTTAGAAATTCACTGTGTACTAAGGGACGTATCGCGATTTGCCCAATATTGTTTTAAAATGTATACGTATCCGGCGAAAACCTTGGCCAAACCGGCTTTGTGATAATTTCAATTTTGAACTCAAAAAAAATAAGTTACAACTCAGTCATCGAATTTTGCTTTAATAATCGTTTTAACAATAGAAATAACATAAAATTATACAAAATCAATTTGATGATTGAGAGACCATGTTCGATTTTGCTGTTAAGTTGCCGTTCCCGATATAGACGAAGTCCCCAAAGTCAAGGATGCCGGTCCTGCAGACGCCTGCCAGGTAAAAAGTGAGGATGCGACGTATTTCCATAACATACACACAAAGGTTCTTTATAGGATTAAGTATGAAGTGGTGTTATTTATTTTTCAAATCTTGATTCAAATCAAAATGTCCATTATTTATGATGTTTAAAATTTCAGGTGCCTAAAATGTGTAACCGGATGTTTACATATTCCCAAACCCAGGTAAATGTACCTTTTATCGACCTTGTTTATGATACTTTTTTAGGGTAAATTGGTTTCTGTCAATTATTCGATGTCATACGTGTATTTATTATGTATTGTAGCAATTAATTGGCAAATTCAAACTTTTGATGACTTTAAATTATTCTTTTCAAATCAAAATTATCAAAACAAAACTTGTGTGTTATGACTTGTATTTTGTTTCTGATCATTGGGGTTTGATGAAGAGAGGAAGGGTTGGTGCCCTCAGGGCTCGTTCCGCCCCGTCACATTTTTGCGCCTGTCCTGGGTTGGGATTTCCGACCTATGTGAGTCTTGTCTGTTTGGCTGTCTTTTGTTTGGGTTTATGTAAAGGAGTCTATATTCTAGTCTTTTTACAACACGACACCACAGGTTACCACAGGCCACCACATGCACCATCAAAATACCACGATATACACTTTCTTTACAGTTTTATAGGGTTTTTACTTTATTTTTTGTAGAAATAATGTCTTTAGTGCTTTTATACATGTAGCATCTTTTTACTAGCAGAATAAACATTAAGTCGATTTCGAGTATCATTGATGATGAGTCACTTATGATCATGAAAAGACAACCACAGGAACTTACATAACTGCATGATGTTTTTTTTTATTTCTATCATTAATTAATTTGTTATTTTTAAATGACTTAATTTGTTCTTTGCATTTTTATTACATGTAATTATGCGGGAACCTACACCGATATTCAGTTTTGAATATTTAAATCGATTAAATATTGATTCTGCCATTTAGAATAAAGTTACAAAACGCATGAAAGACATTATTTCTACATAAAATAAAGTAAAAACCATATAAAACTGTAAAGAAGGTGTATATCGTGGTATTTTAATGGTGCATGTGGTAACCTGTGGTGTCGGGTGGTAAAAAGTCACACCCGTCAATATTGGTGTCTACTTTGTTTAAATAGTACATATTTTTGTTAGCGGCCAATTACGGTCCACTTCCTGGTGTGGAACATCCCCACCGTTCATTGAAGACCAGTGGGTGGCTTGTAGTTGTTGTATTCTCTTCTTGGGTGAGTTGTTGTCTCTTGTGCATATTCCACTTTTCACACCTTTTCCTTATTTTAATTAATAATCAAATTTTAATTAATCCTTTGTATATTTAAATAATCACATGCATTAAATAATGCACTGAGTGACTTCTTCAAGATCATTGTTTATTTATTTTGTATAATTAAAATTGTTATCTGTCACAAGATGTCTGTAGGAATAAATCTCCCACACTGACCTAAAATGACCCACTAATAGACAAATTCAAATGTGGGAGATCTCCCACATTTAGGCACTCACAGGTTAACAGGTATTGTTTTGGAGTTATGTCCCCTTACCCCATTTTTATGCCCCGTCTACGAAGTGTTGGGGTCAGTTCGTCCGTCCCAAATCAGGTTTACCTTCATGTTTAAATTACTTTACCATGAAGGAAGTACGATATCATCATATGAAACTTAATACACATACATGTATACACCAGGATATGAGCAAACAGAAATCACCATAACATTTTACCAGTCTTATCAACTTCGTGGTTGATTGATCACAGAAAATAGGGGGTGTTATACTTATAGGTTTAAGTTACTTTTCTATGAAGAAGTATGATATCATCATGAAACTTTATACATTAGGATATGAGCATACAAAAATCATCATAAAATTATACCCCTGACTTGGGAGGATGTACCCCTGGCGTCAACTTAATGGTTCAGTGATTGCGGGAAAAAGAACATGTTGCGAGATGGGGCATCCTGTCTTTTGGACATATTCTTTTTTCAACAAATTTGGGATTTTCTTGAAAACTAAAAAAATTCTTTCTTAAAAACCAGCTAACAGATTGTTTTAAAACTGTGCACACTTTATCTTTAGGATGTCATTTGATAATAAATCATAATCCCTGATTAAATGATTAACTGCTTGAAAACTGTTAAGACTCCCGACTCTAATCCATATATACATTGTTGACCTTTAAAATTATAAGACTCATTTGATACTAAATTGGAGCAAAAAGTGGATGAAATTATTGAAAACAAGGTAATGTTTTTAACACCAAGCTGTAGTTTATATTGTGCATATATTGTACACTATAAGCTATAAGGGCCATTAAAAGTTAAAAAATTGTGTTATTTGTTGTCTTTGCATTATAAAATGAAGCAATTGCAGATAGAGAAATGGTTTTGCTTACCAAAATGTTCAGCTGATTGAGCTCTACAAATACAATGTAACTCCATGGCTTGAAGTTGTCATGTGACCCCTTTTTTAGTAATGACTCTTTTAAAGTTAAAAAATAGCATTTTTCGCCATTTTTGCTGTATAAAATACAAACCATTGCAGATATAAAAAATCTTTTACTGTTTATAAGCTCAGCTAATTAAGTTCTTCAAAAGTCTACTTTTGTCAAAGTTTTCAGATGACCCTTATATGAGTAATTTCTCTTTAAAGGTAATTAATGATTTTTTAGCTCTCCTGGCTGAATGCCATGTGGGGGCCTCGGTGGCCGAGTGGTAGTTCGTCTACTATTGATCACGTTATCTGTCAACACTGAGATTGCAGGTTCGATTCTCACTGCAGGCAGGGTGTACTCGACTCCAATCTTAATTGACAAGGATTGCCAGTTTTCCTACCGCAGGTCGGGGTTCTCTCCGGGTACTCTGGCTTCCTCCCCAATAAAAACTGGACGCCATGAAATAGCTGAAAAATTGCTGAAAGTGGTTCACTCGCTCAGAATGGGGAAAACATTTGTTGACATTATACTAAAATAATAAAACCGGATTGAAAGAATTTCAAGCACCAATTCAAGACCATTCAGAATGTATTTCTCCAACAGATTATACCCTATTTTGTTTCCTGCTGTGTTTGTTCGTTAATTCTGTTTTAACTCATTCTATTAACCTCCTTTTTGACGTGGGAGGGACACTGACACGTGTCTACTGTTGGCGGGCCATAATAGTGACATAGTGTCGCTTAAAATCAGTTCTATAACTAAATACAATCACTATATATTTTAGTTGACGTTAAATAGAAAATATTTCATCATTAGCAATTTAATACAAACAAGATGATAAAAGTAAAGTAAAAAAATGAATCATACGAAAGAAGCACAATTTATATTGGAAAATGTGTGAAATGGCAAATTAAATAAATAATTTTACAAAAAGTAACTGAAAATTAAATATACAAATTAAACAAAACACTTACCTGAAGCAATTTCATTAAGCAAAACTGTATCAAATTTATATCAAGTATATCTCCTGTAAAATCGCCATTATTTAGAAGATCTTTCAATTCAATTCATCTATCCAAATTTGACAGCATTTCCTTCGCAAAATACACCAAAATGATTCAATTCTTGTATTCATTGTGCTTTTTCCTTCGATAAAAGGTTTTGATACATTTTCATTTTCAGCTGAAAGAAAAGTTTGCATCGCTGCTACCAAACCATTTTCTGTCCCCAAATCGCCTCTTATACACAGAGGATGACCTTGAATGTTCTTTTATTGCTTCCACAAAGTATCTGGCTATTACTCTTGGGTTGCTACTCGTTCTTCCAACTTTTAGCCAAACTAGTTTTCTTTAATATCCATCTATACACCCATTTATACATAACCCGTATTTTTTCAGCTTATCATAAGAATCCATATGCCAACAAAAATTAGGCCCGCCTGAATAATATTCTCTTCTATTCAGGCGCCGTTTTGATCTCAGCTGTAACCCAACTGGATCAATGGTGTTAAGCATTAAACTAATGTGTTCCCTTTTTACCTTTAAGCCCTTTGCTTTACATTGTTGGTGCATCCAACGATATCCATGTAAAGATCCACGCCCCGCTATCTGGGAATCCACAAATGTAAATAGCGATTTAGCGCTGGAATAGGCTACCCTCCGAGCCAGACCCATTTCTTTCAAATGCCTTTTTACCTGCCGCAATGTAATGTTAATGTCATGATTGTGATTGATTGATTGATTAATGGTGTTTAACGCCCGAGCAGCATTATTTCAGCTATATTCAGGCGATGAACATGAAATGAATGATAAAACAGAGGTGTTTACCCCTTTGCTGTACTCTCAGTAATCCAAATTATTTTTTTCCGTAATTTGGCACATTTATCCGTAATCTGAAACTTTGCAATAAAATGTCCGAACTTATAACAATACTAAAAGAGTTTCTGGCCAGTCGTTTACTATAACATCTTTCTGATGCACATTTAATTGATCAAACATAAATGAAATACATGTTTATTCAATATTGTAATACCTTTACAATGTCACAAAATCACAACCAAAAGCATTTGAAAGTTACTTGTAATACCGGTCGAAATGCGTAATTCCCGGGTGCATTTCCGTGATGCGTATTTTTAGATCCAAATTCGGAATAATTCCGGAAAATCCGTAATGGTAAACACCTCCGATAAAATGAACATGAAATGATGAATGAAAATGGGATGGGACACAAGGAAAATTAGGGGTAACGGATTTTAGATTGCTACTGGCAAATGGTAGGATGGATAGGGTCGGGCAATTCAGCCTCCTGTAGCGGGATCAAAATCCCTACTCATATTGAATACTACAGCTGCGTTCTTTAACGTGCGAGGAACGTGGCATTTTTCCCAACACGGTACACTAATATGGTTTGCGGATGGCCTGACAACCCCAAGCTTGCCAGGGGTACCCCATTCAACCACCCGGGGGACACATTCCAGTCGGTCTTTTGGCAAACCGACCTGACACGCCGGTCAGGGTACTGGGCGCTATTTAGTCGCCTTTTACGACAAGCTAGCGCGACTGCGGTCTATTCTTTTGGCCACCCGGATCCCGCACGGGGATGTCATGCTATCATCGTGCAAGAACACATAGGTTAGTAGATGCATTGTGAATCTTTTTTTAACGCAAAATAAGTATTGCGATTCGAAACTGTGAGACAACTTCGAAGCCCAGATTGTCCTCAACGACATTCGTTGCCTAAGTGAAGAAATTATGCTCAGTTGTTTATGATTTTATATTGATTATCAGAGTAATTCGAAAGAGTATGCAAAGATCGAAGTAGTCAGATAGGTTTTTGTCGATTCAAGAGCAAGGAGATAATTCCAAATAATCGCAAAGGGCATGACTTTTTACCCAGACCTACCCAAACACACATTAAACTCACAATTTTTGTTTTTATTTTATGTTTTAACTTTAAACATTAAACATTATAGAAGTGGAAAAAAAAGGTTTTATTAATGTGTTTGGGTATAGTTTGGGTAAGTTTGGGTAAAAGTCACACCGAATCGCAAAGGCGAAATTTGAATTAATGTTTCTATTTGTGTAAAGTTTATATCCTGAATTAAAATTATATTTTCACCCAAGTTAGTGTGCACTTTTCACTGTTACTTCTGAAACGGTCTTCCCTGTTGTTCATCCGCAAAATCCATCTGCACCGCCAATGGAAATGGTAAAAGTAGAAAAGCCAACTAGACCTTTCCTCCAGTAGCATCCGACCCAAATAACAAAAACGAGAAAGTGAAAATTGAAAAAGCCGCATTGCCTTAACCGGTGGATATTTCCAAAACAAATCATAGCTTTGGTTAATTGAAAAATTAACATAAAATGTATCATTGTGCAAATATATTTTGTGATAGTGTCAAATTATTTATCTAAAATGTATTATTTTGCAAACTTATTTTGTTACGTACATTCATTTTGCAAACGACGAGTTTCAACACGCTCTCCAAAGACAGCGGCTGAAGAAACTTCTTGATCCGTGTATAAATAGTACTATAATTATCGATTAATTGATGGATTGTTGTTTTACGTCCAGCAAGCAATATTTAAGCTATATTCAGGACGTGAGAATTAGAACTTTTATTTAATTATTTAAGAATATTCATCATTTCTATAACGTGGTCTCATATAATAATGTGAGCATATGTACAGATAAAAAGAAAACTAAAATAATATAAAGTATTAAATATCACAAATTAAAATCCAATTAAATTTTTCTGTATAAATCAATGTCCTTTAAAAACTGTAAAACTGTGTCGCCAGCGACAGTTGTAAATAAATTCTGATAAGAATTAAAAAGAATAAAAACGTTCCCGAATTTGTGTCACGTCAACAGTCCAAGACATGCTTGATGGAATATGGGCAGTTGCATGGCACACACTCAGTTGGAGAGTCAGATGTTGACAAATCAAGCATCTGATGATGAAAGCCAGATGTTAATGAATCAGACGTCTGATGATTACAGCCAGCTGTTGAGGAGTCAGGTGTCTGCGAATGAGGAGGAGGAAGTGTTGAGTCAGTGCCATCCCGAATTAAATGGTTCTGAAAGTTTAGATTGAAAAACATGGACAGAGACTTGTGGAATGTTGAAGAAAACTGAATAAATAAAAAAAATCATGTTATGCTTTTTTTTTCTCTTTGAAATTTAAATAAATATGGAATAAATCATGTGGAACTGACATACTTTAGACCATTGTCTAGTCACATAATTTTTTAAATTAATAAATTTCCTATAATTTTTATGGTAAATTACTTTTCCCACCAATTAGCATCAATGCAAATATGGTATGAGTTTAACAATAAGTTGGAGACTTGCACATTCTTTTCCATCAACTACAACTGTTGGGGGGATGACGAAATAACTTCACAGCTACCCTTGGATAGAATGACTTCACTCAGACTGGTATCCGAGGGAATTTCAAATATCTCTCCAAGATAACTATTGAAAAATAAATATTTTAAAGTGCGATTTGTTTCATTTAACAAAATGAAATGTCTCCGCGTTTAACACAACCAGTTTGAGATTTAATCCTCACCTAAATACTCCAACTCACCGAAAGTTGCAAATCAGCTCAATCGGGGTAATTTTTACATCTTCTTTCACGTAACATGTTTTCTATTCATTATAGTGCATATTACACTCAAGTACACCTAAACACATCAGAAAGCATAACAAAAACAACATCTTTACAATCTTTACAATCGTTCCCGGCAGCAAATGTTACGTAATAATATTGTTTACCAATGGTCGTACCAAGTCTGTGCTACGATGTTTTTCAGTTGAAAACTGTTCGATATTTAGTTCGAGACGTGTGAAACCAACCACTTACACACAATCATCTGAACAGAAAAATGAAACCAACATGCCGGAAAACTTTCCATACCAAGCGATTCCTCTATTCGAATCGAGAATACAGTCACCCATAGAGAATTCCATGCCAAGCGATTCCTCTATCCGAATCGAGAATACAGTCACCCATAGAAATTCCTTACCATGCGATTCCTCGCCAAGAATATAGAGTACAGTTACCGCGAGAAACCAACCAGAGACCCTCTGCTGCCTTGAGAAGTGATAATTTGGTGGATTTGAATGCTAACTCTTGTCTTAAATTTTCTGGAAGTTATAATTTTTCACATTTAACTTCTCACCTGATATTTAACGTGATACATTATGGCTCAAGCACAGCTTACGGAAAAAAATACAGTAGCCTTTTATCAAATTAAAAAATGTGACAATACAATTTCGAGCGAATTTCGGGAGAAATAAAGCTATTGTGTTTAGACAATATTCAGGATTCTTCCATGTAGATGTCTACAACAACAATGTCGATTCCAGCAGTTCCCGCTACGCCGGAGTAAGTCTAGGGTTAGACGAAATAGACTGGATAATAGCCACAAGAAATAACATGGAATCGCTGAAAGCTTTTTTCCCTAAACAGGTATTGATTTCATATCTTATTACTTGATAGTACGAACATTCATTTTACCCGTCTTTTGATAACGCATCAAGTTAACACCATTGCGGTTGACAATTTTCCGGTAGTATTACACCTGCTTGGTCTTTCGTTCAGGATAACATTGTTCAATAATTTGTATTACCCATAAATTGCTTTGCTTTGTTTTAAAATTTGATGTTAAGTGTCAATAATTTTGTTTTGTTTTGTAAAACCTATTCAAACCTCAGTTTCTTTTGAAATGGTCGTACCAAGTCTGTGCTACAATGTCTTTCAGTTGAAAACTGTTCAATATTTAGTTCATATCTTCTCTACACCTAATTTATTGTTTAGTCTTTTAATTTTGTTTAGTGGGGAGCCCGTTTTCCATTTTTTACATAAAAACTGTTTCTTTTTAATTTTACAGTGTTGCCTTAACCACTTGGAGGGTTCGAAACCTGTGAAACCAACCACTTACACACAATCATCTGAACAGAAAAATGAAATCAACATGCCCGAAAACTTTCCATACCAGACGATTCCTCTATTCGAATCGAGAATAGTCACCCATAGAAATTCCTTACCATGCGATTCCTCGCCAAGAATATAGAGTACAGTTACATAGAGAAACCAACCAAAGACCCTCTGCTGCCTTGAGAAGGTATGAGGACATTTCACCTGAACAAAATGAACTTATATCTAGAGAAGTCTTGGATGACTTGTATTTTCTAATGATTGTGTGAATTGTAGTAAGTGTAATGAATATTCATATTTCATTGATTTTTAAAGGTCTTTATAACTTTAAGTTAAAAAAAATCAAACGTCATCAGGTTATAATCGAATATATTTTTTTAATAATAAATTTACATAAATACATACAGACTATATTTCATTTATTTTATAATGTCCAGAAGCTAAACTCTCCTCTGGAGTATTCCAAAAACGTTTATCATCAATGCTAGTCCTTTTTTAAGTATGTGATCCATAGAGTTCGTGATTGGGTGAACGAATGCATTTCATCCAATTGGTTGTAGTTGTTTTTTTTAAAGACAGTCATAATACATTTGATGACGTAAAGTGTGTTTGATTTCATTCTTCGAAATTCATTTGGCTACTTTTTTTTCTTCTTGATTGAGTTAAGACTTTCTCTCCACTCATATTTTCTTCTGATTTACGTTAAACTGTACATTTTGTGGCGGAGTCCAACGTATTCTTTAATAGGAACTCCTACAAAATGAAAAAAAAATATCTAACAGAGTAATTAATCAACCACGTTTAAACAAAATGCGATTGTCTGTTTGCTTTAGTTTACCAATATTTGTGCTGGGTCTATAATTTAGGATATCGACATTAATCAGTTTTGTTTCATCCTTACATTGGTATTTTAACTCTTACTAACCCTATTTTGAACTAAAATTAAAATTTATTATTCACGTTTAAATCCAGGAATAATTTATTTTTGGGAATACAAGAGTAAATACATATCACCAAGTTCGTCTTTTAATTTTCCAGGAACCTTGTTATTTTCGTTGGAAAACAAGGAATTCTGATTTTCATAGTTTGAAGTGTCCAACAAATCAAGTATTGTGTTCATGTCTCTATACACATCCGTGGTGTTAATTTCATAACAAAGTGAATCTAAAACAATTCAAGAAAAATAAAAGAAATTTAAATGATACTAAGACAAAAAAGTTTATTGCTTACAATGTTTTCACAGTTGTGTGTATTAGAAAAGTATAGTCAAATAACACATTTCAATTATTTTTTTTCGCTAAAAGTTTTATGTATTAACAACTCTTCAGTGACTCCTACAGTAAAATGTTTCAATTTATTGTAATTATATTTCCAATACCTGTATCAGTAAATAACAAGCCGAGCTTTTCACCATTCAATTTAGTTTTGACGAGAAATTCTTCAGCGTATATGCAAGTACTATTGTTTGTTTGTTTAAATATTGCTTAACGCCATTTTAAGCAATTTTTCAGCTATATCATGGCGTTCAGTTTTTATTGGGGGAGGAAGCCGGAGAAAACCCCGGACCTTCAGAAGGAAAACTGGCAATCCTTGTCAATTAAGATTGTGGTCGATTGCACCCTGCCTGCATATGCAAGTACTAACAATTATTTGCAACAATACTTCTTGAAAACACGTTTAACTCGACATTAAAAACAAAAATCAACATTGAAGAGTGTAAGCTAGATGTACATAGAGATTGTTCTCTATGTAGTTCGAGACAAAGAATGAAATGGACAGATTTACGTTGATGATGTCATGTTATCAAGTACCACGTCTGTTGTTCATGAATGGAGACATGATACACACGTCGGAATACATTAAAAACAAAAATCAAAATGAAAGAGTGTAGGCTAGATGTATATCGAGATTGTCCTCTATGTAATTCAAGACAATAGATGTAATGGAAGAATTTATGTTCATGATATCATTATGTTGTCAAGTACCACATATGTTGTTTATGATGGAGACATAGTACACACGTCGGAATACTTATGGTATGTCATTCTATGTGAAAAAGACTGGTTATTCCTGAACAATCTGAAGAATACGTGTAATGTTATTAACGCCAACATCAGCAAACAAGTGGTGGAGGCGACAGAAAGGGTTTAATTGACAGGTATATAGAAAATATTTTGAAAAAGCATTCTATGAATTAATGTAATGTTATTTAAAACAAAACTTGAAGCAATATTTACACCGTTAATCATTGCGGTCTCTTGATCACCCATGTGCTACACCTTAACTGTGTTGGTGGTGTTAGCTGTATTATAGCTGGTGCTGGCTGTATGCCTGGCGCAGGATGAAGTTGACGGACAGGCATAGGTTGGTGGGGTTGTGGTGGTGGACGAGCATGTGTGATTTCTTGTATGAATATTGCAAATTTAAATATCCCATAAATTATCGTTGTTTAGGAAATTAACGAAACTTCAATATTTTCTGCAAATTAAAATTTTGTCATATTGGACATGAATTGTTCAAACAAAATATATTTTAATACTTAAACATTCATAAATTTGGCAAAACATTTTTTATCTTAATTTTGGAGGCCTGTATTTGATACAGAGTTCCGCAAAAAAATTGGCCGGCATAAGGCGTTAGTTTTTAGGAAACATATGGAATTTTTTTTATATCGATTATATATAACAATATACCGCGAAATATTTATCTTGATTTCGACGAACCGGGTGCCTTGCTCAAGATCAGGGGTCATCTAAGTGCGCTGAAAACTTGATGTATGCAGGCAAGATATATTTATTTAGTCATAACTAACAATATGTGTATACAAACAAAACACGAATCCTAATTTTTTAACACTTTATTGCTAAATTTGCTCATGTTTAAATATACTCAATTATTTTATAGAAACTCAACAACAGTCAAACTAATGAACAAACTCGTCCAACAGCTGACGGTTTTAAACAACCGATAACATCTAAACCATTGTATTTGGTAGAAAACATGCCAAAAAAAGTAAAGATTTTTATAATACATCACGGAGGATGTTCTAAATTGTTTAGAGCACTCTCAGTGACAGATTATAAAACGTGGTTATTGATACTTTGCTTTATTAAAAAAAAGATATGAACTAAGAAATAATTGAACTTAAATTTAAGAAAGTACTCCATGAATTATTTAAAAGAAAAAAATATGGTATACGCCGATCAGAGAACACAGCTTTCCACAACTAACGCAACTAATATTTAATCGAAATCAAATAATTTACTTAATGTGAAGCGCTTTTCTCGATTAACCTTCGTCTAACATGCTAAGGTGCTAAAAACTTTAAAATAAACCGGATAAATGGAAAAAGTTCAACATTAAAACTTCACATATTCAAACAATTAACAAACATCAATTATCAAACATAAAATTTGATATGTGCGTTATGAGAAAATTATTTAATGTTCCTTAGCCCATCACCAATGAATGGAACGCCAGCGCAACAACCAATGTGGATTTCAACAGATCCACACTAGGGTGACAAAACGTCACCCACAAACCTACTATGAAATCGCAACAATAAATAAGATACCAAAATATGAAGTGGTGTCTACAACACCTACATGCAAATGACCGAGGAAAAAATCCAGCTAAAATATGAAGTGGTGTCTCCGGCACCTACATTCCAATTGACAGAGGAAGAAATTCAGGAATTTTTTCACGATATGTGAAATTTGATTTCAAGGTGCTATGGGATTTGTATTCGAGGTGCTGGAATAATAGTGAATTTTAATTAAGAACACTGATAATAATATTGACTAGATAATTTATGGATTAATTGTTGTTTTACGTCCAGCAAGGAGAATTCAGGTATATTTAGGACGTGAGAATTTGGAAATTAAATTATCTTAAAAATATCCTTCCTTAAATAATAAAACGCGATCTCACATAACACTATCGAGTATATATACAGATAAAATGAAAATTAAAACAATAAAAGATATCAATATCGCAACTTAAATACAAATTAAATTTTGGTGTATAAATTAATATCTTTAAAAAATTAAAATTGTGTCGCCAGCGACAGTTTAAATAAATTATAATAGGAAATAACAGAAAAAAATCGTTCCCGAAAGTGTGCGACGTCAACACAGTCCATCGAGACAAGCTTGATGGTATAGACAGTGGCATGGAAAAAACTCGTGTTAAAACAACTTAGTCTCTTCGACGACCTATATAACAATTAAAATTACCGTGCTCAGTTGTGGCTTATGAAGTTTATTATGAACTTGGAAATCCCAGCCACTCTGCCACAAAGTAGGTATATTTAAAAACGTATAGTTTAAAATCATTAAAAGGAACTGAACACAAAATAATTTCATTATTGAAGGCCTTCTTGCTTCCTGGTCAACGACTGTGTTCCCATCCGTCGGTATAAATTTAGCAGCAAGATGATGTTATTGAATCAAATGAATTACAAAAGAGGTCACCAGGAAGCAAAAATAAGAAAGGCAATGAAAAAAGGTAAACAGTGTATCCAGATACCCTGGAGCAAGGAAGAAAAAGAATTTGTGTGTAATTCCATAGATTCATCATAAAGGGGCAAATAGCAGGAGTAGGTAAAAAGAGGGTTGATGAAGCCATTTCTAAATCTGGTGATATTTTAAAGAACAGGACATGGGTGCAAGTGAAGTCTTGTCTTAAAAATATTATAGTGAAAATTCAAAAAGAGAAGTCCTGGAGAGAACTGAAATGAAATGTACTTTGAATAGAAGATTGAATATAAATGTTAATAGCTAAATACTAAATATGCAATTTAAGCCAAATTTTGCAGATGTTTCTTAATGTTTCTTAATTTGTGCCCTTGTAAAATATGTATGTCAACCCCACCCGCACTACCACTAATGTGGAATTTACCCCACCGAGTCTGGGTTCTTTGGTTTCCCCGATATCAACGTTCAATATACAACAATCACCCTTAAACTTACTATTGATCTTTAATTATCTATTTACAATACAATCGACCAGTGTCAATGTCCTATGTATCTCTAGTGGAAGTCTCCTCCGAGTGCGCAGCAGCTGCAGCTGCACAGGGAACCAGTCTTCATCATCACGGTTACCAGAACATAGGGAAATCCCCGCTACGTAGTGAGCGATTACACTTCATTATTAACAATAGTTTTATATAATGTATAAGTTTTTTTTTAAACTACGTATTAAAATATCATTTAAAAGTTGATATACTTGCATGGATGAAGCCACAATGTATTTCTCGATGTTTTTCAGTTGATTGTAATGTATACAAATACAAATACAATACAATATACAGGTAAGTATTGTACGTCACTGATGCGTATTTTATTGATCTTGAACTTTCTCTGAAGTTTATGGTAGAAAATTGTTTAGTCTGGAAACGTTTTTGGTAGTAAGTAAGTAAGTAAATTTTATTTATTGTTTGTTTGATGGTGTTTAACGCCACTTTCATCATTTTTTCAGCTATATCATGGCGTCCAGTTTTTACTGGGGGGGGGGGGGCATTTTATTTATAGTCGGTACATATTTACAAAGACAACAAGACAAACATGAGCTCTTACAACCGACTGACATTTAACTATATATACATAACAAGTTTAGCTTTTCTAAAAATCTAACCGTCTCTTAGCTGCATTACAAATCTTATAGATTTATTAAATTTTCTGGGTTTTTTTTGTAATTTATATACTAGGTAAACTAGGTACATGTACCTTGTAAGGACATTGTTAACGCTAACCTATTATATAATCGTGCTTGAGAGATTTAAATGCCTGTCGTCACTTCACACGTGCTTTTTAAAAAATAAATAAACAAAAGTTGACTCCCTAAACAACAAATGTTCAAAATTAGCAGTAAAAATATATTTTGTTAATTCGCATCAATATCAGAATTAAAATACAGAACATATAATTTTTTCCTAACCCAAACAGCTTTAAAAAGAAGGGAGATTTTGGTACAATGTTTACCTTTTAATTGTTCACTGACCAATGCATTGAATGAAATAGAAGTAAATATGTGGAACGTAACATTGCTACACTAAAATACTGATTAACGAAAATAAAGATATAGAACATAAAATTTTTTCCAAAATAGCTTTATAGAGTAGGGAGATTTTGGTACAATGTTTACCTTATAATTGTTCACTGACCAATGCATTGAATGAAATAGAAGTCAATATGTGGAACGTTACATTCATGACATTACTACACTAAAATACTGATTACAACCCCGATTCGACCTAAGAATATATAGAAATTTCAGTACGCATATTAGTGCGATCATGACGTAAACCAATGAAATGATAAAACAATTTATAGATTTAGTTAACCACCCAATCAAGTAACAGAGAGTCAGTTACTCCGAAGACTGATCGTCATTTGACTATGTATACCGTCTCCCATGGGAGACGGTAACAATAAAAGAACATGCATGCACATTTCATTACATAAACAAAGCACATTTTACTTTAATAAAAGTAGTGGTTTCAAACAGCTCTAACAAATTAAAGCAGTACTAAGATAAGCAGCATATAAAGACAGTTAAAAGAATAAATTTATAAGTTTATATATAGCATAAAAGCATATGCAGGTAGTAATTATTAGTAGCCTAGTAGGAGCAATTGTACAAAAACACTAAAATTTAAAGAACAGCAGTTAAATTAAGCAAGACTTAGCTATAAGCAGCATTAAATTTCAAAATTTCAGCTAGTCGACAACTTTTGAATAGTTTTACTTAAAAATTTGGAATCATCAATACATCTTTCACGAATATTTTAAGAAAGGTCAAAAACGGGTACGGCTAAACTTTGGACATCAAAGGACCCTTGTTATGAGTTGTCATTCGTCATAATGTTTGCGGAGAAGGATCTTTCTGTCAAAATAAATGCACATGACAGAAATCTTTCAATAAATAAACTCTGTTAAAGATGCACACTTTACCATCAACCAAAATGATGTGTGGCATGCGGTCAAAGCTGTATAGAAAGATGTGACAAAAGTTTAAAAAGACCAAAAATTCACATGGAATAGCCTGGATTGATTGATTGATTGATTGATTGTTGTTTAACGTCCAGCAAGCAATATTTCAGCTCTATTCAGGATTTGAAAATGATCATTTCTTAATTTTTATTACGACATATTTATATGTCTTAAAAAATGTTAGTTTTTGGAACGCATTAAATAGAAAGCAACGGAATAGGAGACGATGATGATTGATAATTCGTTGTATTATGCAGACAAAGGGACTATACACCAAAAATCGCTAAAGGAGCAACATGGAATGTCTTCAACCCTGCCACCATATAAAAGTATTAGAACACTGCAATCTTTGTTGTGATTTTTATAAAGAGGAAATGACGAGATTTATTCCGACGCAGTCGGTATATTTTCGAATTGTGACCTTTGAACTAAAAGACGCTTACCCACGGTAACGTACTGTTATTGAAGACAAGCCTGAATTCTGATTGGACAAAAATAGTAAAAACTTCTGCGTTCGA
Source organism: Limnoperna fortunei (assembly GCA_944474755.1). NCBI lineage: Eukaryota > Metazoa > Mollusca > Bivalvia > Mytilida > Modiolidae > Limnoperna > Limnoperna fortunei. The sequence continues at coordinate 63,048,106 of OX104123.1, forward strand.
ACAATCTACTATAGTATACCTTGAAAAGCATCCTATTTGCATTTCCCAACAATTATTCCAGCAGACTGGTGTTTTTAAACAATTGGTAGTCGTAATTTTACTTTAGAGAATTATTTGTAAGCCAAAAGAATGCCATTCAGAACTGACAAACAATTATTACATGATAAAACCATATGACGTGTAATTTTCGCGCATTTCGTATGTGATGGAATTGTATTTGCTTTAATGACCATCGTATCTGTAAACAATCCTCACGCCGGTGATGTATTTACACCATATTTTCTTCGTTTGACCTCCTGACACACGCACTCGATCTCTCTCCCTATCGTGAAATTATTGTCATACAAATGATCCTTCACACAGGTAAGTAGGTCATTGGTAATTGTCAGAACGTCAAGTGACTAGTATGAGACACAGTAGCTCGATAACACATTTTGTTTACTATACACACAGCGCATGGAATTTAAAGTAAAATTCACTCATTGTTTCGTTGCATTTATTTATTTGGACCATACAGTTTATCTCACCCCCCCCCCCATTTTGGGATAGCATACACATTACCGATTTAATTCACATGTAATAAGCATTGAATTGACATTTTGTGTTCGTGTGAATATATTTTATTTAGAAGTTCCCATTTTAAAAGATTGTCAAATAAATACAATAGCAAACTGTAATGAATACATGTGAATGAATATTACTTGATGCATCAAAGTACCTATTTGCTTATGAAATTTATTTAAAAATATGTGCTGTTTTCGAGTTGATATATACGATACATCACAAGAAAAAACCTACAACTCCGAATATACATAGAAAGGTGTGTTTGTTTTTTATTTACAATGTTGGTCTACTTCTGAAATAGCTTTTCATTGGGGATATGTAAAAAAATGTATATTGTTAGCTATATGATTTTTAAAGCCATTAATGCCTATCTTCTTTCTTTGCGTCCGTCGTCATTCAAGTCCAGACAGGAGATAGAGCTCTAATTGCAAAGTCTCCTTTTGATAATACCCTATTATTTAATAACATTGTTTTTAAAATCCATGAATGTAGCAACCTTCTTATATTATAGCCTTATTTTGATTGGATACAGTTCGCATCACGTTAATTATTTACGTCCCCCACACACATCAATGAAAGAAAACGTTAATGTTTCTTGTCTCTCTCTCTTTCGTTTGATATTTTTTTAAAGTTTTTTCTTATTGATGTTTGTGTAGTTTCCGTTCTACCTTACATACATCTCTAAGAGTTATATGCGTCGAATATCTTTTTTAAAGATAGTACTTGTTTATAATATTCCATTAAGATTTTGACAGACCATATGATCAACTACCTTAAGTCGGCCGCCGCTGCCCCTAGCATGAAAGCTGACATGATGACATGTTAAGAATTGTTTTGCTAATGACCTACATATCTATAATTAGAAATGTTATATAAATAGTTACTAAATAAAGGTACTGTCAATTCAGAGCCTGCGACAATGGCTTCTCTACCTATTAACAGACAAGAAACGGGTTCTCCAATTTTTACTGTAAGCGGCAAGTATTAGAGGATAAACTCTTTCACTCGATATAGAGTTATGCCCTGCAAGGAAAGAAGAATTTGTTTTTGTTTGTTTGAATGGTGTTTTAACGCCACTTTCAGCAATATTATGGCGTCCAGTTTTTATTGGGGGAGGAAGCCGGAGTACCCGGAGAGAACCCCCGACCTGCGGTAGGAAAACTGGCAATCCCTGTCCATTAAGATTGGAGTCGAGTACACCCTGCCTGCACAAGGAAAGAAGAGCCAAGATAAGTAGGATTCAATGGTAAAGTGGTTTACTTTACAACACCGTTTAATGTTATGAATTGTATAATGTCCACAACTGCAGACTTAATTTTGCAAATACCTTTTATCATCGAAATTGCAACGGAATGCAAAACAAAATTCTAAAAAATAGAACTTTGTGAACTTGCATCCTGCCCATGAATAGAAAAAAATGGGAATAGAGAGCACCACCACAAATTCCATGTTTGAAAAAAAAGAAAAATTATGTCACAACCAGAACTTTCTGGAATATCTTGTGCAGGTAATACACAATTTATATATATGAATCATATTTCTATCCTACACAATTTCTGTCACCAAACATAATTCACCAGTCAAATACATAATGAAGTGATGCAATAAAATACTTGCAGTTTATAAGTGTGGTTGTTTATAAGTATATAATTCTAATATGATTTGCATATTTAGAAATACGTTTATTTGATTGGTCTAGATTACTTCCGGTTGAGGTTTTTAACGAAATATATATTTTGATAAATGAAGTTGACTCCATTTATTTTAGGATAAACGACGTTGACCGAACTATTTTTAGCGTAACCAATTTAAACAAAGATGGCGACTTTCAACATCGAAAGTAGCGATCAACTTGCACATTATTTGTTTGATGAATTATCATTAATGATTTGTTAAATTTAAAACTTTCCTTGTGTTCGATACAGAAAATAAGGTTACAGATTGATGTAAAACTAAAAATTTAGTTTATTAAAATCAGAAAATGGTTTATGGAAATAATCGTACGTTTAAAAATAAACAAAATATTCATACGTTCAGTCAATCCCGCTACCAAATACACAAGTAATATTAAGTTGAGAAACACGTTAGATAAATTAATTTCTTAATGAAATTTTAAAGAATTATAACGATATCTGTGCAAAAGTTATCTGAAATTAGTGACTATAATGCTTTGAAAAAAGATTATATCGATATAATTATTATAGGATTAAACACCGTTTTCAATGGATTTATCGGTATATCAACAAGACCAACTCACTCACAAACATATCATAAAAGTCCTTTGTTTGTGAGTGAGTTGGTCTTGTTGATATACCGATGAATCCATTATCTTTTCTAATGCTTTGGAAATTAAATGAGATTTATCTGAATTTTTTATTTGATTTTTAGAGGTATATCTAGTCTGTTAACTGTAGAAATCATGTAACTCTGTAATAATAAATCAGAAATGTACTAAAAGTATACAACTATGAGGCTAACATAATTACAACTGTGTGCAATTTCATGAAAATCTGTGTTGATCACGTGATCTGTTAACACTGAGGTTGCGGGTTCAAGTCTCACTTCAGGTGTACTCGACTCCAATCTTAATTGACAAGGATTGCCAGTTTTCCCACCGAAGGTCGGGGTTCTCTTCGGGAACTACGGCTTCCTCCCCAAATAAAAACTGGACGCCAAAATATAGCTGAAAAAATTGCTGAAACTGGTGTTAAACATCATACAAACAGACAATCTTTGAAGCCATTTTCAAGACACAGTGACATGTGGATGTAGAATGACAGACATTTTTATACCAAAATGCATCTTTCATAGACAGTATAACTGCAAAAGAATGATACAGCTGAAAAATTGCTGCAACCCCATTCAGGAGAAACAAAATATGTTCAGAACCTTGCAGTATAAAGTATTGTAGATCCTTACAAAGCCCGAAAGGCTCCTAAATTTATGGCTATCCTTAGGAATCAAATATTCTCAATGTGCTGAAATTTAATATTTCTCTGAAAATACAAACACTCCAAATAGTGTAATTTTGTATGATTATTGTATGAGAGGGCCATTTAAATATTTCCTTATTCCCAAAAAAATCAAATTGTGAACTACAAGCATGATCAAATTTGTCCTCAACTATAATGTTTGTTTCTTATGGTTATAAGGAAGACATATTTGTTCATATATTTATTCTTTATTATGTTCATATAAATAGCAGTAATTTCTAATTTCTCTTTTTCATCTTATCCTAATCGTCCAAGAATAAACCCAACATACTGGCCTAAGGGATCTGGATATTTGTTGCGGATCCTTAAAACCACACAACCCGGAATAAATCTACGATTACCGGCCCCTAAATGTCCGTGAATCCATAAAATGTATTGTCTGTAGGCAGCATGTCTGTGGCCCCAATTAAAGTCATTATCATGTGGCTGGACAAACATGATCTCCCGTAACCGCCTTGCCACCTCCAACACCAGTTCATCTAAATCTATGGTTTCAAAGTCCTGTAAAGTACACAAAAATTTGAGTGAATTTTATTTGTATTATTTGTAAGTTATATATTTCAAATAAAAAGATGATAATGTATTCATCTGTTGTAAATATTTGTAATATTGCTTGCTAGACATAAAACATCAATCTATCAATCAATATTTTATACAAGTTGGAAAGTGTTAATATTATACCTGTACTAGATAAAAACACTTGAAGAGATATATGTTGCATATGTCCATGAAACAAAATGCATACATTCACCATGATTACTCAAAATAAAGGAACATGCTATAATTATTGTTCTTCATCTTGAAGTTGTAGAGAGGCTTTCAACATGGTGCTGCAAATGTTATATTGTATTATGTTTAGGAAAATACCACCTCACTGCAAATGTATAGTTGTTCCATGTTTAATGCGCAGAATTTTAAACTATTATTCTTACCCTTAGCCTTAATGGCAATTCTGAGATCTCTGTTGACAGCGGACATTTTCTTCAGGTGTTGGCATACTTCTGCAATGTGTGCAAATGCACCAATCTGGGATATCTGCATTTGGAGGCTCATCTCTAGATGGGCCTCTACAACCTTGATCCGAATGCAAGTTGATGATATCCAAAACAAATGATGATTGCCGACAATATATTTGCATAATAAATTTCCTCAGCTCATTGGGAGGAATGGTATTGATGCGTTCCTGCAAAGAAAGAAAATACAACAAATCAAACATGAAAGTGCATAAATTTGCCGTTGAAAGCACAAGTCAAAAATAGTGTACATAAAAAAAATTGCCTGCAAAAATAATGAAAGTGTCTTAGTTTATTGTACTCAGTGGAACAAGATGTTAAAACATTGTTGTCATTGAAAATGTTAAGTCAAACAGTTTGAAAAGAAAAATGTATAGATGAACAGGTAGCCAGACATTTCGTACCATTACTAAATTATTCGGCGGCCGAGTGGTCAAGGTAGTTCGTCTACTATTGATCACGTGGTCTGTCAACAATGAGATTGCGGGTTCGATTCTCACTGCAGGCAGGGTGTACTCGACTCCAATCTTAATTGACAAGGATTTCCAGTTTTCCTACCGCAGGTTGGGGGCTTTCTCCGGGTACTCCGGCTTCCTCTCCCAATAAAAACTGGACGCCATGATATAGCTGAAAAATTGCTGAAATTGGCGCTAAACACAATCAAAGAAACAAACAAATTATTCCATAATTAAAACCATTTCGTACCATATGGGGGTGTATAAAACAATTTCGTACCATATGGGTCAGTTTAATATGATACTTTGGTACCATATGGGGAAGTGTATTAGTGAAAATCTGTATGCAATTTCTGCATAATATTTCTCTTTTGACCAAAGTGGTAAATAAAAATAAACAGACCAAAACCCAGTTATAAAAAGAAAATCAAATTAAATTTCCAGTCAAGGAAAATGGACTTGACCAATTTTGAAAATTTAAAACGGTATCAACCCAAACTGAGTCCGTAGAATCCAAAACAAACACTGACCCTACATGTACATCTTCTGCATTAGTTCAAATTAAAATAGGAAACTCATTGTCTTCGATTTCTGTACAAATACAAGCTGATCTTCCATAAATAACTATTGGGGAAATTAAAGATGATGCAAAAGTTAGATTCTATACTGGTTTTGTTGGATTCAAAGTTTTTGGGATGTTTTTTTGCACTTTACTGAAACACGGAGCTGACAATTTAAATTACTGGGAAGGAGAGGCGCGTTCAATGGGTGAACGAACTTATCATGAACCCGTGTTATTAAACCAGGTACAAAACGATTTCTTAATCCGGTTGATGATTTTTTTTTTATGACTTGTATGTGGCTTAGCACTTCGACATGAACATTTGGCATGGATCAATTTTTTATATGACCATTGCTTACCGTTGATTGCATGGCCTACACATGGACAAATTCTGTATAATTTGCCAAAACGTTTCTTTTTACAGGACACCCAGAAACAAGGGTATTAGTTGATTGCACAGAATTTTTTATTGACAAACCAACTGATTTTTGTAATTTTTGATTTCTTGAAAGGCTGAATTTCTTTTTTTTTCGTTCCGCCTAACTTTTTGCCTAGGCAGCAGAGTGTTTAACAGCGCAGTGGTTGACATGGTATGAATATAAACACTCAAACACTTTAAAAGTATTAATTGGTGTAGCACCAAATGGAATGGTAACATTCGTGTCTACACTTGGGGGGGGGGGGGGGGGGGGTAAATGTGTCAGATACACTTATTTCAAAACATGACGGCTTTTTGCCAAAACTTTCTCCAGGTGATTTTGTGATGACTGACAAGGGCTTTACTATGGAAGACTTATTGCCAGCAGATATTGGTTTAAATGTCCCACCCACAGTCTCATCAAAGTTATGTCACTTAAGATTTTTTAAAACTAATAACATAGCAACAGCATGAATCGTTGTTGAAATGAAGATGGAACAGATTAAGAACTTTGATTCATACTTTAAATTCTGGTATTCCAATAACTGAAGCTCATTTGTCAGAACAAATGGTGATTATTTGCACTGCTTTGACAATTTGTTGCCACCTATGTTAAAATGAAATCGATATGTTCATGCATATTTCCACAGCATTTTATTATTGTTTCAATTAAACATTGTGCATGTCTGAAGTTACATGTATAATTTTCAAGCATTCATTAATTAGATAAGCCTTATAAGCTCATCTGACCCTTTTACTGCCAACACTTGATGTCTGTCCTAAACTAATAAAGTGACATTTCTGAAAACCATTCGTCTGTTCCCAAGCAAGTTTTATTTATTGTTCTTTATAATACAAGGGCATTATTTTGCAAATATTAAAAATAACACTGTTGCAGATATCAAAATTTATATAGAATACAAAATACATGTATATGTAACAATTATATCAAGATATAGCAACAAGGACACTGTGTACCTGTGTAGTGCAAAAGTACATATACCATCAACAACACACCAGATGTGTTAAAAGGTACACAGACGCTTACTTTTCCTACCAAATGAGCACAATAATTTTTGGTCTAAATAAAAAAAATATCAATGTAATTGGCATCAAAAACATTATCTTTAATCATACTAATACAAAGATTTCCCTCGTTTTACTCGACTTGTGAAAACTTCTGGAATAATACCCTTAACATAGAAGTCTCTCAGTTTCGGTAACATTGCAGTCCATATATCTGGTGAACAAGTTATTCATTGAATATTAATTACATGTAGCATATACATGTATGGTCCTTTGAACAACCAGTTCTTTTTTTAATATAAAGGTTTGTCTTGGTAGAGCAAGATTAAATTTACACAATGACGGATTTAAAAAGACTATCTTATTTGATCAACCAATAGAGAATACAGATGAACTTGGAAAAGTTGTGGAGATTTTCTTGTAAAAAGGTATTGTAGTATAAGTACATGTACTTTAATTGATCTAAATGTTTAAAAAGTCTTCTCTAAACCAGTAAATCAGTTGAAATGAAACTTACTAGCAATCTTGTTCAATGGTCTTTTATGATTTTATGCCAATCAAAAATCTGAAATGGCCACACCTCAGGACTAGTTCAACCTAGGCCCCTATGGTAAAAAAGATTTAAAAATTTTGTCCTGCGACCACTTAACAAATTGAAATTGAAAGAAAACTTATCACTAGTTATCATTGGATTGTCCTCTATAATGTTTAGATTTCTTTGCCAATTGGAAATTCAAAATGGTCAGCACTTAGTTTAACATCAGACAAATGCCACCTTCATTGGCTATAAAAAAGCAGGCGAGTGATACAAGCTCCCAAGAGCCTCTGGTTTAATAATGCACATACAATTGTTCCTTTATGAATTATCATTAAATACAAAATGTACAATGCATTTACTTTCATATTGACAGTTTGTAGAAATGACTGAACATTGAGATATACCACACAACCATACTTTACAACTTATGTAGTCTTCAAGAAACTTTACCACTTTAACAATTCTTATCAATTTGTTATCTAAAATTGCATGCACTTAACAGGAACAGGAATATACATGTACATGAAATTATCATTGTAGGATACAATATGAAGATTTAGTAAGTGAGTCTTCAACAAGTGATGAAAACAGCAAGCAGTCGTTAGACTTATTTGATGGTAGTGATAGGGAAGATAAACAATCTTCTTTAGAAGCATTAGATGCAGTACTTGAAAGCGATTTGGAAAAGGAAAGTGAAACATCACTCACTGTTTTAAAGGAAGATGAAGAACCTTTATCTAGGGAAGGCTTATTAAATTCCATTCGTAGTAAAAACGTTGCAATGAAATTTATGGACATGTTTGATCTGTTTGTTTGTTTGTTTGTTTGAATGGTGTTTTAACGCCACTTTCAGCAATTTTTCAGCTATTTCATGGCGTCCAGTTTTTATTGGGGGAGGAAGCCGGAGTTCCCGGAGAGAACCACCGACCTGCGGTAGGAAAACTGGCAATCCTTGTCAATTAAGATTGGAGTCGAGTACACCCTGCCTGCAGTGAGAATCGAACCCGCAATCCCAGTGTTGACAGACCACGTGATCAATAGTAGACGAACTACCTTGACCACTCGGCCACCGAGGCCCCCATTTTTGATCTGAAGGAACCTCCACAAAAATTTCAAGTAAGAGATGTTGACACACACTTTGTAAACCAGTTAACTAATATGATGCTTGAAAAGCAATCAATAAGTATAGACAATGCTCCAACTGTCGTTGGAGTGATAGACATTGATAAATCACAATTTAAAGAAGAAGAGTTTCCAAAATATAAAGTTAACATTGTACATGGGAATCACAGTATTTAAGCCCAAAAGATAGCATATAGAAAAACAAAAGATGTTGACTTCAGATATAGGACTGTAAATATATATTGTGGATTGACTCCAGAAGAGGCGCTTTTTTTAATGAATTTCCAGAAATGAGGACACGAAATCATTCATCAAATTTTCAGATTTTCAAAGATTGACCTACTTCGGCGACAGTTGTACCAATTGACCAACACCTCAGAGGATGCAGAACCACCAAAAGCAACAAAAGCCTTTAGAGAGCTGTATAAAAGTTTTCTGAATTTAAAAGGGGTAAGCTGTATCATAACTGATATGTATTAACTCTACCTTTAAGAGGTGTTGCGGTAACAAATTGTAATTCTGATTCAGAAACGTGTTTGTTTGATTTAAGGTTTTTGTTTGAATGGTGTTTTAACGCCACTTTCAGCAATTTTTCAGCTATTTCATGGCGTCCAGTTTTTATTGGGGGAGGAAGCCGGAGAGAACCCCCGACCTGCGGTAGGAAAACTGGCAATCCTTGTCAATTAAGATTGGAGTCGAGTACCCCTTGCCTGCAGTGAGAATCGAACCCGCAATCTCAGTGTTGACAGACCACGTGATCAATGGTAGACGAACTACCTTGACCACTCGGCCACCGAGGCCCCATTTGATTTAAGGTAAAAACTATTTCTTGATTAGAATACCTTGCAATTGCATCAAGTAGTACACAAAAATACTGAAAACCTCATGTAAAACATTTAGTAGATTGTTAGATGTTCAATGTTCTATGAGTGTTTTTTATTTTAAGTTAAGAACTATGGAAAATTGAACTTTTCCTAAAATGTCCTACAATATCTTGATTACATTGCATGCTGTGTACTTTGTATTTAAAGGCATTAAGCTTTCAGATGTCATTTTCTTCATTCATTGTCATAAGTTTATTAATGTTTTCCATGCAAGGTAATTTGTAGAATTGTTACAATCTACATGTAATTTAAACTCTTATGTGAGTTGTTTGATCACCTACATGACATAAATTGAGGAGTGTTGAAAGATCTAATGTTAAGCAATAAATGAATCAACAACCAATTATTTTTTTTACACTACTGGTACAAAAGCTATGATTGATACATTTTAGAAGTCTTTTGATCCTTTTAGTTATTAGTTGGGCCCTGTTTAACAAAATATTGTATGACATAGTACAAGTTGTAAATCTTTTACTCATACTATAGACGTTTATACATGTACAACTGGTCATTAGTCATACAACTTTTTGTAAAATGGGTGAGGAGGGGCGGGTTAGAAACGATCTGATTATTGGTCAACAGCAGCATCTGAACCTGTCCATTTCAACTTTGCTTTTACAGGTATTCATTCTACATACATGGTATATGTATCAGGTTGCTTGCTTGTGCATTTCGAACATGTCTGCATCAGGCAGCGCAACACACCGTTCTCTCTAGCTATGATAGTTGCTGGTGGCGAGGCATTAACACTTGACATTTTGCTTTATCTCTTTGTATTTATAAGCCATTTGTCATTTTTTGTGTAAAGGACTTAGCTTATGATGAGTACTTGCAATTCAGCCATGCATGGATGACGATATTTGGTAAATAGGTTGCTGATGAATAGTACATGACAGTCTGTTACCTGTCACATGACCTTGACGTCAATCGCATGGTCCAGTGACTATGTTACAGTTAGTAGTAATGGATTAAGACAGGTCCTCCGCAACAATGCCTTATTTATTTTACATAATAAATATATAATGCTTATTGCTATTTTCATGTTGCTCATAAAGTAATTATATCCCCGCTTCGAATAAGAGGGAGCATTCTGTTCTACTCATGGTTCACCACACTGGGCGAAGTGGGCGACAAAGTCACCCTACTAGGAACTGAAGTCGCCCTAAGGTGCCTCAAAAGCGAAGTTGAAGTCGCCTGATGGTTGTAAATCTGGTCCAAATACTTCACCCAGACTACTAATTTATCAGTAAATGTGTAATTGACTAATTCCAATAAAAAACGGCTAACAATATGTGTATTTAAGGTATCTGACCCATAATTAAAGTCACAGTTTAATTGTATTGTTTTTTGGGTCATTTGCTGTATTTTAGGTTAAAATGGGTCATAAAGGACCATACTTTTGTTTTATCCAATGAAGGCTACATGTATATTAAATTTTTTTTTCCAATTTTGATGTTTTTGTAATAAACTCAGTTTCGAGATTTTTGTAGCTTTGCGAACAAGTATTTACTTTGTTGTATAGATTTTAATGATGTAGGTAATGAAATGGTTAAAAAAATTTCACCACTTTTTCAAAGGTATTATTTTTTGGCCAGGTTGGAAGAAGAAGTTCAAATCCGGGAGTGGGTTGTAGTATGATGAAGCCAGGCGGATAGGTGGGCGGGGAAAATGTGGTATCTGTTTTTTATAATCAACTCCTCCTACAGTTTTGAACCCAGATCTCTGAAACTTCACAGAAAGATTTGCACATGTATTGAAGTTGTAAACCTGCTATTATGGAATTGTTCCAGGATTGTTTTCCTAATTTTCCAGACATGGGAACTTAGTAATTTTTCATAATATTTGCAGCAGATGGTACCTATTTTATGTAATCAACTCCTTATTAAGTTTTTAACCCAGACCTCTGAAACTTCGCAGAAAGATTGCACATGTATTGAAGTTAAGCACCTGCTATTATGGAATTGTTCCAGAGTTTTTTCTTAATTTTCCAGACATGTGGGGATATTTGTATCTGTTAATGTGACATGTGCCAAATCTTAAAAATATTAATTCAAGAATTTTCGCAGCTAATGAGTAAATGGTTCAGGAACATATTACTGGAGTTATTGAACATGAAATATATAACTATTGAAGATTTCTTTAAATTTTGAGGCATACGCAATCAACATTAAATGTGCCCATTGAAAACAAGTTTCTTAGTAACAAAATCTCATTTTATAGCATTAGCAATATGAGATTTACATCAACAGTGAAATGATTATATATTGGTCACTGCTATGGAACCACACTTTACATATGTGCTCACGTTATTAACTTTAACAATCCAATCTTATTAAAGGGATGAAAAAATAAACTTTTATATAAAGGTAGCAAGAGAAATTGTGTTCTTCGTCTTGCAAGTAACTTATCACTTTTCTGTTTATATTCCATTTCTTTTTTAGGGAAATTTTTCAAAGAAAAACAGAAAGATTCAGCAATAGACAAGCAGAAACAATGTGAGTATAATGAATTACTTTACATGCACATATATACTAATACTGATAAATTTAATACAATATTATTATGGTATTTCAAAGAAATGATTTTAATGATGCAAGATACGGCTAAACATAAACTTGTTATAATTGAGGTTTCATTGATTGTTTGTTAGGGCCCCGCCACTTGCCGGATGCCCCATATTGATCAGTGTGTCCGTCCGAAAGTAATTGTGTCTGTGCTATAATTTTTTTAATCTTTTGAGGTAGGCTTTTGATATTTTGGTATGTGAGTGATTATACCAATTTTTTTAACTAAATCGTGGCAGCCAGTTACAATTGTGAGGGTCGCCAGAGTACTCTTTGAAATGCATCAATTTTTGGTAGGAAAATGGGCAATTCTTAACAATTAGACTTGGAGTTGAGTACAATATCTCTCAAAGTTAAATAATACTATTTTAAAGCTGGCATTGTCATGATACTTGACAGCACTCGGGGCAGTGGTATTGCCTTCAACATTAATAATGTTCTTGCCTTTGGCTCGGGCATTATCAATGTTACAGGCAATACCACTCTCCCTTGTGCAGTCAAGATGTCATGGCAATGCCCTCTATATAAGCAACTATTGTATAAATATAGGAAGGCACAATAAAACTGGAGTTACATTCAAATGAATTGATGTTAAAGTAATTAGACACAAAATTTTAAATATACATGTATCTTACTGATATCACTCAAACTGTGATATGATATTGTAGATTATAAATATCTTAATAAAACATTTCTTGATTTGATGTGGCAATGCTGATAATCCTAGTTTCTGATTTTTGGAGGGCACTAAACCATGTACGTTATTATTACATAAGTATGTCTGGTAATAAACGACAGTTTTATAGTATATCGAAGGGTAATTGATAAGGTTAAAAGGGCATGCTGTAATTTAAGCGGTGACTTTAAAGGAAAAAGTTCTTAGTACCTACATGTATGACAAAATTAGGCAATCAGGGGAAAGTGAAAAAATAGTATAAATAGCCGTCTCGTTAGAGGAATACTATCTGCGTGTTTCCAGCTAACAGACTTGTTTGTTTATACTTTTTAAAGGAATCAAACCAGATGGGACGACGACCGGTTAATAAGATCTCATACGCAGTCACAGCATAAATTAAGATTACAGCACTAACACATGTTGGAAACAGTCAATGTTACCACATCCAGCCTCTCGCTACACAAAGAATCAAACCGGATGGGACGACGACCGGTTAATAAGGTCCCATACGCAGTCACAGCATAAATTAAGATAACAGCACTAACCCGTGTTGGTATCAGTCAAATTACCACATCCAGCCTCTCGCTACACTAAGTGAGTTATCCCCAGAAAGTAAACAAATTTTTAGATATAATAAAATGGTGGAGAATTTTTTTTACGATAACCGTTGGATGTGGCAACAAGAGACACAGAAACTAGCACGATGATAAAAACGGCAGATGGCGAATCACCAGCGAATTCGACCACAACGGTTAAAACAGAGGCTTTGGAATTGAGGATACATGTGAACTTGGACATACCACAACATAGCACACACGTCGGAATACTTATGGTATGTCATTCTATGTGACAAAGACTGGTTATTCCTGAACAACAATCTGAAGAATACATGCAATACCATTAACACCAACATCAGCAAACAAGTGGTGGAGACGATAGAAAAGGTTTTAATTGACAGGTAAATTAAAAAATAGAGTGAAAAAGCATTCTATGAATTAATTTAAGGTTATTTAAAACAAAACTTGAAGAATTATTTACATAGTTAATCGTTGCGGTCTTTTGATCACCCTTGTGCTACGCCTTAAATGTTCTGGTTGTGTTGGTTGTATTATAGCTGGTGCTGTCTGTATGGATGGCGCAGGATGAATTTGGCGGGCAAGTACAGGTTGGTGGGGTTGTGGTGGTGGACGATTGTTTGTTTGTTTGTTTGAATGTTTAACGTTTAATGTTTGAATTATAACGCCACATTCAGCAATTTTCAGCTATATCAAAACGTCAAGTTTTTATTGGGGGAGGAAGCCGGAGAAAACCACAGACCTTCGTTAGGAAAACTGGCAATCCTTGTCCATTAAAATTGGGAGTCGAACGCTCCTGCCCGCAGTGAGGGCGGTGGACGAGCATGTGCGATTTCTTGTTGGAATATTGAAATATCCCATAAATTATCGTTGTTAAGTAAATTCACGAAACTTCAATATTTTCTGCATTTTGTCATATTACCATGAATTGTTCCAACAAATTGTCCTGAATCCGAAGAATTTGATGCAGTTGTCGAATTTGTTGAATTTCTTCTTTTAATTTTCCAAATGATTATACCGCGCCAAATGTAGACAAAACTGTAATTGAACAATTTAACGAATAACTTATTGTTGAAATTAAAAATGTTGTAATTTTATATATTAATATGTATATAAATACTCTTTATGAATTCTTTCTTCGAACGCTATGATGCACAGCCGATGACATTTTTTCCACCACTTACCCCCCACCCCTCTTTTTTTGCTAAGTACATAACCAACAAATCCCAGAGGAAAACTTACCAGAACTGAAACAATAGATACATTGATACATTTTTCAATACCTTCACAAAACAGTACATTTATTAAAATTCGTTTAGTTTACAGTTGACTAATCTCTTAGTGTGAATAGAACGAAAATCAGCGTTGTAATCTAAATTTATTGTCGAAAATGTTTATAATTCTTTTCTTCAGTTTTTTCCGAAAGATGTCGCAAAATTGCAAAATTTATTTAAAAATGGACATAAAATATGTAGTAAATATTCAATACGACATAACAATGTTGCACCTGCGACTGTTGTAAATGGGGAAATAATCTATGGTGTAACTTTTTCATTGAGAAGCAAAAAAGTATCTTTTATAATTATTTAAATAATGCCTTGTTGTATCCAAATCTAAAAATGTAACATCACTAATAATATCTTAATTTCTATTGAAGGATGTGTGACAGTGACTATGATTTGGTTAGTGAAGTGAAGTTTACCAGTAGGATTAAACAAAAACACTTTTCGAGATATTTTATCGTTAATTGCAATAGACTTTTATATTTCATTTTATATATTAAAATGTGTATGATTCCCACCTTGACTTCTTTTATAGTAGTCTCTTGCTGTTTAGTAGAGGATTGATCCCTCTCTCTGGTGGTGCTATGCTGTCGAGTTGTTCTTAAGAAGGTGTAGTCCATTTCTGTTTAAAATAAAAATAAGTATTAAATACTGATGTTTTTTTCCTTTTAGAACTACTTTTTATCCCGATTTTCTTTATAATCCCATTTGTGAATATCTATAATTTGAACAAACCAGATTTGTAAGTAGAAGTTTCAATAAAAAACTATTAGAAAGACAGTAAGGCATACATACACACAATTTTCCTCCGATTGTTATCTGCACGGATGTTGGGGCGGAAATGTATCCACACATCTGATCAGTCCCAGTGAAAACAATAATTTGATCCAACTCAACATCCGTCCTGAAATGCATGTCTTTTGACAATCGATCCATTGTAAATGTCCGGACGGTCTTGGGTCCATATAATTCATAAATCCATGGACACTGGTATCTACAATTCAATCTATATATTACATATGTGGCTGAATTCTCTTCAGTCTCGCACGTTTTCACATCTAGAACCACCAGACATTCAGAAAAGATTGATTGATTGATTGATTGTTGTTTTACGTCCAGCAAGCAATATTTCAGCTATATTCAGGACGTGAAAATTATAACTTTAATTCAGTTCATTAAAAATATCCATCCTTTCTAGAACGAGGTCTCATACAATAATATGAGCATATATACAGATAAAAAAGAAAACTAAAACATTAAAACTATCACAATTTAAAATCCAATTAAATTTTTCTGTATAAATCAATTTCCTTTAAAAACTGTAAAATTGTGTCGCCAGCGACAGTTATAAATAAATTATTATAAGAATTAACAGAATAAAAACGTTCCCGAATGTGTGCCACGTCAACACAGTCCATCAAGACATGCTTGATGGTATATGGACAGTTGCATGGCACACACTCGGGTCTTGGTTCATTGTTTAAAATATAACTATGTGTCGTCCTGGTATGCCCAAGACGGCACCTGGTTAAAACCACTTGGTCTCTACGACCTCTACAAGATTTTAAATTATGTATGTGCAGAAGTGGTTGGATCTCATGAAGTTTATTATGTACTTCGAGATCCCAACCACGCTGCCATATATTAGAAATGTATTTAAAAATATATAATTTAAAATCAGTAAAAGGAATTTTACAATTAATGATATCATTATTTAAGGCATTCTTAGCTTCCCTGTCGACGACGGTGTTTCCATGGATTCCCACATGACTTGGAATCCAGAAGAACACAACCTCTTTACCTAAAGTTGTCAACGATTTATAAATTTGAATTATTTTTAAAATAAATGGATTTTTAATTTTAAAATTTTCAATTGCCTGAAGACATGACAAAGAATCTGAGCAGATAATAAATTTACTCTCATCTGAAGAAGCAATAATTTTTAGTGCAAGAAGGATAGCTTGCGCTTCTGCACTAAATACAGAAGAAACGGAAGGAAGACGGCGAGTTTCAACACGCTCTCCAAAGACAGCGGCCGATGCAACTTTATCGCCGTCCTTCGATCCATCTGTATAAATTGCAGAATGGTCAGGATAGTGAGATTTTATTTCTGCAAAGTGTTGTTGAATAATTAAAGGGTTTGTGTCGGACTTTTTATGGTTTCTAAGATCAAAAATAAATACCGGTTTTGGATTTAACCATGGTGGGTTATGTGGAATTTCAATAGCAGCAATTTCATCTAAATTTATACCAGAGTTGTTCAAATGAGGTTTTATTCTGATACCAAAAGGTTGAATTTTATTTGGAGGTTTTTCAAAAATATTTTCGTAAAGAGGTTTGAAAACACAGTCGTGGGCGGGGTTGCCAGGATATGCCTTTAATTTGGTTGCATATTGCAAGGCGAGCTTTATCCTTCTTTGATACAAAGAGGGCTCGCCTGCTTCTACATATAAGCTGTCTATAGGTGTGGTTCGAAAGGCTCCAAGGCATAGTCGCAATCCTTGATGATGAACCGTATCAAGGATTTTGACATACGACTTGCGAGCAGAACCATAAATAAAACAACCATAATCCAATTTAGATCGAACCAGCGATCTATAAAGATTAAGTAAAACGTCGCATTCAGCACCCCAGTTGGTGAAAAGTAGTTTCCTTTACAATTTTTATAGGATTATTATGTAATTTTAATTCAGGATCAGGGTGCATCTTTCTCTTATTACAAAAATGCATCCCCACGGTTTTTGCAGTGGAGAATTTAAAACCATTCTCCATTGCCCATTTCTCTATTCTATTTAAACATAACTGCAGTTGACGTTCAATATTATTCATGTTTTTTCCTCGGTAACATATGAGGAAGTCGTCAACATATAGAGAACCATCAATATTATCTTTTAAAACTTGAGCAAGGCTATTAATTTTAATACTAAATAAAGTGACAGAAAGGATGCTTCCCTGTGGAACACCCATTTCCTGTTCAAAAGGGTCAGATAGAGTAGAATTTACCCTAACTTTAAATTCTCTGTCAGATAAAAAGTTTGAAATAAAGGTAGGAAGTCTACCTTTCAACCCCATATCAAAAAGATCTTTTAAAATACCATATTTCCATGTTGTGTCATATGCTTTTTCTAAATCGAAAAAGATAGACACAACATGCTCATTTTTGGCAAAGGCGTTTCGAATAAAAGTTTCAAAACGTACCAAATGGTCCATGGTACTTCGTCCTTGTCGGAATCCACACTGTATATTTGATAGAAGGTTATTGGATTCAAGAAACCAGACAAGGCGATCATTAATCATCCGTTCCATGGTCTTACAGACGCAACTTGTAAGGGCTATAGGCCGATAGTACGACGCTTCCGAGTGATCTTTTCCTGGCTTTGGAATAGGCACAACAGTGGCCATTTTCCATATAGATGGTAAGTCACCCGTTTCCCAAATGTTGTTAAGAAGATTCAGAAGGCATTGGAGAGAAGATTGTGGCAGATGTTTGAGAAGTTGGTAATGGATGTCATCTGGACCACATGCTGTGTCGTGAGATTTGTTCAAAGAAGTTTTTAGCTCTTCCAAAGAAAAAGGTGTATTGTAATCTTCCAGATTTTTTGACTGGAAATTAAGTTTTGATTTTTCTTTTTGAGTTTTGATACGCTGAAAATCCGGATGATAATTTCCAGCGGACGAGTGTTTTGCAAATGTTTCGGCCAATTTGTTAGATATATCTGACTCTGATGTTAACAAGTCTTGTCCATCCTTTAAATGATGGACATTTGCTTTACTGTTTTTACCTTTAATTTTACGAATCATGTTCCAAATTTTATTCATAGGGGTATGGTTATTTAGTTTAGAAACAAAGTTACGCCAAGAGGTGCGTCGTCTTTGTTTCGTTACCCTGCGAGCTTTCGCTCGAAAAATTCGGAAATGGTTAAGATTATTTTGAGTTGGATGTTTATTAAAGCGTCGTTCGGCCTTTTTCCGGTCTTTAATAGCGCCCTCACAGCTGTCATCGAACCATGGTTTACTAGGATGTTTTGGATTTGTCGAGGTCTTAGGAATTGTTTCATCAGCAATTGAAATAAGTGTTTCATTGAATTTTAAAATTGGATCAGAAACAGCTTCAAAAACGTCCGAGTTAAGTCGCTCTATACAGAGTTGTTCAAAAAGAGGCCAATTGGCCTTGCCAAATTTATACCGAGCGATTCTTTCGGTGTTTGAAGAGTGTAAAGATTGCAAGATAATAGGAAAGTGATCACTGCCACAGAGATCGTCATGGACTTTCCATGAGAAATCGGGCAACAGAGAAGGATCTGCTATTGTAAGATCAATAGCCGAATATGATCCATTCCCAGGATGTAAATAAGTATTGGTTCCATCATTAAAAATACACAGATCCTCCTGATTCATTAAGCCTTCGATAATTTTACCTTTATCGTTTATTGTGTTGCTGCCCCATAAAGGGTTGTGTCCGTTGAAGTCCCCAAGTAATATATAAGGGACCGGAAGCTGATCAGTAAGATGTTTCAACTGATTTAAATTTAATGAAGAATTCGGAGGGATATACAGAGAGCATAAAGTAATTGTTTTGTCTAAAGATATTCTAACAGCAATCGCCTGAAGATCAGTGTTGAGGTCTACAGGGCTATGTAGAACTTGATCTTTGACAAGAATGGTAGAGCCGCCAGCAGCTCTATCATTCTCATCTACATATATACTGTATATAGAGTAATTTTTTAAAGATATGTTATCACTTCGTTTTAGGTGGGATTCTTGGAGGCAAAATGCAACAGGAAGAAAGGCTTGAACTAATAATGTAATCTCAAGAAAATTAATCTTAAGACCTCGACAATTCCATTGTATTATTGTACCCATTATGGTCTGCGAATAGGGGAATAGTTGACAGGTTTTTTGGGGCTATTCCGCCGGTTTCTGCTGGGGGATCTACTTTTAGATCCAGTATCTGGGGGTAGTGTATCCATGGGATCGCCCCAGATAGTAGTGTCTAGTTGATCTAGACTCCCAAACCTGTTGTGGACCTTAATGGGATCCCGCAGCAGTTTTGGAGTACGATCTCCTTTTTGATTTAAGTTTTTATTAGAATTTGAATTGGAAATAGTATTTTTTGAATTTTTTTTTGGGCTGCTTGAAGAATTAGTTGATGATGATTGAGATGGTGCCGAAGATGTAGCAGTTTGAGAGGATGAAGATTTCCGGGAAGATTGAATTATTTTGTCTGTTGTTTGAACTGCTAATTTGAAAGGTTCTTTTTTGTCAATAGGCCAGGTGATAATTGTCTGCGTTTCAGCTGTAGTGAAAACGCGTTTGGCCACACTAGCGTATGTCGTTGATGCAGGAGACGAGAGATTGTTTGTTGAATTTAAGAGGCGACGTGCCTCAGGGTATGTGATATTTTTTTCAGTTTTTAATTTTTGAACCTCCTTTTCTTTTTTGAAGTGAGCACAATCCTTGGATGAGCACATGTGGGCTTCACCACAATTGGCACACTTCGGATTATTTGTGCAGGTAAAGCCCTCATGTCCTACCTCTGCACATTTAAAGCATACCAAGGAGCCTCTACATTGTCCTTTTCCGTGGCCAAATTTCTGACATTTAAAGCAGCGCACAGGATTTGGAATGTATGCGCTGACTTTAATATTGTATAGTCCAATTTTGATTGATTTAGGGACAGATGGAGTATTGAAATTTAAAAGAAAGGTATTAAGTTTAATTTGTTGATTTTGTCTTTTTGCAATAAATCTTTTTACTTTTGTAACACCCTGAGGTTTCAGTTCAAGACAAATGTCTTCATCTGTCAGTTCAGAGAGATCATCGTCTCTGTAATGAATAATACCCTGACAGGAATTTAATGTTCTGTGAGGCGTTGATGTAATTTCCAAATCTAAAATTTTATGTAATTGTAATAAATTTACGGATTGCTGTTTTTTAGAAACTTCAATGAGTAAAGAGCCAGATTTCATTTTAGTGACGTTTTTAACGTCTCCTGCACAACTCTTGATGGTTTTTTCTATGACAAATGGAGAAATTTTGCATAAAGGTTTGTTAGAATCCTTGCTAGTTAATACAATAAATCTTGTCCAGTGTTCATCATCAACTATGTCTTCAAGCGGAATTTCATTTTTTCTTTTTTTGGAACTTGTTTGAACTAAAGGTGTATCGGAAGCCATGATGAAGAAATGCAGTTCACCACCCTTGTCACCCACCCGCCACGGAGTGCCAACAGGGACGATGCTTGGTCTCTGCGGATAACCAGCAGAAAGCATCAGGTGTTCCAAGGGTGATATACTCAAATAGATGAATTTCTTCACGAACGCAAGCTTCGTGCCAGAATTAACTGGCGAAACAACCGTTCGAAACTCTATCTACTCGATTGACCCATGAGCCACCGCCTTCTTAACAGCTTGTAACTGAACAACTTTGGAACTGAAATTCACAAGATATAATCAAGTGACAAGAGAAATGACGACAAGCTTGTTAAGGGCTCGGCGTGACCAGCCGATTGACCGAACCGGGTCCATCCGGTCTCCCGTCTAGTTGAAGTCAGGGCCAAAGTGGTGTATTGAAAATCAAACCCGCTGACCCGCACTAATAGATGCAGCAGAGAGTGATCTCTCAACCACCAGGATCCCTTCCTCCACCATCACGGGTTGCAACACACGGCAAACATGTCGCCTCTATAAAGCTGAGGAAGCTTTGCCCTTCAGCCACCGCCTTCTTTGCAAATCCTGTAAGGAAGCCGTCTATTAAATGGTACATACATTTCATGGAACAGTTTGAAGGAAAAAATGTAATAGAATAGCTTAAATGATAAGGATTCACAAAGGGCAAGACGTAACATGCCGATTCATCGAAGTTAGGGCTAACTCGATTTCCCGTCTAGAAAAAGTAAGGTTTCAGTAAGTTATCGGGACCGTTTATCCGGCCTACTGAAATCCCGTCCTCTAATCGACACGGGTCGCAACACACGGCAAGTATTGCCTCTGTTAGCAGACTCTTACTGCAGGCTGAGGAAGCCGTGGGCCTATTCTCCTGTGCCCCGGGTCCCACACGGGGTCATTCAGAAAAGAAGCGTTATAAAAACCACTAATATGAAGTTCATCATGTTCGTTCGAATATTGTTTTTTGAAATGGTCCATCCCACCAAATGTCTATATATATCTATAGATGTTACGTAACAAAGTCGAAGTAACATTTTTCGCTTCAATGGTTAAAAGATCTTAATTAACGGGAATAGCGTTTCGCTTCAATGCTCAAAAGAACTTGCACATAACTTTTAGTCGATTTTTTTATTCATATTTCACTTTTTAGTAGAATTTCCGTTTTTTAAATACGAAACAAAAGTAAATTCGTTGATTTTGTTAATGTTAACTGCTTGTCACAAGCTTACTTGTAAAGTTTATATGACAACCAAGATTTGAGTTGAATTTTTAAAAAGTTTACTAATTTGCCTAAAAATCTACTTGCAGATCATTTTCATTTGGAGAGCATCGATTTCCATGCGAAATGTAACATCTTGATAGATTAAATGAACATTCAATAATCTTTTTTAATACTTCAACATTCATAAATTTGGCAGAACGTCTTACATATTTTTTATGTCTTAATTTTGGAGGTAGACCCTACGATGCCCAATAAAAAAATCATCACAGTGTTTAGAGATATCCACGAATCTCGTTTTTCTACGGGGGGGTAAAATGAAATATTGATCGAATATGTGCAGACTAGCGAATTAGAATTGTGTAAAAATAAAAATTGAATAGAACCACAAAATGAGCGTTTTTTTTTCATAATATAAAATAGGGACACTTTGCGATTTCACAACCAAATCTTCTAAACTGGATTCGGAAAACATTTTTAAACAAAACGTAAACTTTAAAGGCGAGACAAAGTTTGGACGACATTAGGTTGTAGTTTTTTTTAGGAAACATAGATTTTTTATATCGATATATATGACAATAGACCGGGAAAAACTGGACATAATGGTCTTGGTTTCGACACGCTGGATGCCTTGCTCGCGATCAGGGGTCATGTAAGTGCGCTGAAAACTTGTTTTCTGCAGGCAAGATATATTTATTTAGTCATGGCTACATGCCAAACAAAACAAGATTATAATTTTTTAAACACTTTATTGCTAATTTTGCTCATGTTTATATTTACTCATGTATTTTATAGCAACTCGACGACAGTCAAAACTAACGAACAAACTCGTCCAACAACGCCATCAGCTGATGGTTTGAAAGAACAGACAACATCTTAACCATTTGTATTTGGTAGAAAAGATGCCATTACACCACGCATCTCGACGTACGACGAGATCAACTAGTAGGGATGTAAACATGGATGTTGCTAAAAAACCAACTATGGTGTATGCAAATGTATCACCAGTTAAGAAAGACGACATTCCACAAGATTTGGTAGAATATATGTATTCTCCTCTATTCCAGGATTCACTGCACCCTCATTCATAATATTCACACGATATATTTTAAGTATGAATCAAGACTAGCAGAAAAACTTCAATATGTGCATCATTTTATAAACCAACA
This sequence comes from Limnoperna fortunei, assembly GCA_944474755.1. NCBI lineage: Eukaryota > Metazoa > Mollusca > Bivalvia > Mytilida > Modiolidae > Limnoperna > Limnoperna fortunei. The sequence continues at coordinate 63,071,334 of OX104123.1, forward strand.
ATCTTGCCAATGCGAAGAACTAGATGAAAAATTGCTATGGCGACACCGAATATATTTAATAACTTTTTAAGCAATTTCAAAATTTAATTCCGGGGCAAGACAGACCCGGGAGGGTACAAAACACACGTACGCCTACCCAACTGACAACTATTAAATTAGAAGGCATTTATTACGAGGTAAATTTGTAATCAGTGAAAGCGAATCTTTTGTTCTTTTTTAATGTCATATTAGTCATGATCACAGTGAAAAAAATTCGTATGACCTATCAGACATGTCTGGCAATAATTACTTCGTTTCCAATCGTTTTCCTGAAGTGAGCCGGCTGAATTTAAACAAGAACGAATTGTTTGCATGCTGCACGTGACGGAAGTTCGTACTTAAAAATATGTTTAAGGTTACATGCAGTTGATGTTGCATATTAAAAATAACGTTGATATCGATCAAGTCGATTATAAAATTATTTCTCTTTGTTTTGTGATGCGCGCTTAAAAGGGGGCCTATAATTTTAGTAGTATAGATGATAAACATTATGGTAAATTTTGAAACGCATACTAACAAAAGAACAAAGATTTAAAAAAGAAAAATTAGGAATGTTATTATTAAAAAAACATAGTGACTCCCACAGCTGATCAGCATGTAAGTTTCTTATTTTAAATATGACAAAGTAAACAGAGAAAAGAGTTGATTGTCTAGGTACCAAAGGCCTTTGTATGAATAAAATGACATAAACGCTGAAATATTTCTTATACCATTATTTTTTCCAGGCATCCCTATAACTGAAGTAATTAGTCTAAGGCCGATTGATTGATTGATTGTTGTCCAGCAAGCAATATTTCAGCTATATTCAGGACGTGAGAATTTGAACTTTAATTCAGTAATTTAAAGAATATCCATCTATCTAAAACAAGGTCTCATACAATAATATGAGCATATATACAGATAAAAAGAAAACTAAACCAATAAAAACTATTCAATATCGCAATTTAAAATCCAATTATTTTTTTCTGTATAAATCAATTTCCTTTAAGAACTGTAAAATTGTGTCGCGACAGTTGTAAATAAATTATTATAAGAATTACCAGAATAAAACAGTCTAAGGCCGAAAATGTATAGTATAACGTATAATGTGAACAGAAAAGATGCTGATGGAAATGGAATAACACATGCAGTGGAAAAGAAAGTGGCGAAGGGAATAGCAAAATGTGAAATCAAAAAATCATTGCGTCATGAAATGTATAAAAAATGTCTTTTGGATGAAACAGTAACAATGAATTCAATGAAGTCTATTCGAAGTAGAAATCATGAACTTTATATGGACATAATAAACAAAAAAGGATTGTGTAGTTTCGATGACAAGCGCTACTGGATAAACTCAGTAGAAGGTTATCCTTTTGGACATTATAAATTAAAAAACAATAGTTGAGTGAAATGTCTTTATAATTAATAAAAGTTGATATAATGATTTATATATTCTATACATGATAGTTACTTGTAAAAGAAACCTCTAATACGTGTACTCATCTTCAAACCCATTCACTATATTCTCACAAGTTTCATTATCAAAATCATCACTCAACTTCGGCTACTTAAAGATCTTCCATCTTGGTGTATGTGTCTTTTGTTGGCGGTACTCATGGGTTGAAATGATATGCGTGTTGCATCATAGATCCCAAGTTGGTGGCGTTAATGGACGCTGTAGTGTAGCCAGTTTAAGGGTTGCAGGTGACAATTGAATTGTAGCCGGTGTCGGGGTTGTTATCATTGGTTGTGTAAAAGGTTTTGGATTTGTGTTCACCACAAGCTGAGAAGGAAAAAAACCACTTGTTATTTAAAGATTATGTTTAGCATAACACAATACTGAGATCAAGTCCTGAATTGGGGTTCTACAGTTTAGTATTTCAACCATTCAAGTCTGTTTAATATAAAAAAAAAATATTTGGATGTGGATATTTGGTAAATAATGTTTTCCAATTATACTAGAATATCCCAACTAACATGAATTTTATACCCACACCAGTTAACTATATATTTGATGTGCGTATTCTATCTTCAACTAGATGAAAATTTTTTTTACAAAGACGTTCTTTATAATTTATGGAACTTACTTGTGGGAAGCATGCTTTCAGTGAGTCCAAGTTAGTTCTATGTGTTATCAAGGCATCGAGGTCATCCATTCCTAGACATAAATGACCCCCTCGAGAAGTACATCCAGGCTTAGCTTTTCTGTTGTGATACAAGCCGACGTAGTAAAATCCAGTTTCATCATGTCGACGAAGAACAATAGCTTTGTTTCCACCAAATTTACTTCGAAAGTCTACCTCCTTCTTTGAATTTACTCTTTGTTGGAAGACGAGTATACTACACTGTTCTGTGTTTGCATCTAAAAGAGTGCTTGGGCCATGTTTGCAATCGCAAGTCTGGTTCACTGGATTACATTTTTCATTTTATAAAGAACCATATAATTTACGCGCTAAAAAAGTATCCAACCAAAGTACCTTAAATTTCCACAGTTAAGTGTGGTTCGTCACGTTGTAGAATCTAGATTTTAGCTCCACCTCGATAGTCATTTACATGTCACGACATCCTAAAGTTTCACAAATCACACTGTGATTGGTCAAGTTGTGGAATCTAGATTTTTAGTTCCATTTGTGTATGTCACAACAAACATTTGTATATGATTACAAAGAGAACTCTAAAACCTTACTAAATATTATGTTTTTCTTTTTTCTGTTCACAACCATCTAAACTGAAAATTTCCGTTTTATGTAAAAAAACAACATAAAAACTAACAAAAAACGAAATATTTTCTGTGAACGCATAAACAACACTATAAATGAGAAAAAAACTCACTAGTTGCTACATCAGAGACTTGATAATTTTTTAAAGTTCAGATGTCATATGCCTAATTAGTACATGTAAAAGTCAAAAAAATATTATTCTTCCATCCGCTCATATTCATTTATGATACTATTATGATCTGCAGAAATCACTAAATTGTAAACCCAATCGAAAAGTTGTGTTAATGTGTTTAAGTTCGATGCCTCCTTTTCAATTATAGTTAAATATCTATTTTGTTCGGCTGAAGATAAGGAATTATGCTCTTCACTGAGTTTTTGCAATTTCAACTACTTGGCAAAACGTAATTTTTCACGATGGTAATGTAAGAATCATAAAGGTGTTGTATCTCGAATTTAGGATAATATTGTCGCAACAAATTATAAATGTCTATTGATTCCCTTTTTAACTTATTCACACTGAATCGTATGTATGAAGAAGACTTTACAATTGAATTTCTAAGATCAGATATGATTCCAGACTGACTTTGGTGAATATGTAAGTATTCATTTTCCGTTAATCTCGCTAGAACTTGTTTTATTAAATATACTGTTTTCTGATCGAATTTTAATAAAATCTCTTGTTATATACTGCATTCTAAATTATTAGATATTATACCAGACCAACTTGGTTGAATATGTAAACAATTGTTTTCCGTTAATCTAGAACTTGTTTTATTAAATGTATACTATTTTCTGATTGAATTTCAAAAATCTCTTACATACTATAAGAAATTTTGCGGATGTGTATCTCAGATAACATGATTGATAACTTGACACGCCCCCTTTCGTTAACTGATCATGAATTTGTGTAAAAATGATTTCTGTGTCCATTGGAACACCTAACTTTGTAAATAATTTTTATTTTAGAGTATTTTCATGATCAAAATGCACTTTAAACGCCCATATATGCATATTTCTTCATGTATTGAATTTCAACACTGGTACCTTATCCTCACAATGTTTTTCATTACCATATAAACCAGTTCTTTAACAACATTTTTAATATAAAATAATTTTCATATTACTCTTAAAGAAAACTCAACATGTTTTTTAAATCAATAAAATTGTATTGAAAAGAAAACTAAATTTTATTTAAAAAGTAAAAAACATTTTTCTTACGTAATATTTGTTGGCATTTGGCGGGGAAGATGGCATACACAACATTTGTGGTCTGCTTGCTTGTGTGGATTTGTTTAACTAAATCAAATCTAATACAATTTGAATGGTTAAACATGCACACCATTTGAGTATGCAGTTACATTTAAGATTATTGGTCTGAAGTGTTCTTTCAAAGGAAATGGGATCTATTTGTTCGATTCCGATATGAATGCAAACATTGAAATTTTAATAATAGACAGACTTACGGATTCCACCTTATCTGTCCATGGAAGTGGATCATTAAAGAAAATAATTATCGACAAGGGAAGTTTGGAAATATGCGACAACATTAAGACAACACCGGAAGTTGAAATCAGAATTGACGATAGACCATATGTCAGTGTAACATTATAGATAGTACGTGTATCCCACATGAAATAGTTTCCATACTGTTTTTTAAGGAATTTACAAGATGACATCACACATAAAGCTAAAAAAGAACTTGCATTAATTGTTTAGTTGATTGTTATTCATATGTTTTCCAGTACCAAACAAAAAATGAATTAACTTTTGCACGTCTGTTATATGTATCGTCACTAGAAGGATATTTTAAGTTTGGTGGAGACGAGTGGAAGAACCACGATACCGACAGCAGTTTTCAATAATCAATGTCACAACCGTTGAATTACAACTTGAGATCCAGCAGTTCAACGCCAACAACAGTTATAATTTTTCATAGTGATATTCAAAAGGGTGACAAAAGTCATTTTTAGGAGGTTTTGCCTCGTCAATCAAGCTATATGTTTATCAATCTATTTAGGGCAGTAAATTTAAGTGTGATCTGTAAGATCTTAAGTATATACATATTTGCAGAGAAAATCAAAACATAGTATGATGATTTTTATTGGAAATAGCTGACTATTAATAATTAATCAATAAGTCATATAAATAATAAATGAAAGCAAAAATTCTTGTGGACAACACTCGGTATATGCACCATTCCTTTGATGGTTCACTTTCAAATTTAATTTGTCAATTTTATACGTACTATCAGTGATCTGTAAACAACATAGTAAATAAAAAAGTAGTAAAAATTTAAAAAAGAAACAATACAAAATTGATGAAAAAAATTGTAAAAGTGTAAATATGTAAATTATTGATTACGATTACAAATAGCAAAGGTCAACTTTTTTTATTTACAAGATTTAGTGGTGTACATTAAACCACCTTTGAAGGTTAGGATTTTTTAATGCCCATAGGCATGGCTCCAGACAGAATTTTTCTAATAGCCTTTGTCGTCAAAATTGCACAAACCAATTTTTTCAAACTTCGTATTAAATCCATGTATGTTTATGTCTTTTTATTGCCGAATAAACAACGTTTGTAATGAAGATGTCTCATTTTCGTTCTTCATATAATGAAACGATCAACAGATTGTACAACTGCTTTTTTAGGATGCCCAGTATTACTAGTGATTTCAAATGCAATGATTCTACGTCTTAGACTTGGATTTATTTACAATGGTTTTATATACATTGTTAGATATTTTTAACTTCCTACTACTCAAATCATTTTAAAGTTAATATATTAAACCTGCAAGATATTTATCATAACTCTTTGTTTCAGGTATCATTTTTGCCTCACTGATATATTGCATATTGTTTTGATCTTGAACTTTCTCTGCAGTTTGTTGCAGAAAATTGTAGCCTGTAAACTTTGTAGGTAGGTGACCTTTATAAATGGGAAATTCCTAAAGAAAAAGCCTATTGAAAAAAAGCTAAGATTTTATTCCTCCTTACAGTAGAGAATGTGACGATCATGAGAAACCCACGTCAAAATTTTGTAGCAAAATATGAATCAACCTCGCATAGAAGCGAGAAAGGTGTAAGGGAAAGAGTGAAACAACGTAATACATGCATCGGATTACTTGTGGAGTTTCATTGTACGAGTTTTTTCTCTACTGGAAGGATGCTTGTTGCAAGGCCATAAAAACCAACTTCATCAAACAAGTAGCGGACGCTCTAGAAATTGTTCTTTCTGACAGGTAAATATGAAATAGTGTGAAAATCTCAGCATTCTTGGAATTAATTTAAAAGTTTTTTTAACAAAAATACTATTTACATAGTTAATCGTTCCTTTTTTTATCACCCTCGTGCTTCGTCTTAACTGTGCTGTTGGCGCCGGCTGTATTATAGCTGGTGGTGCATGCTGAACGGCAGGCTCATGATGAAGTGGACAGGAAGGCACAGGTGGGTGTGTTTGTGGACGAGCATGTGTGTTTGAACAAAACAACGTCTCCGAATTCAGAATTTTATATAGTTGCCGAATTTCTTATTTTAATTTTCCAAATGATTAAACAAATGCCAAATGTAGACAAACTGTGATGGAACGTTTAAACAGTGGCTTATTCTAAAAATAAAAGTTGCAATTTTATACACTTATATGTATATAAATAATCTTGATGACTTCTTTCGTCGAATGTTATAATGAACAGCCTGCACCTCGATGTCTTTTTTCCACAACTACCCCCTACAAAGCCTAGAAGAAAACTTACAAGAACTTTTCTCAATACAATTATAATCACCATATTACACAACATCAAAGGACTTAACTTTATAGAAATCAAGAAAGGAAAGTATCTACCATGACAAAAATGAAAGATTACCAATGCGATTTAGAACAATTTAAACTGTGAGAACGCTAATAACATTTAACAAAATGATTAAGTGAACCTTTGCAAACTGCAACTGTAAAGTCAAATTTAATTTACAAGAACCAAACAATGTACAATTCAGCCAAAACTTACAATGTTTCAAAGTTATTAAAATCATTTGTAATTAAAAAGGGTTCAGAAGTAAAAACACATAATACTAATATTGTAGTCAGAAATTTTGTCGAAATATATATTGTTATTGTGGTTTATTAAAAATGTATACTGTTTACACGACAGTTTTATAGTATACTGCAGCCATATTTTAAAAAAATCGTAGACGTAATTTTAAACGTAGCGTAAGTTTACGTCTGTTTTTATATTCTTAATGATTCGTAGTTGTAAGTTACGTGTAAAATTGATCGTAAACTTACGTCTGCTCCTGAACGCTCGTAAGTCCTAGCGTCCCTCATAGTTTTGCAAAGAGAAATCGTTTTTCAAGCCATTCACTACTTAGCATCATTGATTTTGTTGCACGTGACATAGAGCGACGAAAAAACATTCAAAATTTGCAAATATTTTGAAAAATGTGTTACTCATTGTGGATAACTCTTACAAAAATTTATAATGAAGTGAAGAACATCTAAACGATTTTTTTAACTATTGCAACAACTTTCACATCACCATCAAATTTACTTTCGAATTCTCTGGTCACAAAATATCCTTTCTCGACACTACTACCTCCATTCAAAACGGAATGATTACAACAAAATTAGCAATAACAATAAAGTGGAATGTCTGGAATGTAGAGTATGCAATAACCAAAGGAATGTGACACATCATCATATTGTGGCAATAGCAATAAAATGCAAGGAATGTAGAGAATGTAATAAGCGAAGGAATGTGACACGTCATCATTTGCAATAGCAATAAAATGTTTAAAATATATATAAATGATTTGAAACTTATTTTTAACACTATACAAAGGTCCATAGACAAGACATGACATCCAACATGCATTCTAATGATTCAGAGGAAGATATTGATGACATTCTGCAAGAATTACTTTTAGAACTTCTCGACTCCAATAAAGTTTGAGTTCTTTGTACCAGAATTTGGATTTCCACTTGGACATCATTAAAATCATAGGACTTACAGTGCTGCTTTCTTTAATGAGTGCCACTCTCATTGTTACAAATAATTTGCATGTTTGTCAATCTAGACAAACTGTTTCTGACTGCATTCAACAACAGGTCACAAATGTGCACTCATTGAACTCCAGTTTATGCGACTACATTCAACAATTTGACCTTTCACATCAATACTATGCAAGTGTGTGCTTATATCACAAAGAAGTACGAATTGATTTCAGACAATTCGTTAATGGACGCCCAACAATAAAGGGACTATACTTAGTTCAAGACAATGGGAATATTTGAAGCGATTAGTGCCACACATTGACAGATCCATAAGCAATGCCATACATTCTAATTTAAATAAAACTTAATAAAATTCCATTTGTCCTTGTTATTTATACAACAACTTAGAATTTTCATGCAGGTTAACTATTTTAGGTTTAAATGTTATCTCAATGTTACCAAACAACCATATTTGAAACTTCCTTAATCACTTAAACCCTACATCATCTTTGGATATGTTTACTAGAGTTCATGGAAAGGTCAACTACAAGTTCATCACGTCCCTCATCACTGGAGTTCATGGATAGGTCAACTACAAGTCCATCACGTCTCTCATCAATTACTTTAACAAGATTTAATTTGATAACAAATTTATTATAACAATAAAATATCTACAATATAAACAATAAAATTTAACAGTTGGCACCATTAAAGCTTTGCATATAACAGAGTATTACAAAATAATATTTCAAATTGTTTTAATTTGTGAACGAAAAGAAAGAGTTAAAAAATTGAAAGACAGAGATGTATGATTTAAGAGAAAACAATTAAATCTCAAGACAATGAATGATTATTATGTAAGAATGTCAGCACCAAAAATAAAAAAGCACCATATTTACATATATGCATTTTATGCTAGGTTTTTATAGTAAATGAACTTAAAATTATTAAATATTTCCTGAGATGTTGAAGATAAATGTCATATAAAAAATCTAAAAACATAAACTAGGTATATAAAAATCACAGATATTAACATCCAATAAAAACAGTGTAACAATTAGTATGACATCAAGGCTAAGCACCAAAAACAAAAAAGCACCATATTTACATATATATACATTTTATTGTAAATGAACCTGAAATTATTAAAGATTTCCTGAGATGTTGAAGATAAATGTCGTATGAAAAATCTAAAAACATGAACTAGGTATATAAAATCACATGGCATCATCAAGGCTAAATATATGGAGTATTATGGAATGTTTATATTATGCAACAACCATCAGACATTGGAAAACAGAGGTGGAAGTCACTCACATAAAAAAATTAATAAACCATGATATAAAAATCAGTTATGTACATATGAATGTTGAAAAAAAAGTTCATCACAACCAATAAATCAGTTAATCAAAAAAGGGAGACATTTTAAAATATAAGTAATGCAGAAAAATATTTTAATCTAAAAATTGAAATTCAGAAAGCATTTACATAAAGAGTAAAAATAGAAAAATTATATTTAAGAAGAAAAAAAAATAGAATGAGACATTTTAAATAAGTAATGTGGAAAAGATTTCAATATAAAAATTTAAATTAAAAAAGCATTTACTTATAGTGTGAAATAGAAAAATCTTATTTAAGAAGTGTGAATAAAAAACAAAAATAAACAACCAAATACCAATAATACACTTTATACCTAATATTTTCAAAGTTGGTAATAGTAAACTAATGTTTCTTAAGTACATTACAGACACATTCCAACAAACCCACTATCCATCAATTTTACAGAAAAAATGAATATTCATGAGATAAACAACATTTAACAACCAATGGGAATATAGTACCCCACCATAAAAATGGCATCATTCATAAAATGGACATCCTATTTAAACTGAGTTTACTGAAAGCTTTCACATTTACAAACAAGATTTTTAAATAAGAGAAAATGGAGTTGATGTCGAAAATTAATATGGAGTTGGACAAAATGCCATGGTTAAGACTGGTGGATCCCAGACAAATACCGTGCAAACAGATGAACCCGCACGAAGGGAATTGTTGCAAGTGAACAATTTCCTTAAGGGTAACAACCAGTTTTCAAGGGAGGTATTTGGAATATATCACGCATTGCTGCATATGGATGTAACAGCAGGATTTGCAATGCTGTACTATCAAGATATAAAGAATTTGATTGCACTTCAACTCATTGCAAAACAGCTAGAAGGGATAGACCGCGACGAAAACCTTGTCTACAATATGGTTTCGGACATAATCACAAAAAGGTGAGTTTACATTTGCCATTCTCCATAATGTTGGGTTTGTTTTCTGTTCCTTCGAGGACGTCGAATCTGGTTTCCTCTAATATTTTGGATGGGATTTTGTACAACAGGAGGATTTCTGTTTACGACATTGGGATTCTGTTGAACATTTCTATTATTTAATAAGGTGTGTAAATCGTGGCGAAACCTAATTAAAATACCGACCACAGTTAAAAGAACACCCGCCATTACTTGAAGTTCATCTAAAAAGGAAGAAAAAATATATTTTTAATGTGTCAGTAATGTACTTACGAAAAATTGTTTAAACAACTTCTTCAATTCCAGATTGTCTTTTTTCCCTCATTCTCTCTGAAATCGATTTAAGTCGATATTGGGTTGCTCTATTCCGCCTTTTCCTTATTTTCATTATCAAGCACCCAATACCGCATCCAACAGATCCTACACAATAAAAAAAATCTAATGTATGCACTGACTAAAATATTATCTCCTCATGTTTTTCTTGACATGATATTTATATATACTTTTAAGCATTTAAATAGAGTTGCTGAACAAATCATAATCAAATTCAGAAAATATATTCATGTTTAACACTAAATTATTTAAATAATAGGCATGTACATTATTTTTAAACTGATTTGTGAAACAGTATATACATACCAACTGAAGAGAGGGCAAAGCTTACAATCCATCCCAAACTTGTCGACATTCTCGTTTCTTTAACCTAAAATTAAATTCATGTATTTTTATTATAGAAATAGCATGGCAAATTGTAATGGCTCAACCTCCATGGGGTTACTTGGACATGGACGAGGAAGAAACCAATTTAGCTGGAAGAACCCCAGGCAGTCCTGTACCTGATTCAGATTTCCTGGCGAGTAGCGACACAGCAACAGAAAAGGAATGAGATGGGAGCAGAGGGTGGAAATTAGGTAATTATCTTATGAAGACTTTACATCTTTGAATTTGTCTACACTTTTAATCATTTTCATTTTTCTCATGAATAAATTTTAATCAAGACGCATTCTTCAAAACTGATTGATTGATTGATGTTTAACGTCCAGCAAGCAATATTTCAGCTATATTCAGGACGTGAAAACCATAATTTTTAAATTAGTAGAACGTCATGCCTCCTTCTTATTCTAAAACGTGATCTCATACAATAATATGAGATTATACACAGATAAAAATGGTAGTTAAAACAATAAAAAATATGAAGTATCACAATTAATAGTGAAATTTAATTTTATTAAATAAATTAATTTCCTTTAAGAACTTTAAAATTGTGTCGCCTGCGACAGTTTTAAATAAATTAAAATACGTATCTGCACTATAGAAACGTTCCCGAATGTGGGCCACGTCCACACAGTCCATCAAGACATGCTTAATGGTGTATGGACTGTTGCATGGCACACATTCGGGTCGTGGCTCATTGTTTAAAATATAATTATGTGTCGTCCTGGTATGACCAAGACGACATCTTGTTAAAACAACTTGGTCTCTTCGACCTCTAAAACATTTAAAATTATTTGTGTGCAGTAGTGGCTGGATCTCATGAAGTTTATTATGAACTTGGAGATCCCAACCACTCTGCCACAAATTAGAAATATATTTAAAAATCAACGCTTTAAAATCGGTAAATTTAGTTTTACTAAATAAAACGTTTTATGCGAGCAAAGCTTCCCCTTATTGAACCTCTTTTACCTTGGTTTGTACCTCAATTGTCACGTGACCAATTAATGAATATTTATGAAGCAAGGAAAGCTGTGTGCAACAAGGAATTCTCTCAAATAATTTTGGATAAATTTTGCTAGATTGAAAATTTTTTATATATTGCGTTTCGTCAGTGATAGAACTGTGAATGTTCTTTTATTCTAGATTAATGTTGGAACTTGTCGATAAATTTATATTGTGATGATTTTTTGAACTTCATATCCATAGTGGTGTGTAATACACTGTGTTTACATGAAATACATTGGTTGCATCGAACAGAACTTTTATAGCATGCTGCTGCATCCTCTGATTATTGAAACTTAAGGTATTCCGGACTTTTTATACATTGTTACATGATAGTGATGGTATTTTTGAAGGATATTATCAACTTCATTATTGACATACAATATTGTGTACAGTTGTTGAAAGACGTTTCGAGATCCTCTCTCAAGGGACACTACCCACGCTAACGACTTGATAGAACGCTTCTAGATCCCCAATAAGAGAAACAACTTTTCTAGATCCCCATACTACAAGACTAAAAGGTTCTGTACCGGATCTAGATCCCCAATTTTATTGGGTTACCAAGCAACCAGATCGAACACAGGTAGTATTGTTTATATTATTTCAATTGACCTCATTACACACGTACACATGTTACATAAGTACAATGGTTTTTATGGTTTTTAAAACCGTTATTATCGGTAGTTCGCATGTTGAGCGTTTACGCCAATATTTATTGAAACCTGATGTAGATTTAGTGCTTTCAAAGGAAAAATACGAAGTTTCGTTGATGGGTTTTTCTGGTGGACATGTATCGACTTTATTTAGAACTTTGTTTGATTTGTTTACAAATAAGCCAGACCACGTGTTAATACAAATTGGTAGTAACGATATAAGTAATGTGGAAACGAATGTGGAAACAGTTGCGTGGTCTATTCAACATTTATATCAGACATTAATTTCCATTGGAATTAAACACGTCACAGTGGGTTTTCTGTTTTATAGACAAAAAGTGAGAAGAAGTAGAGGCCTGACTTTAGCTTAGTATAATGCTCGAGTGGATGAATTAAATAGATTATTGTTTGAAATGCCATTATATTGCCCTCAATTAACACTTTGGAGACATAGAGGCTTACGTTTTCCAAATGTTCAAATATTAAGGAACGACGGAGTTCATTTAAATAATGAGGGACTTAAAAGATTAATGAGAAACATCAGAGGAGCAATTATGCATGCTGAAAAAGTTTTGAATGGTAAAATATCAATATTGTTTTGTTAAAGTGCTCACATGTTAATTAAATCCATTAGATGTTAAGAGATTTTTAATATTAATTGTAGGTGACAGACACAGAAGTTTTCACGCATTTTAGGAACTTGTATATATGATTACAGGCAGCATGATATAGACATTAGTTATTTAAAGATTATCAAAGACTTAGGTAGGAGATTGTTTAATTGCACACGTGGTGCTATCGATGAAAATGCTTACATGCAGGGTAGTGTTACATGTAGTATAATTAAAATAAAAGTATTTCATTACAACATGTACCAAATCATGTACAACACTTAAGCTATTTACATAGTGTACATGTTGCGTTGAGTATATGCTTACTAGTACAATGTTCATGAAGTTGTTTAAGACACATATTTAAGTGTTACGTGCATACGTTGTGCATGATTCTCTAAGTTAGTCACATTTTATTTGTTGATGGGCATAGTTTACTTGTCGATAGGCATACGTGGTACATCATGAATTTGTTAAGACACATATTTAAATGTTAAGTGCATACGTTGTGCATATTTCACTAAGTCACAGTTTATTTTTTGATAGGCATAGTTAACTGGTTGATAGGCATACGTGGTGCATCATGAATTTGTTAAGACACATTTTGAATGTTATGTGCATACGTTGTGCATAATTCACTAAGTTAGTCACAGTTTATTTGTTGATGGGCATAGTTTACTTGTTGATAGGCATACGTGGTGCATCATGAATTTTTTAATTGATTGATTGTTTGTTGTTTTACGTCCAGCAAGCAATATTTCAGCTATATTCAGGACGTGAGAATTAGAACTTTAATTCAGTTATTTAATGAATATCCATCCTTTCTAAAACAAGGTCTCATACAATAATATGAGCATATATACAGATAAAAAGAAAACTAAACCAATAAAAATATTTCAATATCGCAATTTAAAATCCAATTAAATTTTTCTGTATAAATCAATTTCCTTTAAGAACTGTAAAATTGTGTCGCCAGCGACAGTTGTAAATAAATTATTATAAGAATTAACAGAATAAAAACGTTCCCGAATGTGTGCCACGTCAACACAGTCCATCAAGACATGCTTGATGGTATATGGACAGTTGCATGGCACACACTCGGGTCTTGGTTCATTGTTTAAAATATAACTGTGTGTCGTCCTGGTATGCCCAAGACGACACCTGGTTAAAACCACTTGGTCTCTACGACCTCTACAAGATTTTAAATTATGTATGTGCAGAAGTGGTTGGATCTCATGAAGTTTATTATGCAATCAGAAAATCCAAAAGAATGGCAGAAAGGAGAAAAACACCTTCAAAACAACAAGCAGAGAAACAAGTGGACAGTAACGTCAACCTGGCCTCAGTTGTATCGGACCTTTCACAGACAATCAAGGACATGAAAAGTCAGATCACAGAGTTGGCTCACAATGTCCAGAATCTTAAAGAAAGCCAGCAAACTGAGATGGAGACAATACAACCAATCCAGTTAGATGGTACTAGCATTTGTAACACAGAATTTAGTACTCAATCATTTCATGATTGTATGGCCCCTTTTGGCCCCCACCTTTGCCTCACTTATGTTTGATGTTTTATGTTTTAATACTATAAGTGCAATGTTTGTATACTGTTTATATACTGTAAATATTGTTGTGTTAACTTTTCATTAAACACAGATTACACCGGTCACATTAGGTGACCCAAAATGGCTGTAGTTGTTGTGTTTATATGATATTTGAGGCAAACAGAGCAAACTGCAGAGTTTGGTTTACATGTTGGGTATTAATTTTGGGTGGCTAAGGTTTGGGAGCATAAATTTAGTTTTACTAAATAAAACGTTTTATGCGAGCAAAGCTTCCCCTTATTGAACCTCTTTTACCTTGGTTTGTACCTCAATTGTCACGTGACCAATTAATGAATATTTATGAAGCAAGGAAAGCTGTGTGCAACAAGGAATTCTCTCAAATAATTTTGGATAAATTTTGCTAGATTGAAAATTTTTTACCTCCCATTCCCCGCCACCACCCTCAAGTTGATATTTTATACTTCCTATCTGTTTAATGTTAATTTTGCTGTTGCAACCACCCTCGTGATATTATTGATATACTTCCTTTCAATTTTTATTTTTTAATGGTTGGCATGAGTGTGTTCTGCTAATGTGTTTTATAAACTATTTCCATAAGCCCCTCTTTTTATGGGCTTTTCATGGATTTTTTAATCCTATTAGTGCAATGTTTATATACTGTTTTATATACTGTAAATATTGTTGTGTTAACTTTTCATTTAACACAGAAGGGTGGCCCCTTTTGGCCCCCACCTTTGCCTCACTTATGTTTGATGTTTTATGTTTTAATACTATTAGTGCAATGTTTGTATACTGTTTATATACTGTAAATATTGTTGTGTTAACTTTTCATTAAACACAGATTAAACCGGTCACATTAGGTGACCCAAAATGGCTGTAGTTGTTGTGTTTATATGATATTTTAGGCAAACAGAGCAAACTGCAGAGTTTGGTTTACATGTTGGGTATTAATTTTGGGTGGCTAAGGTTTGGGAGCATAAAAGGAATATTACAGTTAATGATGGTATCCTTTAATCCATTTTTAGCCTCCTGATCCACGACTGTGTTTCCATGGATTCCGACATGACTGGGAATCCAGAAGATAATCTCTTTTCCCAAAGCAACAAGAGATTTGTAGATTTGAATAATTTTTAAAATGTAAGGATTTTTAATTTTGAAATTTTCAATAGCCAGTAGACAAGACAGGGAATCGGAGCAGACAATAAATTGGCATTCGTCTGACGAAGCAACTATTTTCATGGCAAGAAGAATAGCTTGCGCCTCTGCTGTAAATACAGATGAGGCAGACGGAAGGCGGCGAGTTTCAACACGCTCTCCGAAGACAGCGGTCGAGGCGACTTTATCACCGTCTTTTGACCTGTCTGTGTAAATAGTAAATAGTCAAGATTTAATTTCTGCATAATGTTGTTGTATTATCAAATGGTTTGTGACGGACTTTTTATGTTTTTAGATCATAAATAAATATCGGTTTGGGGTTTAACCACGGGGATTATGCGGAATTTCGATTGCAGCAATTTCATCTAAATTTATACCAGAATTTTCCAAATGAGATTTAATTCGGAGGCCAAAAGGTGATGTTTTTCGAAAATGTTTTGATAAAGAGGTTTGAAAACACAGTCGTGGGCGGGGTTGCCAGGATATGCCTTTAATTTGGTTGCATATTGCAAAGCGAGCTTTATTCTTCTTTGATGCAAAGAAGGCTCGCCTGCTTCTACATATAAACTCTCAACAGGTGTGGTTCTGAAAGCTCCAAGGCATAGTCGCAATCCTTGATGGTGTATAGTATCAAGGATTTTGACATATGACTTGCGAGCAGAACCATAAAAAAAACAACCGTAATCCTATTGCGATCGAACCAGCGATCTATATAGATTGAGTAAAACATCACATTCAGCACCCCTGTCGGTGCTGGACACGACTTTTAAAATATCTAATGCCTTTAGGCATTTATTTTTTAACATTTTGATATGGGGAAGAAAGGTTAGCCTTGAATCAAATACGAGACCAAGAAAAGTAGTTTCTTTTACAATTTTGATAGGATTATTATATAATTTTAATTCAGGATCAGGATGCATCTTACGTTTATTACAAAAATGCATCCCAACAGTTTTTGCAGTGGAGAATTTAAAACCATTCTCCATTGCCCATTTCTCTATTCTATTTAAACACAACTGCAGCTGACGTTCGATATTATTCATATTTTTCCCTCGGTAACATATGAGGAAGTCGTCAACATATAGAGAACCATCAATATTATCTTTTAAAACTTGAGCAAGGCTATTAATTTTAATACTAAATGAAGTGACAGAAAGGATGCCGCCCTGGGGAACACCCATTTCCTGTACAAAAGGGTCAGAAAACGTAGAATTGACCCTAACTTTAAATTCTCTGTCAGATAAAAAGTTCGAGATAAAGGTAGGAAGTCTACCTTTCAACCCCATATCAAAAAGATCTTTTAAAATACCATATTTCCATGTTGTGTCATATGCTTTTTCTAAATCGAAAAAGATAGACACAACATGTTCGTTTTTGGCAAATGCGTTTCGAATATATGTTTCGAAACGCACCAGATGATCAATAGTACTACGACCTTGTCTGAATCCACACTGAATATTCGAGATTAGGTTGTTCGATTCTAAAAACCAGACAAGGCGATCGTTGATCATCCTTTCCATGGTTTTACAAAGACAGCTTGTGAGGGCTATAGGCCGATAGTTGGACGCTTCCGAGTGATCTTTTCCTGGTTTTGGAATAGGCACAACAGTGGCCATTTTCCAAATAGATGGTAAGTCACCCGTTTCCCAAATGTTGTTAAGAAGATTTAGAAGACATTGGAGTGAAGATTGTGGCAGATGTTTGAGAAGTTGATAATGGATGTCATCTGGACCACATGCTGTATCGTGAGATTTGTTCAATGAAGTTTTTAGCTCTTCCAAAGAAAAAGGTTTATTATAATCTTCTAACTTTTTTGACTGGAAATTAAGCTTTGATTTTTCTTTTTGAATTTTGATCCGCTGAAAAGTGGGATGATAATTTTCAGCAAAGGAGTGTGTTGCAATTAATTAATTAAAGTAATTGTTTTGTCTAAAGATATTCTAACAGCAACCGCCTGAAGGTCAGTGTTGAGATATACAGGGTTATGTAGAACTTGATCTTTTACAAGAATGGTAGAGCCGCCAGCAGCTCTATCATTCTCGTCTACATATGTGCTGTATATAGAGTAGTTTTTTAAAGATATATTATCACTTCATTTCAGGTGGGACTCTTGGAGGCAAAATGCAACAGGAAGAAAGGCTTGAACTAATAATGTAATTTCAAGAAAATTAATCTTAAGACCTCGACAATTCCATTGTATTATTGTATCCATTATGGTTTGCGAATAGGGGAATAGTTGACAGATTTTTTGGGGCTATTCCGCCGGTTTCTGCTGGGGGATCTACCCTTAGATCCAGTATCTGGGGGTAGTGTATCCATGGGATCGCCCCAGATAGTGGTGTCTAGATGATCTAGACTTCCAAATCTGTTGTGGACCTTAATGGGATCCCGCAGCAGTTTTGGAGTACGATCTCCTTTTTGATTTGAGTTTTTATTAGAATTTGAAGAATTTGAATTGGAAATAGTATTTTTTGAATTTATTTTTGGGCTGCTTGAAGAATTAGTTGATGATGTAGATGGTGCCGAAGATGTAGCAGTTTGAGAGGATGAAGATTTTCCTGGAAGATTGAATTATTTTGTCTGTTGTTTGAACTGCTAATTTGAAAGGTTCTTTTTTGTCAATAGGCCAGGTGATAATTGTCTGCGTTTCAACTGTAGTGAGAACGCGTTTGGCCACACTGGCGTATGACGTTGATGCAGGAGACGAGAGATTGTTTGAATTGAAGAGGATATTTTTTTCGGTTTTTAATTTTTGAATTTCTTTTTCTTTTTTGAAGTGAGCACAATCCTTGGATGAGGACATGTGGGCTTCACCACAATTGGCACACTTTGGATTATTTGTGCAGGTAAAGCCCTCATGTCCTACCTCTGCACATTTAAAGCATACCAAGGAGTCTCTACATTGTCCTTTTCCGTGGCCAAATTTCTGACATTTAAAGCAGCGCACAGGATTTGGAATGTATGCGCTGACTTTAATATTGTACAGTCCAATTTTGATTGATTTAGGGACAGATGGAGTATTGAAATTTAAAAGAAAGGTATTAAGTTTAATTTGTTGATTTTGTCTTTTTGCAATAAATCTTTTTACTTTTGTAACACCCTGAGGTTTCACTTCAAGACAAATTTCTTCATCTGTCAGTTCAGAGAGATCATCGTCTCTGTAATGAATAATACCCTGACAGGAATTTAATGTTCTGTGAGGTGTTGATGTAATTTCCAAATCTAAAATTTTATGTAATTGTAATAAATTTACGGATTGCTGTTTTTTAGAAACTTCAATGAGTAAAGAGCTAGATTTCATTTTAGTGACGTTTTTAACGTCTCCTGCACAACTCTTGATGGTTTTTTCTATGACAAATGGAGAAACTTTGCATAAAGGTTTGTTAGGATCCTTGCTAGTTAATACAATGAATCTTGTCCAGTGTTCATCATCAACTATGACTTCAAGCGGAATGTCATTTTTTTCTTTTTTTGGAACTTGTTTGCACTAAAGGTGTATCGGAAGCCATGTTGAAGAAATGCAGTTCACCACCCTTGTCACCTACCCTCCACGGGGTGCCAACAGGGACGATGCTTGGTCTCTGCGGATCACCAGCAGAAAGCATCAGGTGTTCCAAGGGTGGTATACTCAAATAGATGAATTTCTTCACGAACGCAAGATTCGTGCCAGAATAAACTGGCGAAACAACCGTTCGAAACTATCTACTCGATTGACCCATGAGCCACCGCCTTCTTAACAGCTTGTAACTGAACAACTTTGGAATTAAACCTTACAAGATGTTATAAAGTGGTAAGAATAACGACGACAAGCTTGTTAAGCTCTCGGCGTGACCAGCCGATTGACCGAACCGGGTCCATTCGGTCTCCCGTCTAGTTGAAGTCGGGGCCAAAGTGGTGTGTTGAAAATCAAAACCCGCTGACCCGCACTAACGGATGCAGCAGAGAGTGATCTCTCAACCACCAGGATCCCTTCCTCCACCATCACGGGTTGCAACACACGGCAAACATGTCGCCACTTTAAAGCTGAGGAAGCTTTGCCCTTCAGCCACCGCCTTCTTTGCAAATCCTGTAAGGAAGCCATCTATCAAATTGTATGTATATTTCATGGATCAGTTTGAAGGAAAATAATGTAATAGAGTAGCTTAAATGATAACGATTCACAAAGGGCAAGACGTGACATGCCGATTCAACGAAGTCAGGGCTAACTCGATTTCCCGTCTAGAAAAAGTAAGGGTTCAGTAAGTTATCGGGACCGTTTACCCGGCATACTGAAATCCCGTCCTGTAATCGACACGGGTCGCAACACACGGCAAGTGTTGCCTCTGTTAGCAGACTCTTACTGCAGGCTGAGGAAGCCGTGGGCCTATTCTCCTGTGCCCCGTGTCCCACACGGGGTTCTTCAAAACTGTGTTGCATTATGGAATCAATTTCTTCAATTTTAAAAGTATATATAGTCAACAAATCAACATCAAAGAGGTTTTCAAAATTATTAATTGATTTCATTTAAGACATGTATTCATGTGTTGTATTTTTTTTCAGAACTTACATTGATTGATGGGGTAGGTCCACGAGTCGAATGCAAATTGGCAGTGGTAGTCTCCCTGGTGGCAGTGATGGGAGTCTCTTTATCAGTGATGATAGTGACAATCGATTTCTGAAAAAAATAATAAAACAATATTGATAATTAAAAGACTGTTGTGCATTAGTACACATGAAACCCAGCAATTGAAGTTATAAAAATGGTTGCAATCAATTTATATTTTGAAGAGTTGATACACATTAGCAATCATATATTACAAGAATGATGTTTATTGTTTAGAATATTTTTTTTAAACATTGAATGAAAAATCATTCTATACTGGTTCATGCATTCCAAATCCATTCTAAGTCGATTGCTAATCAATTCTAAGTCGATTGCTCTATATGATGAATGTAATCATGGTTCTTGATTTTTCAGTTATTTTGTGCATTTACACATGTAGTAACTTACGCAAGTTGCTCCACCAATGCTGATTTCCGTCACCATGCTGCTCCTCACCAGTACATTATCACATGTAGCCGTTCCACGTTCAATTTTTACATGTTTTACATCGGTATTTAAATACAGATAACTAAAACTATCCAAAGAATCCAAAGTAAGATAGTCGATGGAGGGATCCTCCAACATGTATAACCCATGTCCTAAATACTCGCACCAATATCCCTCCAGTTTGAATTCGAAGTCATACATCGGCCTACACACATCCTTTTTTGGTTTTACACCACTGGTGCACACTAAAATGGCAAGATGCATAAAAAGACACACACGAAACAACATGACTATGAATTTCTGGTTCCCTAGTCTGTTTGTAACACACTGAATGTCTAACAGTGCATTAGCCATACTTTGAACAACTGATAAAATCCTATAGAATCAGCAGTATTAATACAAAATTTTGGTAAAAAGTGTTCGCTTTGTGTAATCGAAATTTATTAATAATTGAGGATTCTCATTAACTCATACAATAATTTTGCCTGTGATTTACCTATAATTAATAGTTTAATTACTATAAAACATCTATTGTATTCTGCATGTTGACATTCCCTGAATAGAAATTTTTAAAATGTCGACATAGGTTGAAGACACCATTCATTGGATAGGTTAATTAGTGATCAGGCTTTTTTGTCTAATCATAACATCTCATCAATCACTCTAACCCCCACTTCATCTTTGGATATGTTTACTATAGTTCATGGATAGGTCAACTACATCACGTCTCTCATCAATCACTTTGACAACATAGAATTTCCCGAATGTTTACTAGAGTTCATGGAAAGGTCAACTACAAGTCCATCACGTCTCTCATCACTAGAGTTCATGGATAGGTCAACTACATCACGTATCCCATCAATCACATTGACAACATAGAATTTCCCGAATGTTTACTAGAGTTCATGGAAAGGTCAACTACAAGTCCATCACGTCTCTCATCACTAGAGTTCATGGATAGGTCAACTACATCACGTATCTCATCAATCACATTGACAACATAGAATTTCCCGAATTTTTACTAGAGTTCATGGATAGGTCAAATACATCACGTCTCTCATCAATCACTTTGACAACATATAATTTCCTGAATGTCCAATGGTTAACCTTTAAGTCACCTTATATCTTATGCTCAGTGGTATAAATAGGGTAAATAAAGCCAGCATACACCACCACCGACAGACCAAATTCAGCCCTACGGAAATGAGCCAGTACGCCTTTTGCAGCAAAAAAAAAAGCAAACGAGGAAACATAGAGATGAGAACCATGTTTGGTCAGAACATGGCGATAGTCATAACAAAAGTTGAGGGATTTGCTCACCTCAACCTTTATAACAACAACCCGCGAAATCCAGGGCGTTGCTCCATGGGGTGGGATGAATTTCAAGAACTAATCAATATGAAGACGGCTCTGGAGGCGTTGATTCCTCAATTTGAGGTAAGTTTCTTTTTTGGTGGATTTAAATCACTAGGATCTGATGCATACAGTCGTCGATAATTTCTCAAAACCCAATATAAAATATGATTTAAATAAGTCATTTATAGGTTTTAATTTATTTCGCGAGAAACTAATGCATAAAGTTGGTTATAATTTGTCAAAACTCAATATAAAATATGATTTTATATAAGAAATTAATACGTTTTAATTTACTTTATTTCTTCACCATCGTTATTATTTTTTAAATATCACCACAAGTTTAAAAAATGACTTTTTTAGGAACAACAGCAGCCGCAACAACATCTGCAACAACAACACCACCTGCAGCAGGGTATTGAAAAGAAACTGAAGGAGATTAGGGCGCAGACAGAGATGCCACCCCCACCTCCATATAGCGCTATTCCAGTGTAGGGTGTGAAAAGGATAAACACCCATCTTAATCGTGGGGAAGAGCCCCCAACAAAAAAAAAGAGATCAGGAGAGGAAAACTTCGATCCTCTGGATTTTTTTAGTCATTTGATGTGAACATGTAGTTTGTTTATTAAACTGACTATTGACACTATAAAGTTAAAAGGATTTTTATGGCAAATTCAATGTAAAGAGGTAATATACAAAAAAAAATTATTTTTAAAATCACGTGTATACATTACACCATTTTTGATGATTAGATATTTTATAATGTCCAAAAGCACAACTGTTAATTGAATTTTTCCAATACCTTTTACATAAACCAACTTTGGGAACTTTATTGATGTACAAGATATGATTTTCATTTAATGTCATTTTATTGTCAAATAAACAACGTTTGTAATGTAAATGTCTTATTTGTTTATCGATGGCACATTTTGCGATCCCTTTAGCAGTTCGTTTTTCTTCTTGCAATCCATCTTTGTTGTAAATCAGGCTGTACATCTTTGGACGTAACCCAACAAATTCTTTCATGAGAACTCCTGAAAGTTAAAAAACATTTTAGGTGATTTGATGATTATCAACATGAAATTGTTAATTAATTTTGATCTGATTCTATCAAATATTTAATTATTTCTATACTCTCCAGTTTTGTCTATGGATCTACATACAATTTGTAAACAAAATAGTAAGTTAACATATATACCTGCTAATTCATCTTTCATTTTCCCGGTTCTTTTTTAAATCTCGTTGAAAACAATGGGTTGTCTTTTAGATAGTTGGATGTATCAAAATATTCGTGAAACTGCCTCATGTCCTCGTATATATCACCAGTCAAAATTTCATAACATAAACTGTCGGTATAAGTAAACAGCAGGTTCAAGCTGCTTCCATATCTCTTTTGCATGACGTTGTAATGAAAATCATACATGACTATTTTGGAGAGTTCTAAAATCACACATCCAACATACACAGGTTTGTTGAGTAAAAGATTTGTCTTTTTATTTTCCACCCCTACCAAATCCTCGTTGAAAATTTGGAATCTCTGAAAGGATGGTTTCGATACTACTTTTTTTCAAACTGGATTCGTTGTTTACTAGTTTTATGTCTACTCTATTTCTTAAATTCTCCATCATCTTTCCAAATACGGAATTGCACACGAGTTTAAAGAAGTTCCTTTCGAAAAAAATTCTTTGCCTCTTGTCTTTTTGATGTATTGAATTTGATATATTTAGCAAGCCATTCACTTTGATGAAATTGTAAAATTCGATGTATTTTGGTTACTCGCATTCCTAAACTCGTGTATAATTGTAAATTTCTATAGTGGGTAATATATTTAGTCTTATTTTTCAAGGTCGGTATCAATTTTTCGGTTTTTGATCGAACTCGTTCATCCCCGTGTAAATCTCTGTATAAGGATTGACTGTAAGTTGAAAGTTCCTCATCCAAAACTCGTCTGAGAAGGTGAGAAATAATACAAGTTCGGGTCGACTTCATCATATTTTATTTACAATCAGATGGTTATAACCATCATGACGTAGATATCGGTAATAACAAGCGATCGATATATATATATATATATATATATATATATATATATATATATATATATATATATATAATTAATTTTATGGAGGGAGAATTCAAGAACTC
This sequence comes from Limnoperna fortunei, assembly GCA_944474755.1. Classification (NCBI taxonomy): domain Eukaryota; kingdom Metazoa; phylum Mollusca; class Bivalvia; order Mytilida; family Modiolidae; genus Limnoperna; species Limnoperna fortunei. The sequence continues at coordinate 63,095,575 of OX104123.1, forward strand.
TTTTCATCTAAAAACATAAATTTAACCTACCATTTGGGTGCATTTTTCCTCGTGTTTCTTTAAATCACGTTTTTGGGAAAATTTCTTACCTCATTTTGAGCATATAAATTTCTTGTCCGTGTGTTTTGAACTCGCACGAAAGTCTAGATCTGCTTTCTGTTCAAAGTTAATGTCACAATATTTACAAATTATGACGCAACTTCTGCAGTGTTCGTCAAATTTATCTTTTCTGTTTAAAGTTTTTTTTTACATTTGTCGCATGTAAACTGCTCCGATTTAATAACTAGATCGAGATCATATCATTGTATATTAATTAAAATGATAACATAGCCGTAGAACAAAGGCTGCAAAATTTGATGACTGATGCCGGTTCTTGCTCGACATCATGTCATCAACTCCGAAAGGTAGTACTCCACTGGTAAGTATTCTATGATCTTTTTATTGCTTTGTAAACACTTAATTTTATCTCTATTTTTTAATTCTTTATCCGTATAATGACTTTTTTTCTGAGTACATTTTTGAAAGATTTTTAATAGAGGTATTTAACTTATTTCAGAACTTTGTCATCGTTTACTTTTGAACGATTGGGAAAAACGGATTATTAATTTGAGGTAGATTAATATTAGTTTATTTTTTTATTTGTTAATAGATCTTCGAGAATGTTAGGAAACAACTGTGGTCGAGGGAACCACCCTCGTCCATTCGAACTGCAAGGGATCAACTGGTGGAAGTGAGTATTTTTATTTCATATCAAGATCGCTTCATTAAATATTATATCTTTATAAATGAAATTAATTTAGTAAATATCGGTGTAAACAATTATATTTAGTAGAATATTGAATTCATATGAATAAAGATGTAATGCTATATATAATTCCCGTTTTCATTTAGTATATGTTCTGTTTTGTGTATTGTAGACCATTGAATGGGAGGATCCTAGCATATCCACACTCTGGAGTGCAGTAATTGCAACTCTGGAGTGCAGTAATTGCACTCCAGAAGGAAGAAGAAAGACTTAAACAAAAATCAAGGAAGAATGAAAGGTCTGAGGTCATGTACCTCAGACCAAATAAATAGTTGAGATGTGTTGTGTCGTTTTTTTTTATTTATGGATTTATACTGGATGTTATACGCTATATCAGGTCAGTAAGAAATATATTTTATCAGATTCGTGCAGAAAAAAATAAATCCCTTACTCTTTTTTGAAGCGAAGAAAATTAATAGATATTAATAGATATTTTGTGTTAACGTATCGTTAAGGGATAATATTATTATTATGTTGGATATTTATGTGAAATAATACAAGTTCGGGTCGACCTCATCATATTTAATTTACAATCAGATGGTTACAACCAATTGTTTTCTTTATATTTGCACGATTCTCTTAAGATAAATATCATGACGTAGATATCGGTAATAACAAGCGATCGATATATATATATATATAATTTTATGGAGGGAGAATTCAAGAACTCTTTTCATCTAAAAACATAAATTTAACGTACCATTTAAGAGCATTTTTCCTGGTGTTTCTTTAAATCACGTTTTTGGGAAAAATTTCTTACCGCATTTTGAGCTTATAAATTTCTTGTCCGTGTGTTTTGAACTCACACGAAAGTCTAGATCTGCTTTCTGTTCAAAGTTAATGTCACAATATTTACAAATTATGACACAACTTCTGCAGTGTTCGTCAAATTTATCTTTTCTGTTTAAAGTTTTTTTCACATTTGTCGCATGTAAACTGCTCCGATTTAATAACTAGATCGAGATCATATCATTGTATATTAATTAAAATGATAACATAGCCGTAGAACAAGGGCTGCAAAATTTGGTGACTGATGCCGGTTCTTGCTCGACATCGACATCATGTCATCAACTCCGAAAGGTAGTACTCCAATGGTAAGTATTCTATGATCTTTTTATTGCTTTGTAAACACTTAATTTTATCTCTATTTTGTAATTCTTTATCCGTATAATGACTTTTTTCTTAGTTCACTTTTGAGAGATTTTTAATAGAGGTATTTAACTTATTTCAGAACTTTGTCATCGTTTACTTTTGAACGATTGGGAAAAACGGATTATTAATTTTGGGTAGATTAATATTAGTTTATTTTTTTATTTGTTTATAGATCTTCGAGAATGTTAGGAAACAACTGTGGTCGAGGGAACCACCCTCCTCCAATCGAACTGCAAGGGATCAACTGGTGGAAGTGAGTATTTTTATTTCATATCAAGATCGCTTCATTAAATTTTACATCTTTAAATGAAATTGATTTAGTAAATATCGGTGTAAACAATTATATTAAGTAGAATATTGAATTAATATGAATAAAGATGTAATGCTATATATTATTCCCGTTTTCATGTTAGTATATGTTCTGTTTTGTGAATTGTAGACCATTGAATGGGAGGATCCTAGCATATCCACACCCTGGAGTGCAGTAATTGCACTCCAGACGGAAGTAGAAAGACTTAATCAAAAATCAAGGAAGAATGAAAGGTCTGAGGTCATGTACCTCAGACCAAATACATAGTTGAGATGTGTTGTGTCGTTTTTTTTTACAAATTATGACACAACTTCTGGAGTGCTCGTCAAATTTATCCTTTCTGTTAAAAGTGTTTTCACATTTGTCGCATGTAAACTGCTATGATTTATTATGAATAGATTTCAAAGTTAATAATAATAATAATAATAAAAATGACACTGCTTGACTTCGGTCATTTTTTAACGTCCTACATCGATGACCTAATTCCTTTGTTTGTACAACTGCTTCAAGCTATTATTTATAACCATCGATACATCACCGGAATGTATCGTATTGATCTTGAACTTTCTGGGCAGCTTATTTCTCTTTGACATGTTACACAAGTAACAATTTGACGTCTTCGAAACGTATTGTATTGATTTTAACTTTCTGGGCAGTTTATTTGCAAGGTTCTTTCATTGTGGATTTTATCCTAACAAACAACGAAGCCTTCCAAATTTTTTAATTTTTTAATTGTTAAATTATCGTTTTTGTTTACTTTAATAGGATTTACCGTCGTGAAATTACTTGATTGGTTTGAAAAACATTCGTACTACAAGACATCTCGTAATTTTTAAGCCGCAAAGTTATTCAGATGAACCATAGTCGAAAACTTCTTCATGCGATCTGGTAAATTAGTAAATTGTGGGTATTATAGTTGTAATCTTATTAGTAAGTTGGAAATTTTTGGAAGTCTCAATCATCGATGTGGTTACACAGGGTTTCGTACTAACTGCAAGACATGTCGCAACTGTTAAGCCACAAAGTATTTACGTTTAAATATTGTAGTCACATTCGTACTAACTACAAGACCTGTCGTATCTTTTAAGCCACAAAGTATTTATGCATACTGTTGGCTACATAAAACGACCCACTGAAAGACATCAGAACACAATGTACATGAAGTAAACTATTTTGCGTCTTTACTCGTGTTTAAACAAACTTGTACATGAAACGACATTTCAAAGTTAATGATGAAACTGCTCGACTTCGGGGCTTTTTTAACGTCCTACATCGACGAGCTTATGCCTTTGTTTGTACAACCTCTTCAGCTATTAGTTATAACCATCGATACATCACCGGAACGTATTGTATTGATCTTGAACTTTCTGGGCAGTGTATTTGCAAGGTTCTTTCAATGTGGATTTTATCTTAACAGACAACGAAGCCTCGCAAGTTTTAATTAGTGAATTATCGTTATTTTACTTTAATTGGATTTACCGTCCTAAAGTCACTTGACTGATTTGAATTACATTTGTACTAACTAAAAGACCTGTCGTAACTTTAAAAGCCACAACGTATTTACTTGTAAATATTGTAGTCTGCATATTGTTGGCTACGACCCACTGAAAGACATTACAACAAAATGTATGTACATGAGACGACATTTTTAACTGCTCGACTCGCAGCATAGTTAAGGCAATATTTTAATAATAAAGCATTGAATTAGACGTCTTAAAGCTTTTCCAATTACAAATTAAAATTATTGTAGTTCTTCTATCCAAATAGCAAGCGTTCAATTAAACTAATATTTTCTCTCCATTTCGAATGGAAGTAAAATCACATGACTTGCAATTTATCACGTGACAGCCAAAAACCTACAACGGTCCACTACCTTTTTATCAAACGTTATCGCAGTACCTAATTAACACTTTATTGCATTATTTTTTGTATTTTTAGACTCTTATAACTTAGTAGTACTCAAAGAGCTTTGGGGGTAAAAAATTTAACAGACGCTTGAATTTTTATTACATCTCGATTCTTGTCTATGGAAACAATAAGCCATTTTCAACCGATATTCAGCCGATTAATATAAAGTAAGGTATAAACGAATTTTTAACCCCCAGACGATTTCTATACCAGCCAAATACGGAGAAAATAATTAAATCAACATTGATGATGTGCGTCCTTGATTAGGTACTGCGTTGACAAACTTTTATTAACGAGAAATGCATGTTTACATTTGTATTGCAGGTAGACAAGTGCATCAGTGAACAAGATTTAAAACTGGTATCAAAACTGGCAACCAGACTCCATATGACGTAAAGTTTTAAATTAAAAATAAATCTTTATTTCTTGTAATTAAAAGAATTTCAAACGTGTAACGGTTCGAGGATATACAAAAAAGTCAAAAATATGCGCAATTTAAAGCAGAACTTTCAAGTATACAGTCATATACTGTATAATCCCATCAGTTAAGGCCGTTAACGCAATGTTGTCGTTGAGTGTTGTTGTTCAAATGTTGCTGACTTACATGTATTTTCACGTTTGCTTCGAACGAAGGCAACACCAACAACAAACATTTGTGTTTTATAAACCAAACAGCTATTTTCTTCTGGTTTCGGTAGGTGTAATGTGGAAAGGGTCAGGGAAAATGGGGGGGGGATTCAACTGCTTCACAATCTCCCCCCCCCCCCCCTTTATCTATGGCTATGGCTATGTTATATCAGTATTATTATTTTGTCTTTGCTAATTTTTGAAAAATAAAAGTCCACTTACAAGTGCTAATAAAATCTGGCTAAAAAAGGAATCCCAGATGAACTAGAAAATAAGAGAATTTTAGAGAGACAGCAAGTACATACTGGCACCCCAAAAACATGTCTGAAAATTAGATCTATCAATTCAAGCAAACACAAAGATAAAATCTTTCTTCTTTTATGCTGTGTGCATAACTATTTTCGTATCACTACAAACACCAAATCCAAACCTTATTTTCCCAGGAACTTCATAATCTCTGCGTTAAAACCTTAATGTTTTAACTAAAGGGAATCCTGTAAAATTAACTTTTTAAAAAAATTAGTCGGCAATTAATTGGGTTTTTTGTAAACTGGGTCCCAGGGTCAATATGGCTGTTCAAATAATGTTTAACATTTAAGGTTTTGGTGTTTGTGTTGTATTATCTAATTGGGCAGGGAGTATGGTTAGCATTCCACAATAGGAACCTGTCTTTAGCAATAAATGTTCATCATATAAAATATACAATGCATGGTTACAGTGAAATTGACCTAATCCACAAACTTTAACCTAGTTTCAGGACCATGAAATTGAGGTCAATGTCAGGTGATACCAAACAGAAAGTCATGTACTATTCATCAGCAACCTATATACCAAATATTGTCAGAAAAAATGTAACATAATCGCTGGACCGAAAAATTGAGGTCAAGGTCAGGTGACAGGTGACTGACTGATTGGACCAAATTTGATGGTTTAGGGCTTAAGCTTACACAGATATAAAGCTAAATGTCAAGAGTTAATGCCGTCACTGCCGGAAACCCATTTATATCTAGCCTGCAGTGACTTCATACGGTGAGACAAAAACTGCAAACGGAAAATATAACTACACACCTATTTACTATAAAACATAATTATAATTTTATTTTGCTAGCTTAAGACAAGGTAAACTACAGTATTCCAGACTAGATTACGAATGAACTGTTCCAATTAAAATGAACACCAGCTTTAGCTGACTCATTGAACTGCACATATTTCTAGATTGAGTCAAGTGCCCAATATTTATTTTACTGCCATAGATAACCCACATTATGGACAATGCATTTTTTCTATTAACTATGATATGCCTGTTGTCGATGTAAACCTTTTATTTATTTGTGAAGTATAATATTTTTCGTGCATTTCAAAATACTCCACCATATAACAGTCAGGGAGATCATTAAAAACAGTTATAATTTTTATAACCATTCTAGGTTACTTATTTGTACTTTTCTGTTCAGATTTGAGTTACTTCCCTTCATTTTTTTAATAAATGTAACCAGTTTCAGTTATTTTTCTATTTTCTTGCTAAAAATAACCAATTTTACAATAGTGTAAAATTTCATTTAACTCTTATCATAAATTGACCATTTTGATCTTAATTGATAGATTATCAATGGCTTGACAAGGTATATTTATTTAAAATCCTAAGCACTGGTGCTGTGATAATCAATGACATTTTAATTTCCCATGGGCATCATCTTTGAGAGGCTTGCGTACCAATAAGATAACCTTGCAATTTCAAACTCATAGCTGAACTACACAGTTTATAGTTAAATTAATGCAGGAAAAAATTGCCTCGTGGGGGGAAATTCTCTAACTATGAAAATTTGTAGGTTTGAAAATGATCAATTTAACAAAAGTAACTGAAAATGGTTATCTTTCTAAAATTCAGATAACCAAAATCAGTTATACAAATTATAACTGTTTTTGATGATCTCCCTGACTGTATAACATTTGCTATTATTTAAGATATCTGACCCATATTTGAAGTCGCCTTTTAGCTTTATTTATTGACCAAGAAATACTGCAGCTATATATCAAACCAATGTACTAGTATTGCTAATTAATGTTAAAAACTAAATATATTGTTTTACGTTGGGTTAATTATTGTTGACAGTTTTGAGCAAAAAAAGTTATTTACTCGATATATTATTTCTGATGATTTGTGAAAAGTCTGCTCCATTGAAAACCAATGGACATCCGGATATATAGATATACCAAATCCCCTATAGTACCTATGTTTTAAAAAATTTCAATAAGAGTCTAAGTATCAACATTTTCAAATAAGTCTCTACTGAGAGTAAAAATGTACAAGTGTGACCCAACGAGGCAACCAATGAAATTTGTTTAAAATTTATTGCATTTTCTTCATTTTTTGAGACCGTGCTCTCTTCACTGTTGAATGGAATAACTAGTGTTGATATGATAATAATTACCATTTAAAAATAACTTTAAACCCTATTTTTGTATTCAATTTCATTGTAAATTTATCATGTTTATGCATATAGCTTGTATGAAAGTTTGTCTCCTGACAATGGAGACCGATGAAGAAGAGGCAATTTGACTAAAAATAAAATATTCAGATTTCTTTTAATTAAAAAAAAATTAAATGCACTATAGTTGTCATACATTATTTCAAACTAAGTCAGTTTACATCTAACATGTCTAAATACTTATATGTTGGATGCATCTTTTTTCCATCTCATGAAATACTAATTTTATCTTCTTTTGGCAAAGTCCACTATGAAATAGGTTAATTTGATATCCAATTGTCTATGATTAATTTTCACGCAACACATGTTCAGTAAAATAAAGTAACTAGGATTTTCTATATAAGCAAATTCCAAGTATCACTGTCAGCAAACATTTTTTAAAATCCATATTGACATTGGAGAAAATCTGGTTCCCTGGAACTATTTCCTCTCTTCTAAATTTTTTAACCTTAAAATAAACAGAACAGACTTAATAAAAATAATTCATCAAATTGAATATTACAATATTAATAACTGCTTGTCACTTCGAATAAAATTTCATCACTGAAGACGAATTTGTACAAGTAGTAGTCCAGTAGTTTTCCTATCATTTAGTGTATGTTTGCTGTTGTTCATGTATCATTGTACATGTATGGTACTGTTATTATGTACATGTATGTTACTGATATAACAACTTTTATAAATACATATTGTTCACACTAAATATTTGTATTCTCATTGCCATATGCATACTAGCCACACAAATAACAATATCACAAGTGTCATAAGTTACAAGTATATATTCCAATCTAACTAAAATTATATTTTAACTTGGATCCCCGCTTCTTGCTATTGTCACGGCGACAATGGCAAAAAGGGCGAGCAAAGTGAAGATTTTAATTAGATTGTACAATGTAGTACATGTATATTCACAAAATTATAAATTACATTTGTTTCAAAGACTGGAAAACTGCATACAAAACTTTCTAAAAATACATACTCAGGGATAGCTACTATCCATATGCATTGCACAGTATTACCATACACTACTGTTTTGATAAAGTGTATAAAACATATCAAAATCCACATTACATGCTGTATTACCCCTTGACCAATATGAGCCCCTGGCCAGCATCCCTATACTGCTACAGCTGATATTGATTGGTACATGTATCTTGGGATGATAGAGCATCTGAAAAGCAATTTGGCACATTTTATTCTCTATAAAATATATGAACATATTCATGTACTTATTGACAATATAATAAATAAAATTGATAAATGGTTATGCAAATACTATATGAGTAGAATTTATAGTTTCATGATCCATCTACACATTTATCAATATACAATATTGTCAAGTACAGAATTTATTTCATGATTTTGGTGTTTTTTTGTTGCATATACACTTTTGATTTAAAGCACAAGAGATTTGTGCATGGCTCAAATCTTGACCTAGTTATAGTTATGTATACATAAATTCTGCGAGAATACTGACTTTTGAAAATATTTTCTATAAGAGGGTGGACAAAAATTATCATAGAGACATGCACCCTTTGATGTCATATATTTAATATAATCCGGCAAACGATTTATACAATGGGCAAAATGGAAATTTTGTTATTACACGATGGAGAAAATATTATTTGTAGTTAATCCTTAAATAAAGATAAGTGTGTACATTGTATGCATTATACAGAAAATACATATTTTTTTCTCATAAATCATGTTAATTTTCATAATCTTGTGAATTTGTGTTTCTGAAATGCACCTCTCAACATGTCCAAAGAAATTTTATAACTCTTTCCATCTAAACCAGAGTTTATTAATGCCTGTCTTATATAGGAATATATATACATCTGTTTGGGCAGCACATTTTTGTTTCTGTTTAATCTTTAAGGTCAGGACAATTATTATGTTAACCGTGGACATTATGTCTATGTGTAAACTATGCAGAATTATTCAAAAGAACTAATAGCACTTTTTAAGATTTTGTTTAAGATGTTTAACATTTTCAGTTTCAAGTTTTAACTGACTGTCATATGTGTGTGTGTGTGTGGGGGGGGGGGGGGGGGGTAATGGAAAGTGTAATCAAGTCTAACAATTGACGTAGTTAAACAGCTGCCTATACGTGTTGCCACCTATTATTAAAATTTTTACTTAAAATGGGGCAACACCTGACAGTCTCTCAGTGACATTGTCAGTACAAGACGAGGGATCGATACATTCCTGAGCATTTTTTCGATGACAATTGTACATAATCACTATACTGATGTTTAACACAACTTAAGTATTTTCTTAGACATACCTTAGTGTTCATCTTTTCGGGTCTGGCTTCATCACCGCTGGTAATTATACTTAATTATAGCTGGTTGTCAGTTTTGAACTAGCACGTTTAACGGCAATGCAAGATTCTTTTTCACGTTGAATGTACCGGAAGCTGATTATTTCGTCGTATATAAAACTCAACTAGTTGACAAAATTTCAATAATTTTAATAAACAGAAAACGTTCAATTGTTTTTTAATCAATCTGACCTTAGAGAATGAAAATAAATTCCATAATATTAATATAAGAACAATGTTCACTGGATGTTGTCATTTTCTCCCAACCTAAAACAATTGACCAATCAAAACGTTGTATCCATGGGAATGAGTATCGTTAGTAGATTGCAATGCGATCGTCCAAATCAGTTAAAAATATTACCTTAACCACGCTGCGCTGCGGTGATTTTTTAACGTCCTACATTGACTGCTTTACGCTATTATTTATAACCATCGATACATCACCGGAACGTTTTGTATTGATCTTGAATCTTCTGACTAGTTATTCAGATGGATCTTAGTCGAAAACTTTGTCATGCGATCTGGTAAATTAGTAAATTATGTATAATATAGTTGTAATCTTATTAGTAAGTTGGAATTTTTTGGAAGTCTCAATCATCGGTGTGATTACACAGGGTCGTTCAAACGATTCACTTATCAATTTTCATGTTTATGCACCTGTCCTTATAATGTCGTTAAAGCTTATAAACATAATTTTTATGAATATTGTTTGAGTGGGTTAAATGTATTCAGGTCACATAGTCTTAGATAATATTAAAAGGGTTAGTACCTCAAGCACTGCTCTTATACTGAACATATTATATTTGAAATGTTATATGTCATTACTTTAATACTTATGCACTGTATATTTCAAAGTTCCAGAAGACTTCTCTGAGGGTCCGTCTTGAAATTAGAAAGTTAATAACAACCTCGATAAGAAATCAGGAAATGGAACCAGATTTTTTAGTTGAACAACTAGATTCCCTTCAAGATTTGGACAATTTGGAAGAATCAATTGTCCAAGATAAGGAGATAAAAAACAAGCTGGTGAGTATTGACATTTTATCCTTTTCTGACAGAGACATGGTTGTGTCATTTACCATACGTATACATACTGTATACATATACCTTAAAAATCAATATTAATAAAATGTCGCAGATTACACACGCATTTAAAATTTCCGATTATTAGATTGTGTAACATGAACGTACTTAGTTGCATGAAATGAACTTTTGCATGTATTTCCAAAGAGACAACTAGTATAGTACTTTCAAAATGTTTAATAACTTGAAAGTCTACGCTAAAAATATTTTACAGGAACAACAAGTTCAAAGTCTAATAAGAACTTTTTTTATATACAAGATGACATCATAAATAGAGCTAAAAAAGAACTTGCATGTAATTGTTTAGTTGATTTTTATTCATATTTTTTTCAACTACCAAACAAAATGAATTTTTCTTGGTTTTAAAAAGTCTTATTGTCTAGACAGCTTAACGTTCTTTTTGGTGATCATGTCTCATGTTCGCAAAAGATAAACAAATAGAAGTATTTTGAACATGCATTGCTCGTTTTTTATTAATTCTAGTTACTTTGCATGATTTTCATCCTATACTATTTTATATAAAAAATAGCTTTTTTTTAAAAAGCATTGATTTGTAGCTTTGGTAAACGGCAGTTTTGTGTCAGTTTATATGGAAAATGTTAATAGCTTACTTATTGAGTGTACAAGTAAAATTAAAGATAAATCGGGTCAAAATATTGTCTACAGCGTTTTATTTATATGCAACAATTTATTTTATTAATTATTTTATAAAACTTAGTGTTGCTTTGTTTTTATGTAAAATTAATTAATGATAATTGTTATATTGTTTTAAATGCAAGTTATATAACTTAGGTGTTACAGTCTTATAGAGTTCAAGAACAACCTCGTTCTCTTCTACAGGTTAATCCTCTGCTATTTCCCCCACCCAGAGCTGAACAGCAAGGTCATTAGTTCCTAAGAGCCGATAACAGGTGGAGTCAACACCAACGTATTAAACGTGAACCACAGAACAAAGTTTCACTTCAACTTTCCAAAATTGTTGGTGGAGAATCAAAAGGTCATATTAAAAGTACGGTTCAACCTCATTCAACCATTCCATAGTGGTAGGCATTTAACACCGATCTTACAACACAATCAGGCTATTCGGAAACCCCATCTGGAGCTGCCAGTTCAACAACAACCACCACACATGGCACAACCAAGGGCAGTTAAGTGGGAATGACCAAAGTCCAGTTGATTAGTGGACGTTATTCATACAATATTGATCCCTACTAACAATGTAGGGGCCTTCTTTCCCCTGGGATTTGGAGAAATGGTCACAGAGTTGTATATGGACTACGGGCTACAATCCGGAATCATTTGGAGCGTCTGCAGGAAAAAAATCCATGTCAAAGGATTAAGCAATTTATCATATTGATGTATTTTATATAATTATATTCCTCCATAAAGAAGTTTATAAAATACATTTTAACATAACATTTTCGGTCTAGCCGTCAACAAGGTTTAACACAGTCGATAAATCCTCCTTCATCTACCTCAACTTCAGTGACATAACAAATGTTCGTGGAATAAAGTTCTAAATTACACACGAAACCCTCGTCTTCTTCAGGATAATTGTGTGTTGTTCCTGATATGCCAACCCTACACCACATACTTTACACGTAAAATCAATTCCATAACTGATCTTTTCCATGTTGAATTTGTTTACCGTTAATTTTTAACATGTGTTTTTAGTGGTATTATGGTAAATTAAACTTATTGATCTTGAACTTTCTCGACAGTATATTTAGCAAAAATGCAAAAAATATAGTACAGTATATGATGTAGCAGAAAATTAGGACTTAGGCCAAAATTTATGGTACATGAATCATTGCTGGGGAATCCAGTTTTTTTAGCGATTCAAAACTGTGAGACAACTTCGAAGCCCCCGATTGTCATCAACGAAATTCGTTGCGCAAGTGAAGAAATTATGCTCAGTTAATGATTTTATATTGAATATCCGATTAATTCGATTGATTAATTGATTGATTGTGGTTTTATGTCTAGCAAGCAAGATGTCAGCTATATTCAAGACGTGAAATTAGAACTTTAATTCATTTAACTATTTAAAGAATATCCATCCTTTCTAAAACGTGGTCTCATACAATAATATGATATATTTATATACAGATAAAAAGAAAACAAAACAATAAAAAGTATTCAATATCACAATTTAAAATCCAATTTAATGTTTCTGTATAAATCAATTTCCTTTAAAAACTGTAAAATTGTGTCGCCTGCGACAGTTGTGAATAAATTGTTGTAAGAATTAACAGAATAAAAACATTCCCGAATGTGTGCCACGTCAACACAATCCATCAAGAAATGCTAGATGTTATTTTGATGGTATATGGACAGTTTCACGGCACACACTTGGGGCTTGGTTAATTGTTTAAAATATAACTAGTTTAAACATATTTAATTTGCTCAAACATGCAAATTGGATAAGACAAAAAATTAATCAAACTTAGGAAGTCTTCTCCAGTATACAGTATGTTACAAAAATATATTGATAGAGCAGCGTAAATTTTGTAATACAATACAAATTATATTATGTTTTTTGGAGACACTCATCAAAACTTTTAATGACACATATTAAATCAACATTTTTCTTGGTCTATTTTGAGGATATTATTATTCACCTAGCACCGCCGGAAGTTCGTTTCAAGCAGACATACAATAATGGGGCATAATTGGTATGACCAAGACGACACCTGGTTAAAACCACTTGGTCTCTACGACTTTTATATGATTTAAAATTACTTAGATGCAGATGTGGTTGGATCTCGTGAAGTTTATTGTGGACTTCCAGATCCCAACCACTCTGCCATGTATTAAAATATATATTTTAGAATAAATGATTTAAAATCAGTGAAAGTTTTTCAAACCTCTTTACGTAAATATTTTTGAAAAACATCCAAATAAAATTCAACCTTTTGGAATCAGAATAAAACCTCATTTGAACAACTCTGGTATAAATTTAGATGAAATTGCTGCTATTGAAATTCCACATAATCCTCCTTGGTTAAACCCCAAACCAGTATTTATTTATGATCTAAGAAAACATAAAAAGTCCGACACAAACCATTTAATAATGCAGCAACATTTTGCAGAAAATAAATCGTGTTATCCTGATTATAGTACTATTTATACAGACGGGTCAAAAGACGAAGATAAAGTTGCTTCAGCCGCTGTCTTCGAAGAGCGTGTTGAAACTCGTCTTCTCCCGTCTGCCTCATCTGTATTTACTGCTGAGGCGCAAGCTATTCTTCTTGCAATGAAAATAGTTGCTTCGTCAGACGAGCACAAATTTATTATCTGCACCGATTCCCTGTCATGTCTTCTTGCTATTGAAAACTTCAAAGTTATGAACCCTAATATTTTAAAAATTATTCAAATTTACAAAGCCCTTGTAGCTTTGGGTAAAGAGGTTGTGTTTTTCTGGATCCCAAGTCATGTGGGAATCCATGGGAACACAGTCGTGGACGAGGAGGCCAAAAAGGCATTGAATAACAATATAATTAATTGTGCCATACCTTTTACTGATTTTAAAGCATTAATTTTTAAATATATTTCTCGTTTGTGGCAGAGTGGTTGGGATCTAGAAGTTCATAACAAACTTCATGAGATCCAGCCACTACTTCACAAAAATAATTTTAATTGTTTAGAAGTCGTCGAGACCAAGTTGTTATAACCAGGTGTCGTCTTGGTCATACCAGGACGACTCATAGTTATTTATATTTTAAATAACGATCAACGACCCGAGTGTGTGCCATGCAACTGTCCATACACAATCAGGCATGTCTTGATGGACTGTGTGGACGTGGCCCACATTCTGGAACGTTTTTTATGCTGTGAATTCCTACTTTAATTTGTTTACAACTGTCGCTGGCGACAAAATTCTACAGTTCTCAAAAGAAATTAATTTGTATAATAAAATATAATCGTGTATCATAACATTGCTGTTATTTCATATTTTATTATTTTAATCACGTTATTTTTATGTGTATATACCCTCATACTATTGTGTGAGATTACAGTTTTACTATATTTCGACAGGGTTGTTTCTATGCCAACTTTCTAATTATTAAACATCATCAATTTATAAAATTGCTCACGTCCTGAATATAGCTGAAATATTGCTTGCTGGACGTTAAACATCAATCAATCAATCAATCATCTGACGAAGCAATAATTTTTAGTGCTAGAAGGATAGCTTGCGCTTCTGCACTAAATACAGAAGAAGCGGAAGGAAGACGGCGAGTTTGAACACGCTCTCCAAAGACAGCGGCCGATGCAACTTTATCGCCGTCCTTCGATCCATCTGTATAAATTGCAGAATGGTCAGTATAGTTATATTTTATTTCTGCAAAGTGTTGTTGAATAATTAAAGGGTTTGTGTCAGACTTTTTATGGTTTCTAAGGTCAAAAATAAATACCGGTTTGGGGTTTAACCATGGTGGGTTATGAGGAATTTCAATAGCAGCAATTTCATCTATATTTATACCAGAATTTTTCAAATGATGTTTTATTCTGATGCCAAAAGGTTGAATTTTGTTTGCATGCTTTTCAAAAATGTTGTGATAAAGAGGTTTGAAAACACAGTCGTGGGCGGGGTTGCCAGGATAATGCCTTCAATTTGGTTGCATATTGCAAAGCGAGCTTTATCCTTCTTTGATACAAAGAAGGCTCGTTTGCTTCTACATATAAACTATTTACAGGTGTGGTTCTAAAAGCTCCAAGACATAGTCGCAATCCCTGATGGTGTATAGTATTAAGGATTTTGACATATGAATTGCGAGCAGAACCATAAATAAAGCAACCGTATGGAAAGCCGCAGTGAACCCGTCGACGACAATGATAATTTCTATATAAAATGGTCATTATTATCGTCGCCGATTTTTTGTCAATTTGCGGAGACGACAATCTTTACACCAATAATTATGATCGTCGATTTGTGTTTATTCAGCGGAGACGACAATCTTTACTATAATTATTATGATCGTCGATTTTTTTTCTTCAGCGGAGACGACAATCATACACTCATCATTATGATCGTCGATTTTGTTTTATTGAGCGGAGACGACAATCTATAACACTCATCATTATTATCGTCGAATTTTTAACTCAGGGGAGACGACAATCATAATAACACTCATCATTATGATCGTCGAATTTTAATTCAGCGGAGACGACAATCATAACACTCATTATTATGATCGTCCAATTTTTTTCTAACGGAGACGACAATCATAACGTCTGACATTATGATTGTCGATTTTTTTTCTTGCGAGACGACAATCATAACATAACACGCATCATTATCGTCGAGCTTCTACATGAGGTCGACAATCTTGGCGGAAAAATATCCGAAATTGATTTTAAAGTAGTCCGATCATGTTCTACGAACTACTCTGCTCATCATTATTATCGTCGACCAGTGCGACAATCTTGGCGGAAAGGTAAAACATACCCGACTTTGTTTTACAGTTACATGATTGTAAACTTCCGGTAATTAACGGGGTATGCATGGTAAACTTGAAACGGGTTACTACTATTACTGACTATTGTCGAGTAATCAACCACTAAAATCTTATTTATCCCTGCCAGGCGAGTGTTTTAACGGGTAACTGCTATGTGATAATCAACAACAAAAGTCGCATGATTGCAAGCACTTGCCTCTTATATAGTGTGACACTGGCAGGTGGTATTTTTAAGTTCAATTACATGTAGGCCATTTCCCACATTTTTTGGCCCATGGCCATTTTTCCTATCTGTATCGGGTATGTTCTTCCCGGTACTCATTCACCTTGAGTCTGTTCGTCCTACTATAGTCAATTTTACCGTGTCATTCCGACGGGATTTTGCTTCACAAAATGGAAAACTGCTACCGCGTTTGGTCGAGTTTAGGGTCCTTTAGTACTAGTAGATCTTTTATTCCACAAAGTAACAATTATTTTCCGCAGTTAATCGGTTTTAGAAATGCTTACACAGCAGGGGTTTTAATAACATCTTCAATTAGATTTTAACACCTGCAATTAACATAAAGCATTAAAATTTATCACAGATAATTGCCCATTTCATAAGTTTTCATCAGGCCAAACTGCTGCCATAGCCGCAGTTTTTAGTACCGGAAGTGGACACTAGGTGGTGTTTTTTTTAAATTGGAAAGTCATCAATTCAGTTATACATGTAGTAAAATTAAATTTAAATGCAGGTCAAATATATTTTACAAAATAAACTCCTTTTTAACTAAATTATAGACTTGCCTCTCAAAGCGTTAGTGGGGGAGGGTTATCGGATCTAATTTAATGCATGTGCATTAGGATACAAATATACATTTGTATTGCATTTGTTTTACATGACTTGGCAAAAATGACTCAGTGGGTTGCGTTTTTATGCCCCATCTAAGGGGCATATAGTGTTGGGGTTTGTTTATCTGTATTATGTCTCGCTGACATATTCTTGTTTAATACTATTTCTAGAGACAAGGTGTTTTGGATATTTGAATAAGATTGGTTGTAGGTAGTGCTTTGTACATGTAGGACATCTCCTGCACAAACTCAAGTCTGCTGAGTTCACTCACAATTACAAAAGTGTAATACAAATAAATTTCTTTGAAATAACTTATTTAGACAAAAATGCAAAATTCACCTGTAATTTATTTGTAATTAGTTAAGTTCGCTGTATTTAAAACTCGCTGTATTGATATACGTGTACTACAAGTACATATGTATCACTGTTTTGATAGTTGTTTTTTTGAAAATTGACTTTGTAAATGCAACTCCTAAATCGATAAACAGAATATGACGAAACTTACTTGATGAACATGATGAAATAAGTACAAAATATATACAGTAATTGTGCATTTAATCTGTGTAATTTTGTTACTAAAGAATTATTCTGTTATGCATTTTTGAAAAAAAATTGTTACATAATTATGATGATAATCAATAATAATATTCTGGACAAATACATGTATATCTTGCATTGGCTATTTTCCACTGAAAATGGACATTTATGAAAGAATGATAGATCTATCAGATACATGTACATGTATATCCATCCATTCACTTTATTATAAAGATCCTTAAAGTTTTTTTTTCATTGATATTTTCAGAGACATGTCTTTAGCAAACAAACTGACGGATGCATATGACAGAGACAATTACTGCAACATCAATTTAATTTGCAAAGACAAACAGATCATAAGATGCCATGATGTTGTGTTGAAAATATATAGTGAATATTTTGTTCAGCATTTGTCAAAGAGATGGAATAATTCTGATGAAAATTCTACAGACAAAGTTATTGAAATTGACTGCTCATTATTTAATTACCAATATGTTAGAATTATGACTGACTTCATGTATAATAAATCTGTAGACATTGTTTGCAAAAATGTGAATGACGTTCTTCATGTTGCTAATTTCTATCTTGTAAATGATTTAGTTGAATATTGTTCTCAGTTTCTTAAAAAGGTGATAAGTGTTGATAATGGATTTTCCATTTTAAGCATGGCTGATAAATTTTCATTGTTTGAAGTGAAAAATGTAGCTTTTAACTTTATTGATCAACATTTTGTTACACTTTGTGTATCTTGTCAAGAAGATTTGATGCATCTCTCTGTTGATTTGATAATTGATATTCTCAAGAGGGATTCTCTTGTTGTCAGTGAAGAATTTCTCTTCAACATTATAAATACTGTATGTTCTTCAGAAGAAGACTTATGGGAGAAATTTGTTCCCTATATCAGATTTGGGATGATGAGTACTCAATTTTTTGCTAGTAAATGCGTTTTTAGTAATATTTTAAACCATAAAATGTGTACTGAAATTTTTAAGTATTTGACGTGCTCGGAAACAAGTCCTGTTGTGGATGGATTAAATAACTCATTAAGAAAGCATTTCTGTGAGAACGACTTTGTTCTCAAACGTTTTGCACAGAAACACTTTGACGAGGCTGTTAAGACAAATTCTATTAATGCTGAAAAATTGACATTTTCCTTAGATAAAGATTGTTTTATGAGATCTGTTTGTATATATGGAAAAGAAACCAGCTCTTTTATGTTAAATTTGAAATTGTTTAAACTAGATAATGAAAGTGTAATTGTAGAGGTACACAGGAGAATTTATTGTAAAGATGATATTTTTCCAATTATATTTCAATCTCCTGTGAAAATTAGTTGTAATACTATGTATACAATACAACTGTTTTTGGAGGGTTGTGAATTTCATGTTGGCAAATTTGGATCAAAAAGCAGATCATGTATGAATGCAGAGGGTTCAACTCTGAAAGTTACTTTCAGTGGACCAACAGGAGGTTACACTGACTGTAACAAAGGCCAGTTTCCAGTCCTTGTTTTTTACTCTGAATAGACTTTTTATATCACCTTGCCCAAGTTAATGTGAACTACTGTCATCACTATGTGTCCATTGTAAACTTTAAAAAAATATGTTATCCTCTGAAATAACTGATTGCATATTTGCATGAAATTTTGCAGTAATCATCTATAATATTTTGGTATAAAGTTTACTTGTTTTGGAAAGAGTTTATGTTAAGAGTTCAAAATGTAAAATGTGTATAACTTTGAATTTCAGCTCTATCAGAGACTACTAAAAGTAAATGTATCTAACACTTTTACATTGATCAACCAAAGGTTCAAATGTTTGTAATCTATACTTCTTTGAGGGCATTGAGGTCTTTCTTTAGGCTTCTTCGCAACAGCACATTCTTTAAAATTAAATTCTTTGATTGCAAAGAAGATGGTCTAAATGAATCTGTAATTTAAACGGCACCTTCAAGCTTTATATAGCTTCATATACATTTGTACATCTGGTCATGAAAGAAGAAAAAAGATTGATTGCAATTATTGTTAGAACATGTTTTCTATAATTTATCATAATAATTGTATCCAGTTTGGTCATCAAAAGTCAAATTTAAAACACATTCTTACTTTACTTAAACACAACATGTACTAAACAGTAAGCTTTGATAGTCATTTTTATAACTGTAAATGACCTCCACCGCGGATGCATGTCTAATAATGGTTGGATACGTCATTTACTACAATGATATCCAGGAGTGTTAACTTTATCTTAAAACACAAATCAGTATACATTTTGATTTTAAAAGAGTAAAACTGAAGAAAATTCTGACTTAGTTTACACCAGTAAAATACCTCAGACAGTAGGATATGTCAGCCATCTTTAAAATGGCTCCCATTTTGGATGTCGCAGGTGGATCAGTAGCTAATATTTCTTTTGAGTACCTTAGTATTTGTACCATGCCATATATTTTATCACAAATTACAATTTTATAGCAATCAGCTGACATACAGTATATTCCAGTACACTCCCTGCCTGATATCTTAATACAGAATCATGATTCATTTAAATTTTTTAATTTTATTTTGCTTTTACGCACATTTAGTTTGATCATGCAACTATGGGTGTTATATAACCTTAAATACAAATTGCTTTGATAGTTTTTATGTACAAAAATCTATTCACATTTACATGTACTAGTAGATATTCACATGTGACTTGAATATATTTTATATCATGTTTTCTTGTTTGGATATTCACATGTGACTTAGCTTAGATCTTTTGTTTCATGTATTCCTGCTTGGACACTTTCACATATGATTTTCTTATAGTATCTGCTGTGTAAATAAATTTTAAATATTATTTTGGTTTTTTTTCCTTTGCAATAAATATCATATCCTCCACATGGACTTGCTCCCCTTTATCAGTATTTTGTTATAGGAAATAACACATTGATTCCTTTACCGAATTTGACGAGCTGAATAGATCATCAGCATGTGACAGGTGTGTTGCAACAAGCAGAAACTGCTTACCCTTCCAGAGCACCTGAGTTCACTCTTGTTTGGACTTGAGTTGCTTCTTTGTGTTTTCGTTTGTGTTGACCTCTTTATTCTTGGCTTTTTCAGACTTTAGACACTTGAATGTCCCATAGGAACTTCTTGGCTTTAACAAAATATTGATAGAGGGGAGCAAGTCCCCGTGATCCACACCTTATGTTGTTTGCAATCATATCCTCAAACTAATGTTTGATTATAAATACACTGATTTACTGATTGTTGTCTGTTTAACGTTCAGCCACAAAATTTCATGTATGGGTCATGTATAATCAAGACGGGGAACAAATTTAACAATACATCAAATCGAAAAAAAAAGAAAAACCATGGAGGGGATGCCAAGATGAGCAAACCAAATTTTTAAAGACAGCTGGTAAACGGGACGGATCGATATATATGGGCAGAAATTAAGCCTTTCATGGTTGGCTGAACCCCTATTTATAGTAAATACCACACAATGGATTTTTAATGTTGAATGCATGAGGCGCAGAATGCTCAATACACAGTACTCTCTCTGGTATAGCTCAGGCTATCTGCATTATTACCAGACTACCCTCTGATCTTATGATGTGGAGGCCCAATCACCCATCTGGGGATGTGCACAGGTATTTCAGTTGGTTGAGAAACTCTCCCTAAAGAGATGTCCCAGGTATGGTAACACAAGTAAGATATAAACATGCATTTTATATTATAACCCCACTCTTTATAGAGGGTACTATATTGCAATCACCTTGTCCATTATTAATTAGTCTGCCAGTTCGTCCGAAACTTTGGTAACAGATTTCTTAGCCTCTGTTGAAGGGATGTATTTCAAATTTGGTATACAGCTTTACCACGATAAGTTGTACCTTGATTCCCCTTTCCAGCCTTTTGGACTTATACTAGTACTACTTGTTTGCAGAGCTGCCCTCGGCAAATTTTCAGCTAAAATGCACATTTCAGATTTTTGGTCACAGATTTCTAAGCTTCAACTGAAGGGATTTATTTCAAATTTGGTATACAGCTTTACGATGATAAGTTGCACAATGCCGCCCCTTTCCAGTCTTGTCGGACATATATACTTCCTGTTTGTTGAGCTGACTGGTGTTGCACGCACTGAGTGGGGGCATGCTTAGCATGATAACGCATTTAATTTCTTGATTTTATTAGTTTATCACTTCATTCCTTTATTTGCAGGTTTTCCATCCATTGTTGTACTACAGATAAGATGTTAGAAGGTAAGGAAATATGCTCAACAAGTCTGGAAGTTGGTTATGAAAATAGTATTTAACAATGTAATTGATATCAATAAAGTCCTTTAAACTAAAACATAGATACTAGTATTAATGTTAAATAACAGATACGACCAACAATGGCTAAAATATCTGGCTTTGGGGGGGGTATATAGGAATCACCCTGTCTGTCTGTCCATCTGTCCACATCCCTTGTAAGCGCAACTCCTAAACCGCTTGACGAAATGAAACTTAGCATAAGGGAAGTACATTATATGTAGATGTGGATGAAGGATTTTTATTATTTTTTATTTACCTCGGATAACATTAAGGGTAGATAACTTGAAAGGTGGGGGGGGGGGTACAGTCTACACTTGCTTAAATAGGTTAACTGGTAAAAGGCGTGGTATATTTGTTTCGTAAAGTAATTCAATCATTTAAAATGTATTGGACATTATTGTTGTCAGAAGATCAAGTGCCAGCTGGTCAGTTCTATGTATTTCATTTAATGCTTCAAATGACCGCAAAAGATACAGAATAACTTTAAAGTTGTTTGCTTATACCATAGCTAAGCTTTGTTTACTGTAATGTGTTTGAATGGGGATTCTTATTAGGTGATGGGAAGCAATGGTTTAGTGAGAAACGTCTTATGTTAAAAATGATTTTGATTAACACACAGATTAAGTGGGATTAATCGATAAAAATATCAAAGGCAAAATGTTTATTATGTTACAATACTTTCTACACCCTGTTGTTTTGATCACCCTCTATGAGGACAATTTCAGTAATCTTTGTCTAAAACCTTGTCTATTTAATTTAAGCTCCATATTTAATATTTAATAGGAGAAATTTTAGTTAAAGTAATTCAGCGATGACAACTTATTTGAAAAGATGTCTGATAAGTAACTGCTGGCCAAATTCAGTAATTGTCAGACTATAATGTATATATATATAGTATTCAAGTATAGTACACTAAGGAAGGCCATGAGGCTGAATGTTCGGAAAATTAAACAGAGTTTTTATATTTATTCTTTAAGAGACTATGTTTATATATACATATAAATTTTTTTTATTGTATTGTAGGCTAATGAAAGACTAGTTCTACATAATGATACCAGAAGGTTCAGTAATTATTTAAATTGTGATAATATGTTGTTTATGTGAGACACACTAATGATCAGTATTTTAGGCGGAAGTATTTTTGGCCAGGTTGCACGGAGTGCAAACCAGGATTACAGTATGGTGAAGTAGGGCGGGAAAAATGGGGTATCTATTTTGTGTAATCAACTCCTCCCACAGTTGTCAACCCAGACCTCTGAAACTTCACAGAAAGATTGCACATGTATTGAAGTTGTCCACCTAATATTATGGAATTATTTCAGGATTTTTTGCCTAATTTTTCAGACATGAGCACTAAGTCATTTTTCAGGACATTTGAAGAAGAAAGTACCTATTTTGTGTAATCAACTCCTACATTTTTTTACACAGACCTAAAACTTTCTGCCAACAAATTGTAAACCATTTCCTATTTATAAAGGCACTTGGATTTGCAACCCAGCAATTTCAGACTTTTTTACTATTAAAAGTTATATTTTGCTAACTATCTGCTTGTTTTATTCATTATTGTAATTGCAGGCAGGGTCTGCAGGCAGTAACTGTAATTGGCCAGGATTGACAGGCTTTCTGCCGTAGGTCTGGGTTTTTCTATTCAAATAAAATCTGTATTATACTAGTATGATACAAGTATAGTTGACAAATTGGTCAAAGTGATGTTAAACTCCATTCAAACCATCATTGATGTTAACCATATTTATTTGTGTAATATTGATAGGTATAAAGAAAAGCATAAAAGAAATGTTTGAAAAGGGATACACTTACAGGACAATACACTATATACTGGAAAAGCAACACAACTACAGATTGAGGTAACTTTTGAATCTCCTGATGTTATCAAGATCTTTTTGATTTGAATTCTTTGTCCACTGGGATTAAAAGAAAGGGTCTCACAGGTAATTGTGAGTTTTATGGAAATATATGAATCACATTTCTGTGTATCGGTAGCTTTAATGTTTACTAAACTGTAATTTTATAACATTGACAAATTGGTAATTTACATTCAACTGATAAATCTTGGCAATATATATTCCTGTATAGGTTTCTTTACCAGAAAATATGTTATATTCACCCAGTCTCTACATCAGGTAAATGTTCATTTTTGAGGGTTGAGAAATACAGATAGTTACTGCATGATATCAAAATAAAGTAAGTAATTGTTTTATTACAATGTACATACATGTATTGTAAAACAACTTGACTTGAGATAATGATATGTAAATGTTGTCAACAACATTAATTGTATAAAATATGAATGCATTTTCAACTTCAGTGTTTTAACAACCCTCTTTTCCATTCAATAGTTTTCAGTACTTGCAACACAAAGTCATTCCAAAGTTAGGCTTGAAAAGAAGAAACATTGGTATTGACATAGATAGAATTTTTGACATGGCCGTGGTAAGAAATATGAACTAGTCAGAAAACGTTGAAGATGTATACTTATTTCTGATCCCTATATGTACTTGTATGTTTTGACAACCCCAACTACAATACTGAAAGGAATTTGATGAAACGTGCACATAATCTTTGTCACATAGTGCCATTTTGCATCTGATATTTAACATTTTGATCGAAATTACATTTAGAGTTTACCATAGAAAAACATGGACTGCCCATTCTTTTACATATGGGTACTTGCTTTGTGTGATCAACTCCTTTACATTTTTCTACTAAGATGTTTTGAACATGGGACGTGGGGGGTCACAGTTTTTCTAGTTTTTTTATAGTGTTGGGCTTTTTTTTTCTACATAGACAAAACTGAAACATTCTTTAATGATTGGTTGACACATTTATTGTTGCTTTAAAAAAATAGTAATAGATAATCACAAATTTTCATCTTATTTTTCAGAAAGAAATAAAGAATGGATGTTCTGGATGCGAAAACCTAAGATATATGCTTAAGCTGAAACATCACTGTCAAATTAAAAGGTAAAACAAAACATTTATATGTTGAAATCATGTAATACAGTTACATTTTATTAATACATTTTGTTTACTCATGTATATTGTTCTGAATAAACAATACTTGAATATTGAAACAAATTGAAGTAAATTTTAGTATAAATTCAGCAGTTTATTATACCCCACTTGATAGAAAGTTGCTGGAAGCGCATTATATATATGTGAATCCTGTGGCGGTGTCCAATTGCTAAATAATAAGTTTTTGGATTAAGTCGCTTCCTCCATAACCATGCATATATATTTTTGTATGCAATTAACAGGAGTTTTTATTTCCTCAGTATTGTCTTTGCAGATAATAGAATTTTGGTTTATGGAGAGTATATGAAATGGTTTTATGTTTTGGTTTTATATATTAAAGAGAATTGTGCAATTAAGCGATATGCAATTAGTGGAGTCCACTGTATTATTATTGAAATGGATATCTCATATGTTTCCAATACATACTAAAGACTGTTTTTCATACAGTTTCTACTGTGCATGTTGATTTATCTCATTTGGCTAAAACCTAATGCAGTGTCTATTTGGTGATGTAATCTTTCACAGTAATTTATTCACAAATCTGTTGAAACAAAAAAGCAAGTTTTAATTAACCTGTGGTTTAGAAAAGAGATTCTGATTTAGCGTGTGGTGTAGCAAAATTAAGATAGGCGTATAAAGGAAACATTGTATGAACAAAAAGTTGAAACTAAGTTTTGTTAACTTTATAAAATAAAGATTATATGTCTTTAAACTAAATGCATTGGATCTTTAGTAAAAGGAAAGAAAATGCTTCACATTTAACACAAGTTTGTAGACAAAAGATGTTCTGCAAACAAATCAGTAATCTCAATAAAACACTACTGTTGTTAGATCACCTGACCCAAAGGGTCATGTGAGCTATTGTCATCACTTTGTGTCCGTCGTTGTCGGTGGCGTATGTAAACTTTTTACATTTAATCTTCAGTGCATATACAATTACATGTTGTTCATTGGATGGACCTTTACAAAGTTTGTGTTTGTTTTATTTGGATTGGAAAACTATTATGGCCGTTACCACAGGACTTAGTTTAACAAGGAGCCCATGGTAAAAAAGTTTAAAAAGGCTTTTTTTTTCTAAAACAGGTTAAACAATCAAAAGAAAACTTATTATCAATATTGTTTGGATAGTCCTCTAAAAAGTTTTTGTATTTTATGCCAATTGGAAATTCAAAATTGCTGCCACTGCAGGACTAACAAATGACCCTATCAGAAAAAGTTTTAAATTGCATGTTCTCTAAAACCAGTTAACCAACAGAAACAGAACTTGCTGGCAGTAGTGTTTGGATGGGCCTCCTTGAAGTTTATGTTATTTATACAAATAAAAAATTCAAAATTGGTTCCAATGCATGACTTAAATAAGTTAACATAGGGCCCTATGGGCAATTTAAAAAAAAACTCTTCTCTGAAACCCGTTATCCAATGGAAACAAAACTTACTAGCAATATTTTTGGATGGTCCTCTTTAAAATTTCTTGAAAATTACAGGACCTAGTTTGATTTCAGGGAAATGCCATCTTCATTGCCTATAAAATCTGGTGAGCAATACAGGCTATTGAGAGCCTCTGGTTTGTATTGTTATTGAATATAAGTGTAAATTTTTTTTTAAACTAAGGTTTTTGAGGACAGGTAAATTTAGTGTAAAAAAATTGTTATGTAGATAACTCCAAGTAATTACATTTATTCATAAAGACAGTCCCAAGTTATACCATAAAGAAACATTCCTACGTTACATTGATATACATGTATCTTTATGTAGACATTTGTTGGCCAAAGAAAACCCATCTTTTTAAAATATTACTATTGTTTTGTACAATTTAGAGAATTGTCACGAGACCTTGTAAGGTTGTTAGATCCAAGGGGTATCCAGCGAAGAAAGGCTAGAAGGTTAAGAAGAAGGCAGTATATTTCAAGGGTAAATGGTCATATTATTATGTAGGATTGAGAATGACCCTATGTTGTAAACGTTTTTGGCTACATTGCATTTTATGGCCCTCTTATTTATGTATTTCTAGTATTGATCATTAAAGAGTTCTACCTGGGTAATCCCTCTTTCTCCATGGTTAATAGATGAAAAAATGCTGAAAAGGTGGAAAAATATTTAATATCTAAACATTATTATACCCCGCTTTGAAGAAGATGTGGGTATATACTGTTTTTCCCCTGTCCTTCCGCCTAATACACAACTTTTGTAACAGTTTTCTCAGCAACAACTTATCCCAACCACTTGAAATTTTATATGTGATCTAACCATGTGGTCCTATATTGTGAGTACCGATTTCAGAATATCTAATTCCTGTTTACGAACTTAGTCAATTCAACGATGTGATTAGTGGGGTATACTGAGTGAGCAGTAGCTCACAGGTTCCTTCTTTTCATTCAGTTTCAAGTTGTATTCTGTCTGCAGACAACACATTTCTGTCATATATAAGATACCTATCAACATTATCAATCACCTTTTCATATTGAACACTAGAATAAATATAGAAAATATGCTTTCTCTTTGTATTTTTATGCACATTAATGACATGTCTTCTGTTTTAGGGCCCGAACTATGTCTGGCATATAGGTATGTAAAAAAATGTTTTTTTTATGTAACACTACCTTAGCAGTTTTTTTTTAAATATATCATGGTGTCCATATTGTTCTGTCGAAACACCCAATGTGAAGTACATATTAAAATTAAACAACTACATGTAATTGTATATGGACTGAAGAATATTTATAATAAAGTACAGCCTTGTTTGGGACGTCATTTGTATAAGTGATCTAGTACTTACAATGAGTTTTTTTTGGTCCAATATGACCAGGGTGTGCTTGACTCCAAACTTAATTGACCAGAATTGTTATACTTCATAGTTTTCAGCTTTGTGGTCCAGCTTCCTAAAAACTGGACATACTGTAGAAATAATGACAGAATTTTAAGTAATAAATAATAACAAATATTTTTCAGATGGTTACGACAAGTTGAAACCTTTTGGCATCAGTATTCATGGATGTATTGATGGGTAATTTTTAATATTTAAATAGCACTTAAAGGGTTTGAAGACTAATAAAAGTTCTTCTTTATCTGAATAAAAGGTTTGGTTTAGCATTTAAAGAATGTTTTATTTCAGCAAGAATTTATGCGAGGAATAAGAGAGAATGTATATTTATTCAAAGAGGATTTTTAACTATACTTGTATTCCACAGTTTCAACTACATGTATTAGCATGTTTTTGATGTGTGCTAGTATGCCAATGTACTTTTTGCCTTTTTAAAAAATAGGTTTTCACGGAAAGTGTTGTGGATTGAAGCTGGTCCTACAAACAAAAGACCAGAAGTGGTTGCACATTACTTAATGAACACAGTAAATAATTTGAAAGGTATTGATTTTATTCAAATACTTATACCCTGCTTTAATGAAGAGGGGTTATATTGTTTAACCATGGTCTGTTCATCTGTAAAAAATTTCGTTGCAGTTTTTTAAACAATTATAGCCTGCAAAAGCCTGATATTTTGGATACTGCTTTATCCTATACCTTATGATGTAAAGCTAAGTAATGCTCCTTGGGCATCTACTTCCTGTTTACCGAATAATTCGATTTTTAAACATTGTTAACATACATGCAAAATTTTTGGGAAAGCAGTGTATCACTATCTGCATTACCTCTCTTGTTTTGTCAACATCCTATTTCATATAATTTACTATGGAAAATTACCTTTTTTTAATTTTTATTAACAAATTGCCAAATTCTCCTATTATTACATTAGTGTTTACATTATCATGCAATAACTGTTACAATTGTTTACATTATTAGGTCAGTAATGTCAATTATCAACAATAGAAAAACTGGTGAAACTGACCATAGTAAAGATACGGAAACAATATAAATGAATTGATACATCTTGTGTATCAGTAGTCATGTTTCAAACAAAACTCATTCTTTGGAGATCACCTTAAAAATTTGTTTATAAAGTAATAAACTCTGTTCAAAACAATGAAAAAAACTATTTTGTGGTACAAACACTTTTATACATAGATGGTTGATCGGCTGTTGCTAATTATCCAGTGAGCAATATTCCAGCCACATTCAGGGCATGACCAGTTTGCAATCGATAAATACTTATTGCAATTGCAATTATCTAAGGACTATAGATATTGGTAACTTGGTGAAAAAAACTAGACCAAAAGAGCTAACAACACTTGTTTTAAATTTGCTCTTTATGTATATAGGTTTTCCGACAAAGATAAGAGCTGACCCTGGTACTGAGAATGGTATGATTGCTACAATTCAAGCCACATTTACGTCAAACTTGAATTCTGTTATTTCTGGTTCCTCAGTATTAAACCAGGCAAGTTGTTGGTTCATTCCATCTACAATAATTAATTTTTAGATTACAGTGTAACAATTCTAAAGACTTGAAGGATTAAAAGTTTACAGCTTAGAATAAAAACTGGACAAGTACAATGTATGATTAGATATATTTAATCTCAGACTAAAGTAGAACTGAGTGTGGTGCTGAAATTGAATTTGTACATGTAATCTCAAATAAATTTAACGATATTTGATTACTTTTTTATTAATAATATACAATTAATGACTTCAATATAGGTAGATTTATCAGCCAGATAAAATGTAATATTCACAGAGACGCTAGGCAAGGGTGAATATACATTTTTGAGGGCTGATAAAAACCATATATCGAAGTCACTAATTCTTTTATTACATGAATAAAACCATCATCCCCCTTGATAAGAAAAACAGAGGATGCCTTTTCTACAGGAGCACCTGCTTACATTTTGTATAATTGTTGTAATGCTACTTACCATTAATATTTTTTATTAAATACTGCATTTTGATATCAATTTGCTGATAGTCCTGAAATTCAAATATTCAAATATCAAAATATTGCAAGTGTAAGAATGAATCAATATATCACAGAGCCGACATTTATCCCATTTGTTGACGACACGAGCAATGTATGTGTAGCAGACATCAATGAATTGTGTACAATACAATTAATACAATCGATTTGTTTGGACAAATGAATTTATTAAGACGGCAATTCTTATTGGCTAAAACATAAAAAACTGGTCAATATGGGATTTCGCAGCGGAATCGTGCAGCATACAAACATTGTATGTAATTTTAGTACTGTTGCGACTTATCGTTACCTGAAAATTGTTTTTAGACCAATCAAAACACCCAATAATTCTATTAATGTAATAATATATTTGTGTTTATATTTTAGCGTATCGAGAGATGGTGGGGTTGGCTACGTCAGGCAAAATCAGATTTCTGGATTAATCATTTCAAGGTGTGTTTAGTTTTCTTTTGGGAAGATGCAGTTAATAATATGGTATCCAAATAACTCACTTTGAAAAAAGTGACCAGCAATATAGAAATTTTTTATTTACCAATTCAATATTGCGGGTAGTAGACAGAAACTGGAAGGGTCCACTTACACTATCAGTGGCAAGTTTACCATGCCTACCATGGTGACTAGAAGTTTTCTTTACTTGATTGAACTTATATATGCAATGTTATCTGTAATTTTGTCGAACAGATTTTTTATTTTGTTTGATAAAAAATGGGACAAAGGTTCTTGGTTTTCTAGCTATAAGAAATATTTTTTGTTATTACAATTTTAGCTTCCATTTAAACAATGTATCTCTCACTAACCCATATATTGTTATATTTCACAATTGTGAGGTTATAATAACAAGTGATATTGCATGGCTGGCAATGTTGCTATATAAATGAAATCCAAAAAATGTTTTATCCATGCAATATCACTTGTAATCAAAGTTTAGCCGTGCAATATTGCTTGTTATCAAAACGTCAGCCATGCAATAACACAATATGTTAATATTTTTGAAATATTCACTCTAAAAAAATTTTCTGCAGAAAAATTATAGCAATTTAACCCTTAAAAAACAAATATTGACAAAACGCATTACTTTGTATAAAAAACACCAATATATTAAGAAGACCAAAAAATTAAAGAGGAACAATTACAGTGAAACATTTATGGCATCTCAGTGCATTCGATATCATGTTTTATGGAACATTTCAAAGGAACATCGCCCCATGAGGGATCCGGGTGCCTAAAAGAATAGACCGCAGTCGCGCTAGGTTGTCGTAAAAGGCGACTAAATAGCACCCAGTACCCTGACCGGCGTGCCAGGTCGGTTTGCCTAAAGACTGACTGGGATGTGTGCCCCAGGTGGTTGAATGGGGTAACCCTGGCAAGCTGGGGTTGTCAGGCCATAATACAGAAAACCTGACCGCAAACCATATTAGTGCACCGTGTTCGGAAAATGCCACGTTCCTCGCACGTTAAAGAACGCTGCTGTAGTATTTGCTATGAGTAAGGATTTCGATCCCTCTACAGGAGGCTAAATTGGCGGACCCAATCCATCCTCCCATTTGCCAGTGGCAATCTAAAATCCGTTACCCCTTTTTTCCTTGTGTCCCATCCCATTTTCATTCATCATCATTTTATGTTCATTTTATCATCCATTTCATGTTCATCGCCTGAATATAGCTGAAATATTGCTGCTCTGGCGTTAAACACCATTATTCAAGCAATCAATAAATCAATCAAAGGAACATCTACCTAAGCCGTTGGCCTCGGTAGATCTCTCTTTCAAGTGTTCCATAAAACATGATATCGCATGACCTGAGCTGCCATAATTGAATAGAAGTATTCTTTATGCATCATGTGTATTTGAATAGATTTATCATTTGTCATCTTGCTGCAGTTGAAACAATTGTCAATTTATTAAGTCAAGCCCCTTGTTAGATGAGAGCATAACAGCATGTATATTTGATAGTTTTTTTCATAACTAGTGTTTTGAAGCGGAGGGAATTCTGGTACCAAATAATATTATTCACAGGTAAATATGTAATATTACTTGTAGTTTTGAAGTATTTATTTAAATCGTATCAGATAACGGATGGTCACACCATACATTATTAAACATTCTTATATGATGTTCTTTTGAGACCACTATTTTCGAAAGTGAAACTTATGATTACATTTGACTTGTATAGCTAGCTGTTCCAATTACTTGCCATAGAATGCACATTTCTCTACTTGTAAACACACACATCACATTCCTTTTCAGTTGCTTTTAATACCTTGTTATTCATTCTTTACAAGTGTAGAAGTGTTTTTCATTGTTTTAAAAGACATTGAGGTCCCAAAAAATTACAAATGTATGCAATTATCCTATTATGGTCAAAATTCAATGAGATGTCGGGTATTTTCTACCTTTTGGTCAAAGTACAGATAACTGCTCCATCAGCTGTTTAAAAAACTGCTTTAATCTGTTTTCTTTAAAGCTCTTCATCGGTAATAGTTTGAAGTTGCAGCCATGTAGGCATGACTCTGATAAAACAAAACTTCCAACTTGGTTCACCTGCAGTATACCATATGATAGTTGCTTCATTATTGTAAAATCATGGCAAATTGTAATGTAATGTGCTCATTTTTTCAGGACATGCCTACAGTTTGCATACTTACCACTTATTAGAAAGGAACTGAAAGAAATACAATTAATGTGGAATTCCCACAGGATCAGAAGACAAAACAAAGGGGATACACTGTCTGGAATTCCTGATGTTATGTACTCCAATCCAGAGATTTTTGGTAGGTCTTACTTATTGCTATGAGACAAAAAACTTGTGATGCAAACAGAAATATGTTGTTTATTTTCAATCTTTTTGAGGTCTTAAAAAGTATGGCTGCTGTAGATAAATGTGGAATAATGGAAACAACATGTAATGGGGGATGGAAAATCGGTTTTTACATTCGCATGAAAGCTGTGTTTAATTTGTGTTGATTTTTCATTGAACTGCCATGTTTCCGTTAACTTAAAACACATGGTTGTTACAAACATTTTCAGGGGCCTCTGTGGCCGAATGGTCAAGGTAGTTCGTCTACTATTGATCTCGTGGTCTGTCAACACTGAGGGTGCGGGTTCGAGTCTCACTGCGGGCAGGGTGTACTCGACTCCAATGTTAATTGACAAGGATTGCCAGTTTTCCCACCGAAGGTCAAGGGTTCTCTACGGGTACTCCGGCTTCCTCCCCCAATAAAAACTGGACGCCATGACATAGCTGAAAAATTGCTGTAAGTAGCGTTAAACATCATACAAAACAAAACAAACAAACATTTTCCATATTAATCAATTCATGGTTCAGATTATTTATGGGTAACTACTCTTATGATCAATTCTAGTAGTAATATTTACATTGTTTTCATTGATTCACAAGTTTATGTATTATTTATTTAATTTTAACAACACCATATTTATGTTTTATGATAGTCATTGGGTTCCTCCGCAGTAAAATTTTTGAACCATACATTTTCACTGTATTTGTCTATCATCACTGCTGTTTAATTTAAATCATAAACACGCCAAAGAAATATTTTGGTAATGGAATACGTAATGTTTTTACATTTTTGTTTCAGATTGTAAAGATTATATCTTACCTGCCGGCCAGCTGGTCATAGATTTTTTTAAAAACTTGTGTCAGACTGAAGGAGAACTTTACAATGAGATAGATATTGACATTGCAACAGTTTTAAAGGACATATGCCACAATTCAGAAATTTTAACAGAGGCAGAAAATATAGAAGATGCCAAACATTTGTTTGTTTATTTAAAAGAAATTATGGAAATTATGTTGTGAAGACATTCTTTTGCTTCTTCAGGTTTTTTTACCGGTCTTATTTTCCTGGCATCAAAATGTAACACTACAGATTCTGAGTACAATGTTTTATTGACAAATTAACATTGCATTAAAGTAAATGTCAATTCACTAAATTAACACATTTTGAAAGCATTTCAATGATTAATTGCTATTAAAGAAATCATATAAATTCATAAAATGATTATTAACCAAATTTTCTAATGGAAAATAAGGTTTGTTTATTTTTGGATGTACTGTGGCAGGTGGCTGTTAAAACTTGTTCATTTAATAACTTGAACAAAGTTTCGTGGCTTCTTTTTTACCGTCCGACCAAGGGCATTAAGTTGTCGGTGTAGGACGTAAAAAGCTCCCAAAGTCAGTCAGTGGCTTCTTTTGAAATCGTGATACATGTATGTTGTTTCTAGTGATAAAAAAAAGTCAAGATTAATTTAAACATTAATCGCTTCATTCGTTTCTTAGTTTGGGCCATTTTTTTGAAAAAGGGGGAGATTATATGTAAGATAATTTGGTTTTCTGTCTTGCTGACAGCCTCTTGTCTAATATTCCAATAGTCTTTTATTTGCTTCTTTATGAATGTGTCCAAATGTTTTGTCCAAACATAATTTCTGCATGATTCTAGACATTTTCCTCATTTGTTGACTGCACAATCCTATTACCTTTGTTATTGGGCTATTTAAGGGTGCTATACATCGTAAATGCAACAAAGTAAATAAATTTTGTATGATTATGGTGACATTTTCTTAGTATTGGTAACATTAATATCCAATTTGTCACACTTCAGATTTTACTGTGTGTACAGTAGCACAAAAATATGTCATTCAGAAAGCAATAATGTGACCTTAAGGTCAAAGGTCAACAACCACGGTATGCAACACACCACCTTGATAAGTCTAGTGAAAGATTCAAAAGCACAAAAGGCATTAAAGGAAGTAGTGTTAGACAAGCCTTTGAGAAAGGACATTCGGCAGTTAAGTGAATTTTGTCATACAGGAAATTTAGAAGTTTTTCATAGTTTGTTACTAAAATATACACCAAAGCGACAGGAGTTCGATAATGATCAGATGTGGACACGCACTGCTTTGGCTGTCTTAGATCATAATTTAAATCAAAATCGTGACCAAAAGATCAACAAAGATTGTGAAAAGGCATATAAACTGGTATGTCCAAAAGCAACCGGACATTGGGTAGCAAAGCCGGTTTTTAATGACAAATCATATCAGTGGGTATTTGCTATGATTGAAAATGTATTAGTTCAAAATGAAACTATGGTACTGCCAGTCAAGGAAAGGACACAGGAAGGAAATATTGCTCCTGTGCCTGTTCCATCTAAAACAGATATGATTCAAAATTTATTTTCCCGATTTGAAAAATTGACATGAACATTTCCAGGTTTTCTTTCATAGTTAAAAAATTATATTGGTTTCTGCTTGGTTTGAACATGGTTTAACACTACTTTTAGAAATTTTTCAGCTTTATCATGGTAATCTTAAAAATTATATTGATTGATTTTGCTAAGCATCCAGCAAGCAATGTTTTGTACAGCTATATTTAGGACAAGAACAAGTTTATAACCAATAAATCAACAGGGGAAGAGGATAGTCCACTGAAACGAAATTTTGACTTGCCACTAGCAAAGTATTGATGGAATGTCTGCTTTACATCCACCGAATAATATATTGAACAGCTTTATTCAGGAAGAGAGCAAGTTAATAAACAATAAATTAACAAGAAAACTGGATTGGCCACAGGGAAAAAAATGTTGACTGCCACTGGAAAAGTTTGCTTAACATCAGGCGAATAATGTATCGAACAGCTTTATTCAGGACGAGAACAAGTTAACAAACAATAAATAAACAAAAAAAGTGGATTGGCTACAGGGAACAAAATTTTGTCTGCCACTGGAAAAGTTTGCTTAACATCAGGCGAATAATGTATTGAACAGCTTTATTCTTGGATGCGACCAAGTTAACAAACAATAAATCAACAAAAAAGTGGATTGGCCACAGGGAACAAAATTTTGACTGCCACTGGAAAAGTTTGCTTAACATCAGGCAAATAATGTATTGAACAGCTTTATTCAGGACGAGAACAAGTTAACAAACAATAAATCAACAAAAAAGTGGATTGGCCACAGGGAACAAAATTTTGACTTCCACTGGAAAAGTTTGCTTAACATCAGGCGAATAATGTATTGAACAGCTTTATTCAGGATGCGAACAAGTTAACAATCAATAAATCAACAAAAAAGTGGATTGGCCACAGGGAACAACATTTTGACTGCCACTGGAAAAGTTTGCTTAACATCAGGCAAATAATGTATTGAACAGCTTTATTCAGGATGCGAACAAGTTAACAAACAATAAATCAACAAAAAAAGTGGATTGGCCACAGGGAACACAATTTTGACTTCCACTGGAAACGTTTGCTTAACATCAGGCGAATAATGTATTGAACAGCTTTATTCAGGACGAGAACAATTTTATTAACAATAAATCAACAGGAAAAGTGGAGGAGCCACAGAGAACAAAATTTGGACTGCCACTGGAAGAGTATGTGGTATTGGGTAAGGAAGGAGAACCGAGCCTTTTGTAGCAGCTACATTTAAATAACTCTTTTTCGAAATCTGTTATACTAGTATATGACGGGCTTTGCTTATTATGACCTGACCAACAAACCCTCCGCCCCCAACGAGAGGGTCTCCACTATCTGTTACATAGTGCAGGCACTAGTCAGCACTCGGGGGAAAGCACTGAGAACCCTGGCAGTATTTGTTCCTTGAAAAAAGTATTAAAAATTTATGATATATGCAAGATATGATAACTTTGTCTAGGAATAACTTGGTCTTGAATAGAAATAATAAATATTTGTTTTATATATATATATGTTTGTAGCAGTCATTCTTTAAACAGTTTTGTATATGTTCTAAATAGAGAGTTAAAACATAAATGTATCACATGGAAAATATTGGCTCAATCTAGATCTATGGATCACAGATGAAAACTCCCTAACTCTTTTATAACAAACATTTCATAAAAATAGATCTTGTGTATCCACAGCTGCTTGAAATCCTGTGTTCTCTGGAAAGGTGTCTCTAATGTCTGAAACTACACAAGAAGGAATTACAACTCTTCTTCTTCTTCCGAGCTTTTCGCCCTTAAGCATCCAACAAAAAAATTGTCGGTATGTAAATTTATAAAATGTAATTCACTAAAGGTCTACTTACTCTTTGGTTTTGTCTTTTTCACTTTTGTCATTTGCAAGCACATATATGAGATTAATAAATAAGACGGAAAATGAGAACTTTATATATTTTTATTTTGATGTTGCAAACAAGATACTTTTTTAAAAGTAGTCTCTGGACAAACTACCAATTATCGTGTTTCAACTTGTATTCATGGAAAATACCTCACCCCTCCCCCTTTTTTTATTAAATTTACCATACCGCAAATAGTTAATTTCTTAACTCATAACTGATTTTAATTTAAGGAAAGAAAACTTCACTGTTCGATTATTTTTTTTTAAACTTTACAAAATGTATACATGAAAAAAAATTACCGATTGTTCAATTCCTCGGGTGCTCGTCCTTGCTGTCGCTTGAACATCATCATCTGAATGTACGCCAGTGATAATACATCTGGATTTAGAATTAAGGTGTCGTAACTTGGGTGCATTGTTATGCAGTTGTGATCTTCCAAGTTCGGTAGCACCAAATGGGATTCTCGACTACAAACTTTTTTTCTGTGGTAGGCATTTCTCGACAATTGTCACATTCGCACTATTCTTCCAACGTGCGCAATCTAACTTTTGAAGATGCTAAAGCAGCTTGATTTCACTCCTCAAATTCTTCAGCAGAAAGCTCGGGTTCAAAATTGTAAGGGACAAGACCCATCTGTTTTTCGTTGCTTTAGTTTTCCATATCGATTCCCGAAAGTAACAAATATTTTGGAAAGTTGATTAAAAGTTAAAGATGCTGAGACAGGTAAACCGGAATAGTAGGTGTGACGTCACGGATTGTACATAAATGGCTGCCTCCATGGAGGCGGGAATTTCAAAATTGATTGTTACAAAATATTAATTTATTTCGTAATAGTGAATTTTTTTAATAGGAAAGATTTTAGAAATATGTTTATATAACAATTCTCTGCAAATATTTTCAAAAATGTTTGGTTGGTTTCCTTCCCCTTTAAACTATTATGTATCAAAGCTTATAAAAATATGTAAATCAACCGGTTTATGTCTTATGAATGGCCGTGACCAACGTACGTGGATTTTCAAATGAATTTACGTTTTGTGGATCTAGATCTCTCAGTCGTGGGCTATTTCATATCTGGGCCTTAATTGTTAGCCTACGTAAATAACTTTATTGTTTCGAATTTTACTCAGCATTCTGATCATGCAAGTTTACATTTGGAGCTGATCGTAAAGCATTCGAATGTCAGTTCTAATGAAAATTGTGAAGAAAAACAGGGAAGTCTCGGTAGAAAAAGTTATCGATGGCAGGATCAGTACAGCGCTACATGTAAAGAACTACTGTTTGATAACATTGACCGTTTGAATTCTTTTATAAACTTGTTTACATTTAGAAACAAAGAGGATGTCAATAACTCAGTCCGGGAATTCAGTCAATTCTTAGTAAATTTATAGTCTCCCCTCTCCGAGGTGAAACCCGTTAGAGAAGATATCCGTCATGTTCAGTCTTCTACTTGTTTTTCCAATACCGTGAACAGCTTTGATAAACCGTGGTTCAACGATGAATGCAAACGATTTCACAAAGTCTATTTGGGATCTCTTAGAATTTTTAATGCTAATAAAAGCAGGATAACCATTTAAAGCTTATAAGTGATAAAAATAAGTATAAATGTTATGAAAATAGATTAAAGCGACAATACAAACAAGAAGAAGGAAATATGCTTTCGCAGTTAAAGGTCGTTAATCCGAAATTGTTCTATCGAAAATTCTCACGTCATAAAACGAAGGCCTCAATACAGGACTTCTTTAACCATTTTAAACGATTAGCTTCAAATCTAGATTTGAGCCAAAATAGCGTTGATTTAGATGTTACATATAGCGAGGAACCTATTTTTAAGGAATTGGACGTAGAGATCTCTGTTTATGAAATTGACAAAGCAATAAGGCACCACCCAAAACGGAATAAAAGTCATGGTATTGATGGATTATTGAATGAATATTTCATCGAGTGTAAAAGTTTGTTGTTGCCTGTCTTAAGTAAATTATGTAATGAAATTTTGTCTCCATGACTTTTTCCAGCGTCATGGTCTGTTGCAATTATGATTCCAGTTCATAAAAATGGGAGATGCGTCGGATCCTAATAACTTTCGAGGTATAAGCTTGGTAAGCTGTCTAGCTAAACTGTTTACTCATGTTTAAACAGACTGATTGAATGGTCAAAGAAATATGATACTATTAGTGATGCGCAATTTGGTTTTAGATGTGGTCACTCGACTGTCGATGCCATTTTTGCTTTATAAACCCTTATAAACAAGACTCTTGGGAAAAAAACGATTATTGTTGTTTTATTGACTATTCCAAAGCTTTCGACTATGTTGACCGCTTAAATCTATGGTATAAACTGTCAAGACTTGGGATTCCAGGAAAGCTTCTTAAAGTAAATATACACATGTAAAAACTTGTGTTTTGGTGAAAAATGTATGTACAGATTTTTTTGAAAATAATATTGGGCTAATGCAAGGGGAAGTATTGTCACCTATTTTGTTCTCAATAAACGTAAATGATTATGAGATGGAATTTTTAAAGAATGGTTGTAATCATGTTGAACTAAAGGACTTATCTCTATTTTTACTTATGTATGCAGATGATATGGTAATTTTTTCAGAAAGTGTAGTAGGGTTACAAGAAGTGTTAAATTCACTGTATACTTATACAAATAAGTGGAAGTTATCTGTAAAGGTGGAATAGTAAAGGACTGCGAACAGTGGTTTTTTGGAGGTACAAAGATAGAAATTGTTGACAAGTTTACATATCTTGGCGTTTTGTTAAATTTTAATGGTAAATTTAGTGTTACTCAAAAGCATATCGCTGAACAGGGAAGAAAATGTATGTTTGCTCTTCTAAAAAATGTTACCAATTTTGCATTTAATCATACAACACTGTTGTCACTTTTTTATACGTATGTTAGCAGTGTTCTCAGTTATGGATGCGAGGTATGGGGCTTCCATAATGCCACTGACATAGAGAAGGTAAATCTAGATCCTGAAAACGTAACTAAGCCGGAAAGCGTAGGGATATGCAAAACATAGTACCAAAGGAATCGCGGTTCTGTAGATATTGATAGGAAAAAACAAAATGAAACACTAAATTGTATTTATATTGTATTTTATTTGAAATCAATCGATTTTGATTGGAAACCATTGGGGCAGAGAAAACATTGTCCCCTCTCCCAGACGATACGCTAGGAGGACGCCATCTTGTTTACATTGGATACTGCAAGTAATCCTCTCAGAGGAAATATCGATATATAAATTATCTGAGAAGACGCCATTTAGGCGTTTTTATCCAATCAAAGCACTTGATATAAATAAATTACAGCATGAATAGATTTGTTATCTCATAAACCATAAAAGAAATAACCAGACAATAAATGGGAAAAATACTCCTCTTATCGAAACCTTCATTTGGTACATGTGCCCCAAAGCTGTGCGATGAACCGTTTTCGGCACTTGACGCGTTTCGGTTAATCGTTTTTTTTTGTTAAAACTTTTAAACGTTTAGAGATAATATTGTAAATATATAGGATTAACATGATCAGTAGGAAAGTACCTTCAATTTAAGCAAAGGTCAAAAGGTCCTTATTGTATATGCGAAGATGTAATAAATAAAAGAATAAATTATTGTGACTGTGTAAAATAATTGAAGAAAACTTAAGAACTACTCTTTTGTAGCATTTCTAACATCTTCACGTGAATAATAGGTGTGAGCGTAAGCATACAAATAGCACAAGGCGCTCGCTTCATCAAGTTCATAGTAACCAGGAGACGCTGAGCTGATATTGTTTTAGTTAATACATGTCTTAAACTTGTAGATTGCATTAGTACACATAGTTTGGGATAATAAGTTACACCGGGGCCTCGGTCTGTGATTGGTTAAGGTAGTTAGTCATTTACTTTTGATCATGTGTCAGTCAACACTGAGGAAGCGATCTTTACTGCGGGTAAGGTTATCCCCGACTCTTACCTTAATTGACAAGGACTGTCAATTGTCCTGCCTATGGTCGGAGTTTTCTTACCTTCCCCAAAGGAAAGTAATAAAAAACTGGACGTAATGATATAGCTGCACATTTAATGAAAGTGGCGTTAAACCCAATTAAAACAAACTAAACAAACAATAAGACATGCAAAAATGATTTGTCCCATAACAGTTCCTCTTTGTGTTTGTTGATATTAGTCACGAATTTCTCTTATGGCTGCAATATTCATTTCGTTAAATGCATATTGGAATGCTATACATATATTATTCCATTGAATGAAAACTACATGATGTAGTCCCGGATCGCACACAAAACGACGAAACATGCTGTAACCTACGAACGTGTTGGCCTACTGCCGCTCACTCATCATTTACATTGAGTACCAGCTGAAGGATACCATTATGTTTTTAAAGAATCGGAGGAACAAGATTATTGTTATCATCCTCTATATCAATAAAATCATTTACATTGTAGAGCTCCAATGAGGAGACTTGTTACAAAAACAAGGATAAGAACTATAAATTGAAGATGTCCAATGAGGTGACTTGTCACCAAAGATCCATAAAGATAGTTGATGTTTATAATAAGTATATATTAATTTTACTCTTATAAATATTTAATGTCCACACTCTTGCTTATGGTGAAAATTTTTTATTTTACCGTCGCCTTTTTTGTATCTGTACTCCGGTTCCTTGTCAATCAAACGTAAATGCTTATTGAAATACTTCGTTTCCAGTTTTATGCAGGAATGTTACGATGCTTTCAATATAATATTTTTCCCTGGTTTGGAGAACATTCCCAGTTATAACTTCTGCCAAACACTAACAATCTCCTGACATTCAATGCAGGACTGCATTTGTGTTTTTAAACAAAGACAGATGTATGTAAACAAGGACATGATATCTTTTATTATTATATACCTATTGATATACATTAAATATCGTTTTACATAAAATGTAGAGCGATTGTTGGCGAGGCTTATTGCTTGCGATATTTCTAATGACGCAACCAAAGGTCTGGCAGTAGTGATTTTGTTGACAGCATGAATCATTTATCTGGAGATTTCAAGAATATAATTAAGTACTAGAATTTCTTGAAATCATGGACAGATGGTGGAAAAAAGCCTCTGACTGCAGTTGTATCTTTATTTTAGTTATATTTTAGCGTCGAGTTCTTCTCCTTTTCTTTTGATGAAAAAAGCTCTACACTATCTAGATCATTAAGAATTTAAATATTTTGTGGGTATGAGAGAAACGAATGAGACTTGATTAGATGTAACTCGAATCTGGCGTAGTAAATTTTATAACGTTGGTATCTTGAGTCTTTCTTTGACTCTAACATGATTTGTCTGTCACTATTTAAGGTATCCGACCCATAATTGACCACGTGATCATATTTGGTGTCCCGGATGTCCATTGTTTGTCAATGGAGCAGACCTCG
Organism: Limnoperna fortunei; assembly: GCA_944474755.1. Taxonomy (NCBI): domain Eukaryota; kingdom Metazoa; phylum Mollusca; class Bivalvia; order Mytilida; family Modiolidae; genus Limnoperna; species Limnoperna fortunei. The sequence goes on from OX104123.1 coordinate 63,137,801, forward strand.
GTAATGTTCGGCAAAACTGTTAACATTGACTCAAAGTAAAACAATATATTTAATTTGTATCATTAATTACTAATATATTGATTAAATAAAGCTGCATGTCTTGGTCTAAAAATAAAATTAAACGGTGACGTCAATTATGGGTAGGATACCTTAAAGCAGACTTGCGTTTTGTCCAATTAGTACTCATAACTGGTAGTCAAATGAATCATATTACTACCAAAATATTTCACGAAAAAAACATAAAACACTATTAAACATGTAGTAACTCATCTTGCTAAACAGTGATTGTTTTTTAATTCATATCACGTACAAGAAACGTCTCTTCAAATCCTTTCCGCTTTTCAGACATGTTTACGTACCTTTCATTAGGAAGCGGGCAAGTAATGTATTCGATATAGAGAAATTTGTCCTTAACAGATTTAGTATGAAACCGTTTTTATACGAAACAAATCACAATATTAAGAGCTCCAACTTCTGGGAATGTGTCGCAGTAAGTACTTACGACGAACGATTCCTTAATTCATGTGTGTAAACTGTTCTATAAATAGTCTACAAAGTATCTACAATCAATAACAACAAATTTGATTTATTGAAATATAACACCTGGTTTCGAATGCTTGTAACAAGTCATGTGACATAATTTCAAAAAGAGTTATATGATGTAGAATGTATTTCATTATCTTTGTTGGGGAGAACCACATTTAATATATACAAATCTTTGATTTTATCTATCTACTTCATATTTAATTTTTTTAACAAACACACTTCCTGTCGAATCCGAGTTACTTTTAATGAAAACAATGTATTTAAAAAGAGTGCACTTTTCCGCATATTAGGGACAAATGACAAACGGAAAAATTATTCATTTTAGTCGGAAAATACTGACCTAACAAAGCGAAAAGCGTAAAAAGCGTCGAGTACTCCCTTGATCTTTAATAGAAGGTATGATATGAAGTGTATAACTCAGAATAAGTGTTCAGCATTTGTACTAAATATTAAATTGTAAATAGATTCAAAAATACAAGACATGCATAAAAGAAAAACAGGACACAAGTAAAATAATGTACAAGATACAAAGAAAGAAATATACAATGTCATATAATTTTTTTTAATTACGTACAATATTTTAACCTTTTGTAATTCTACAAAACAACAGAAATAAAAATAAAAAAAATCATATAGCGCATTCAATAATTATTACACTGGTATTTAAGTGTTACATAAATTGTTATTTCAACAAGTAATAACGCACTAATTCATATCGTCAAACATTATGATATATTTTACCTTTGGTCATGAATACAAGAAATCTCTGTTAAACAACCTCGTTGTATTTTAGATAATGTCAGTATTTGCAGTATTTGTTAGTGTCAAGGTATCAGTGGATTGTCGGAAAATGTATATGCCAACTTGTGACATCTGGATTCCAGGTTTTTCTAATTATTTTTGTATTTAACTTTTGTAGTTCTTTTTACTACAGCCAAACAATTTGAGATACTATCAGGAGATGAATAAATACATCCCATATCTATATTTTAAAAATTGCATAAAAATTCCTGACAAAAAACGCCAGTTTCCTGTGTTAAATTTCAAATAGAATAGATAATTAAATCTTTTTATTATTAAAAATACAACTATATCCTAATTATTGACACATGAGACAAAATACTCTCGATAATAAACTCAATAATGTCTTTCGAATCGGCTGGACAGAGATTGAGCATACCACAGAATGAATAAAAGAGTAAACACATAATAATAACATTGCAAGCCAATACAAATCGGCCCTTCTATCAATATGAAAGATAAATAATACTAATATTACAACAGAAGACAAAGAAACTACAAGATGGTATATAATATTAATACATACAATCCTCAGAGCGTTCACCTTCACTCTCATATTTCCCTGAACAGAAGGGGATGGGTAATAACTTCTGTGCACATCTAACTGTTCGTCGGTTCTTAAGTTTACCATCGTTATATTAACAGTTCTACAGTTTTGTGGTATACTGTTTCTGTGTGCACTAGACGATCCAACAGGTCTTAAATTATTCATTGTAATTCCAACAGATCTACAGTTATTTCGTACATTTAAATATGCCTTTAAACAGAATGGTATATTGACGAAAAACCCCAAAATAATTATAACAGTTATTATAATGACACTCACCACCATTGGTTCCGTTCTGTACAGTTGGTCAGTGCTGCAAGGAACATTTCTCCATTGAATGTACGTTACTGTTGAGCAGAAAACATACGTGATAACAACAGCAATAAATACGATCTTTTCAAATCTTTTTCTTCTCTTTAACATTACTGATGGCGGCAAAGAAGCGGTCATGTTATACCTGTCGATAGATACTGCTGTTGATTGTACCAGACACGTTGCAGAACCAGAAACACCAGCAATGCGTGAAACAACACACACAAGTGGTACTGTTTCTTCATTTAAGATAGCTTCTGATTTCAAGAATAATCCAACGGCAATAGTTGTATTCATCAAATAAGCAATCAACATAAGTCTACATAATAAATTCGATCTACAAGTTTTATTTGTTACACAAATGACAATAAGCACTAAATTCGCAAAAAAACTCAAGGCTGAGATAACAATTGACATATAGATAAATGATGTAAGATTGAGATCATCCCAAGATAAAATTGAACTATTCACATTTTTTAAACGATTCATTTTTGCAAGTTGATTTCAATTTTTGTTCTTTTGAACGTTTGGTATGTAGTTTTTAATCTAAAAAATTTGCTCGTACATAGCGCTCGTCTAAATTACTCTAACGAAATTGATCCTTTGCGCTTAAAATAATTAATTAGATGTGCTGTCTTTTCAACAGAACTATCATTTTTATTTGAGTCTTCCACGTCATTTCACATAAACCAATCCAAAAGATGTAGCATAAATACATGAGATAAATCAATGTAACCAAAGATCAAAAAGGTTTCTGTAAAAAGATATTTGTAATTTGATAATTTACATTTAATCTGTAATTATTTTATAGCCTTTCAGAAACACAAAAGTTTAAATGTACATAAAGATGTAAGGAGTTCAAGTCGTTAGTCATTTGTGCATTTATAACTGAAACGTGTTTTCCGAAATAAACCATGTAGCCATGAGTGCAAGCAATGAGATTTTGTTTATCGCTTTGCAGGTTTTAGCTGTCTATTTTGTGAACGAAAATGTAAACTAATCATTTGAACAAATCATTTTTTTGTTAATTTTACATATAATGAATTCGAGTTTTCTTATCGACATGCACCAAAATACTACATGTTATTTGATTTTTTTGTTTCTTTTGAGTACTGTTTAACGCCACTTTAAGCAATTGTTCAGTTGTGTCATGGCGTTTTCTATTAGGAGAGGAAGCCAGAAAACGTTGAGTGAATTTGACATTGTTGTAATCGGAATATATAGCACAAAAGACAGTTCCACTTGAAAATGCTCCGATGGATGGTTTCGTCGTTGGAGAGTGAATCGAAAACAGATACCATATGGTAAACCGAAAATAAATAAACAGCTAACAGTGCAGTAAATATCCGCTGCAGAATGTTCAAGAGAACAATATTTGAGAGAATGATATCGTGCAAATATCAGGTCATAACAATAAGTTTTTCATTGACACCAGCAAACACGTTCCCGTCTTTTGTATGAATTCCAAGTCGTCGTTGACAATTGAGGACTGTCTTGGCTAATAGTCGCATCCAGCCAGACTGCTGAATCAGAATCCAACCCTGCAGAAGCCACTATTATTGTTTCCGAAATGCAGAGTTCAGCCATAGTAGTTTATAACGATATAAAACGATATATACCGGTGATATTGCCTTCTACTTGCTCCACAAATCGCGTCAAGTTACATAATGATCTGGACCTCCTAGACAATATTCCTCTGCTACCATGAAAAAAACTAAATGGGGAGCAGGAGTCTTCAATGGTAATAAAATATAAAATAATATGTCCACATCTTTCTGAAATCTGTTGTTTTTTCCACATTTTACCCAAAGAATGGTATGAATTGACATACATATAAAAATCAAAACATCACCATTCCTCAAACTAGTGTGTATCTACTCAAACTAATCATACTTTACTCCATGACAATATTTATAGGTTATTTACTTTTTTGAAACGAGATGCGTTTTCTCGTTCATATCTGATCGAAGGGCGACAGTCCTGAGATAAGATGACGAGAAAATGCATCGAGTTTCATAAAACGTAAATAATCTGTTTTGTAACATTGTGACGTCACAGTGTTACTTAACGACGTCTTGACAGCGAGCTGAGATGGGCCCATCTTAAGCTAGTAGAGTGAGATGGAATAATATCGCACACAACGATCAACGGAAAATACTGCAAAATAGCGATAATATAGATTTTGACAAAAAATTACTACAAATAACAACGTAAAAAAACACGTGACGTAATACACTTCTTATGGAATTTTATGTGGAGGGTCTCGACCGGGAATGAAGTAAATATTAAAAACACAATTATTACAGAATTATCAGGAATAAACGCTTATTTTCGGTAATTGATGGATGTATGAACGAGGTCGACTCACTCACAAACTTATCATAAACGGCTTTCGACCGTTTATTTGTTTGTGAGTGAGTCGACCTCGTTCATACATTTATCAATTACCGAAAATAAGCGTTTAATCCTATAATGAATACCTGGCTTTTATACACGATAGTGTAACAGATGAATTAATCAACTTTACACGTAAAATGCGTGGGTTTTTTTACAATAATACTTACTTAAAACAAAAAAAACTACAAAAAAGTTATATTTCATATATGCGTTTCTGGTATTGCAGTGTAGCTATGTTATCAAATTATGGAATAAATAAAGAAGTTTATTCAAAGAGTCATTGCATAGCTATCAATTATTACTAATAACAGAAATATACAATACCAAATAAGCTACAAAGCTATCCCAGAATGAAAGTGTCACTAAGCATCATCTCTATGAATACAAGCCAATCTGCATATTGTCTCAACATTTCGTTTACCACGATGACATACAGTTCTCTTTTCTTACAGCGTATTGTCATTAGCATCCTCATCCTAAAGTTAAGCTAAGTCAAAACACTAAACATATACAATATATCAGACTTTTAAGACACTGTTTCATCCAAAAACTGCAGTAATTTTTCCCTTCAATTCCACTTCAATAACCAAAGTTTTGTAAATATTGTTTCTACAATCATTTCTTGAAATTGATTATTTTTACATTGAAACTCGTAAGCATCAAGATAAACAATATGTTACGAGTAATAAGTACTGAAGAGCCATCTTTACTTTTATGATTAATAATTATAAAAGCTAAATCAGTGCGATCGCGAGAAGCCTGGAGCTCGGATATAGTTGAACTAAGCTATCAGTCGATAAAAAAATAATTCTGTAGTAAAAGGACTATAAATACCGCTGTCTGCTGATGCTAAACTAGATAAAGTAAAAGTGGCATTCATTCTCAAACTGGAAAAATGTACTTTCATCTCTATCCAACTAGCGTATAACTCAGATTCTTGCTGATTTTTTAAACGATGGCGCAGGAAAAGTTCTAAAGGAATGTTTTTGTTGTAACTATTTGCAACAATTGAAACAAAACCAAATACTTGAAAGAATCACGCGATATTCTTATTATTTATTGATTGTTTGTTTGTTTGAATGGTGTTTTAACGCCACTTTCATCAATTTTTCAGCTATTTCATGGCGTCCAGATTTTATTGGGGGAGGAAGCCGGAGTACCCGGAGAGAACCCCCGACCTGCGGTAGGAAAACTGGCAATCCTTGTCAATTCAGATTGGAGTCGAGTACACTCTGCCTGCAGTGAGAATCGAACCCGCAATCTCAGTGTTGACAGACCACGTGATCAATAGTAAACGAACTACCTTGACCACTCGGCCACCAAGGCCCCTAGTATTTATTGACAAAGTTTAAATACATATATACAAGACTAAAAGATCATGCAACGATACAAATGACATTGTTTCTTGTCAAAACTATAGACACAGACTGACCAATGAATGGCCTTAGTCATTGAGTTTTAATATAAATAATTGACGTAAACAAATCATAACATATTGATTTTGATTATTTTCACTCCAACTGAACCCAAAACTTCTAGATATATTGCTTCCCCGTCGGCCACCCGCGGACGCGCTGTTACTTGGCTTTGCTCAAATATTCCACCAAGATGTAATCAAAATTACCAAGGTGACAAATTCATTACGCCAGACTAGCGTTTCGTCTATCCAAGACTCATCAGTGACGTTTAACTCTAAAATGTTTCATATTTTTTCATCGGGAGATGGAATAATATAAATTCACTCGGATCGTGTAAATACACAATACATGCTGTTTAAAATATTATATAAAGGGTCTTAAGAAAGCTACCAAACAAGTACACGTATTTAGTATCGGATCGACAAATATTTTTTAACTCCAACTGAACCCAAATCTTCTATATATATTGCTTCCCTTTATAAATATATAATATATCTATCCACCAGATTTCTGAACCATCAAAAATACAGGGTTAATATTTAATATGTATATATACGTCGACAAATTAAGCCCAATACTGTTAGAATTAGACTTCTAACACTGTCAAATGTTTTCTTACCCTCAGAGGAATTTGAACTCATACTGTTGTGACACTGTGGCACAGATTCGCCTGCACTATGTCAAGCGGTCTGGACCCCTTGTTCAAATCCGCTATATAAAAAAAACATTAGCTTCATTAACCGGGGTGAATCGTAGACATAGACATATTACATGTGTACTAGCGGGTGACGATGGAATTTTCGTAACCAATACGTATTAATCTGACAGTATTTAAATTCAGCATTTTTTTATATATAATATAGGATGACTAAGTTACTCGTCATACAGTCACAGTAAGTAACTTATATACAAACGCCTAAGTATTGTGACAACTATAATATGTCTATCCAGCGGATTTAAATAAATACAGGGTTAATATCTTATACATACGTCTACAATTAAGACCAAAACTGTTAGAATTAGATTTTTAACACTGTCAAATGTTTGCTTACTTTTAATGGGATTTGAACTCCGTTGTGCCACTGCGGCACCAATTCGCTAAATGAAAAAAATTACCTTCATCGACCGGGTTGAATCCTAGACGTAGACATAGTACATGTGTACTAGCGTGTGTAGATGGAATTTACGTAACCAATACGTATTTAACTTTATATGTACACAGTCTTTGACAATATTTCAAATGATTTCATCCTAAAGTGTTGAGCTTTAAATCATTGACATTATTTGTCAACAGATGTTTACACTTTCATAAAACAGACAGCAAAATTACTTTCATGCACAAAACTTGATTAGAAATTCTATACGTGATAGTTATGTATACCAATATTACAAGCGAATTTGAATCAATAACAGGAATTTCATTGAATATATCTTAAGACATTAAATATGCTTGAAATTTTCGTCCCTTTATAATATCCGAAACGCAAACGAAGTCAAGCAAATAAGATGATCACAGTCTTATTTCCCAAAACTTACTTAAATTTTTCATTATTTTAAAAAATTACACATTTTTGTATCTATGTACTGCGAACAATCTGATATAATGTGTTTTTCCGATTTCTATTCAATTTTGTCTAAAAAAGAATAATGAGTGTTTTCTAAAAAAAACTTGGGTCTAAATACTTGTCTGATATCTATCTTTTAAACATTAAACATAGCAGCCAAAACACAAATTATTACTTTTTTAGCTTTCCAACAGTACCAAATTTCGTTTTTCATGAAGTTTCATTGTCATCTTTGTCAGAAGACCTTCCAAACGTTTTTATTTGAATGTACATTTTCTACAGTTACATGATAATTAAAAATGTTAATTTCTTCTGTGAAAAAAAACCTAGGCAACCTGATTTCTTCTAAACGAAAAGATATATCTCTAGGTAACATAATTTTTAGAAGATGATATCGTAGCTAAAATTGCTTTTGTGGATTCATCTTAAAATATTGCCCCCCCCCCCCCCCCTAAAAAGAGAAGAAATTTTTTTTAATTTATATTAATTTATCAAGTTTTAAATAATTTGATGTTAATAAAAAATTTATTTTCAGAGCCTGCTATCCAAAGGGGATAAAAACCCTTTCCTCCTGGTTCATATTTTTTGTTATATTGCAAGAAGCATTGAAATAAATCTGTTTATATATACAACTGTAAAGCAAAATTTTCCCTTAATCAAAAAATTGTGTTGTAACCTTGAGTTTGTTTGTTTGAATGGGGTTTAACACCACTTTCAGCTTATCATGTCGTCTTTATTAGAATTGGAACCCGGAGCATCCGGTGGAAACCTCGACCTTCGGCAGGAAAACTATCAATCTTTGTCAAGTAAAGGTGGAGTTAAACACACCCTGCCTGCAATATCCCTACCACACGCAACCTCGGTGTTGACCAGTACAAGTAGATGATTACCTTAACAACTCAGCGGCCGAGGCTCCAATAATTTTGTCTTTTCTTCTCGTTTGAAGAAAAAAATGGGCATGCTGTTTTGAGCCTTGTGTGGTTTCCATCAAAGAATAACATGATATACTGGGATACTATTGTGTTGTATGCATAATTCTTATTTTCGAAAAACCAATCAAAGTGGAATGGAGTTCCACAGTAAATTAATTGACAATTTAATAATGCAGGTACAAAATCAATCCGTTACTGCTCAACTGTTGCATACAACAACGTATTTTTTAAATTGATTATCTGTATAATGTTTTGTTGTTTTTTCTGGTAGATAAGACTGAAAATAGCCGCAACGTAGCGATTCGTCAGTAAACACAATTTTGTTATACTGGCACTATAATACAACAAAACTGGTACAATAAAACATGATTTATCTGTTTACATATATATTCAATGTGTACATCTACAGCATCGAAATAGCGGGTCCTCGTTGGCCGAGTGGTGAAGGTAGTTCTTGAACTATTGATTACGTGGTCTGTCAACACTGAGATTGCGGGTTCGAATCTCACTGAGGGGAAGGTTGTACTCGACTCCAATCTTAATTGACATGGATTGCCAGTTATTCTACCGAAGGTCGGGGATTTTCTCTGGTGTTCCGTCTTTCTCCTCCAATCAAAAAAATGGACGCCATGATATAGCTGAAAAACTGTTGAAAATGACGGTAACCTACATTCAAGCAAACAAATAAAAACAAACTTCAATGATGTTGACATTTCCAATATGTAGATGGTCTTAAATTGGCAACATAAATAAAAGCTCTAAATTACGTAAATGATTTTGCCTTCCAATAGTTTTGGTTTTACTGACAGTAATGAGTTACAATCAGACGAAAGAAATATCCAATTAAGTAAAATGGTATTCCCTTAGAATCTTCAAGAAATGATTTTAAAAGTATACAATAATATGCGAGACTTTATTTCGTTAATCCCACCCACCGCCTTCTACGCGCAACCAAAAGAAAAACAAAAAATATATTTCATTGCATAGTTAAGTTTAAATGAATATATGCCTAATAAAACTTGTTAACTTTGCAAAGGCATTATTTTCCGGCACGCAAAGAAACATTTATTACATTTCGTCCTAAAATAAATTGTTCATTTGTTTTCGTTGTCACTATCCTCATAAGGAGGATCTAGTTATATGTGTACAGATTTAAAGGTAATCAACTTGAAGAAAAGTTATTATTTGTCTTCTTAAATCTTGTCACGTGAAGAACTAGACAGACTTCTGCAATAAGGACGTTTGTACCAGTAATCTAAGGAGACTTTTTTTATTTTAGTATGTTTCTAACATTGAATGGCATTTATCTAGGACAAACATACAATAAACATCAAAATCCTTCACAACATGGAATTCAATCAATAATTTCTACATACCTTAGCCACTTTGCTAAAGAGGCGTTTAACAGAAACCATCTTAAATAAATTGGTAATATAATCCAAACGTTATGCGTTTACTATCCTTGTTCTATAGTTTGACCATCCTCTTTACTATTTGTTATTTACACTCAAAGGAAGTTTTGAGATAATAACTCTACTAACGGACAATAGTTAATTGGTTGCTTTAATTAAACATATACTACACTAATAAGTAGCCTTGCTGTGTACAGAACAATAAAATCGACCACAATAGGACATAAAAAAATGTCTAAACAAATTTTATTTCCTCAAATCCTAGATACTAATTAATTTGATAGAAAACATTGATTATCGGTAACATATATACATATATATTTTAAAATCCACATAATAGAATTAGCAACAATAAAAATGTTTGTTTTCCACGACCGGCTTCATCTCTTCCGAGATCTTCAAAGTGGATGTTTTGTATACAATTGACGTCGTTATCAGTAACGTGACGTTACAATGGTCCATAGATACTGACGCCGTCAGGTATGGTTAAAATCCGGAACGGAACTGTTGAGACGTGGCCGATATTTATGGATGAATTGTTCTTTATTTATACGAAAAACAACATTCCGTACAATTTAGCGAGAAGAATTTGCACAATTGTCTCAAACACCAACACCAGAGACGAAAGATTAAAAGAATTAAAAAGTATTCTCTTAAAACGAAAATTTCCTACCACACTGATAGACACGGGAATTGAAAAAGCAAAGCAAATTAGTACTCAAGAACTAAAACTTGTAAGAAGTAAAACTGAAGAAAAGGTCATCCCATTCAACATTTAACCCAAAGAATGCTGAAATTTTTACACACATTTACCAAAATTTACCAATTTTAAATACAGACGAGAAAATGAAGAAAATCATAGAGAATAATGCTATCATCAAGAGTAAAAGACAGTCGAAATCTCTAAAAAAACATTTTGACATCAGCAAAATTACCGCAGGAAAACTTAGTCAGGAAAGTTATTAAGTGCAATAGACCAAATTGTGGAGTTTGTGCATATTTAATGGAAGGATCAGAATTCCAGTTCAAAAATGGAAAAGTTTTTAAAATAAAAAATAATTTTACTTGTTCATCTAGCAATTTAATTTACGTCATCACATGTAAAGGATGTAAAGAAAATTATATAGGACAAACCGGCATGACATTACGCCATCGCATGACTGTACATCGGCAACAAATTCGTGATGTCAATACTAGACAAATAACACTAAGCGAGCATATTGAATTGTGTGCCGGTCATTCTTTACCTAATTTTTCTATTTTCCCATTTTATAAATGTTCAGACTCTACGACAGAAGAACAACGTATAAATAAAGAACAACAATTCATCCATAAATATCGGCCACGTCTCAACAGTTCCGTTCCGGATTTTAACCACACCTGACGGCGTCAGTATCTATGGACCATTGTAACGTCACGTTACCGATAACGACGTCAATTGTATACAAAACATCCACTTTGAAGATCTCGGAAGAGATGAAACCGGTCGTGGAAAACGAACATTTTTATTGTTGCTAATTCTATTATGTGGATTTTAAAATATATTGTGACATTCATTTCCGGATTTATATTTTCTTTATATACTTTTCTTGTATAGTTTTACTGACAAACTATTTACATATATATATATATATATATATATATATATTTTCAAATAAAAGTCCAATATAACTAGAATTTCTGCATTCTTTAATTCACTAGTACTTTCATGCCTTCCAGCAATCTTCAGGTGAATATATATATATATATATATACTTCTACAAATTAAGCCCAACACTGTTTGAATTAGATTTTTAACACTATCAAATTTTTGTTTACCCTCAGCGGGATTCGAACTCACACCGTTGTGACACTGTGGCACCAAATCGCCTGCACTATGTCCAGCGGTCTAGACCCCTCGGCCAAATCCGCTATATGAAAATATAGCTTCATTAACCGGGGTGAAACGTAGACATAGACATAGTACATGTGTACTAGCGTGTGACGATGGAATTTTCGTAACCAATACATATTAATTTGACAGTAATCTAATTCAGCATTTTTGTATATATTATATAGGATGACAAAGTTACTTGTCATTCAGTCTCACAGTAAGTAAATTATATACAAACGTCTAAGTATTGTGTGTGAGTTTGATTCCCGCTGAGGGTAAACAAAAATTTGACAGTGTTAAAAATCTAATTCAAACAGTGTTGGGCTTAATTTGTAGAAGTATATATATATATATATATATATATATATATATATATATATATATATATATATATATATATATATATATATATATATATATATATATATATATATATATATATATATATATTCACCTGAAGATCACATCTGGATACTACAAAATCAGGAGAGAAAAGTCCTATAATAGGCGAACAAATCCTACGCGCAATTTGTAACTAAGTATAGTGAAGTATCTCTTTTGGCTAAGGAGAATATCTGCACATAACAGAATGCAAAAAAGTGAAGCATAATTTAACCATCACAAACGACTAAATTAATTATCTTGTTTTACGATGTATTTTAGCAACATTTTATGCTTGTTTTTAAAGGTTTTTATCTTTCAATACTTTTGTAGCTGTTTATCATGACGCTCGTGGTATTATTCAGTTTGAAATTGGAGATGTTGCCAAATTGCCAGTGAAAATTCGCGCCCTTCGTAACAAACAATACCAATACTTTTTTGAGTCGACGTACAGTGTCTGAAGTTACGCTCGCAACATCAATATTGACATGCTGGTATCAATAATGGAGGTCTTCATACCTTGCACACTTTGCGAAAGAGTTTTACAGAAACCATCCTTAATAAATGGATAATCTAATCCATAAGTCATTAGTTCACTATCAACGTTCCATTGTTTGATCATCCTTTATTTACTATTCGTCTTTTTCACACAAAGGAGTTTTGTAGGTAAATTCTCGTATAACGGAAATATTAGTTGCTTTAATTAAACGTATACTAAAATATTCATTCCGGGCTCTAAGTATAATAAAAACATGTTTACATTTGCGAGACTAAATATATTCTAAAAATCATTCACACGGTTCAGACATACAGGATTTAGTTGTCAAAAGTAATTAATGTCCAGAGCGATGAGGAAAACAGATATTTACACAAGGTCATACTCATACATTACATCTCTTCCTTTCTTTAAAGTAATTAACTTTCTCTAATTTTGACGTAATATTTCAACCGCTTGACCGGTGTGGAAAAAATATTTCTCGTCACTAGTGAATTTGTTTTTCTCAGCATTTAATTTGGTTAAAAATAATAACGTCACAAAAAGAACTCATGACGTCATAAACAAAACACCTTCCATTTACCGCGTATTCAAGTCATGAACGTAAAATTGGGGTTGGGAGAATTTGTACTTCGTTTCGCAAATTTACTACGTTTTAAAATTAGAGAAACAGAATCTTACATTACTCTTGGATTATTGGGTTTCTCCAATCTGGATAGTTAAATTATGGAAATTTAAGTCCTCGCCAAGGCTCGGACTTAAAATTCCATAATTTAACTATCTCGATTGGAGAAATCTGATAATCCACTCGTACCAATGTAAGATACTATATTTAGCTAACGGATTTGTTACATATGATTTGTTTAAGCTCTACTAGATATTTACTGTTCATTAGAAAAATGATTTCAAGAATTAAATGTAATCAAAAATGTTAAAACTATTATTCACATTCACTCTATCCATTAAAACTTAGTCCTAACAAAGGGTTCTTATTCCTCACTCCTAAACAGATGTGGCTTGACATGTGTTGTGTTCCGGTAGTACGTTTGTCCATCTCTCGTTAACCTAACTTGTGTCCCTCTTTGGTCACGTACAACAATCACCACGAATAAGTATTCACCTCCTGGGTACGGTCCTAATAAGTCTATGCCTAATCGTTCCCATTTTTGTTGCGGTAGTTGAGACGGTTGTAAAGGCGGTGGTCGTGACGGATTCTGTACTATTTGACAAGCATGACAAGTCGCAATAAGACTTTCTACGTCTCGAGCAATTCCTGCCCACCATACTTTTTCTCTTAACAGTTGTTTTGTTTTTACTATTCCTAAGTGCGATTCATGTGCGATTGACAGGACGCGTGCCTGTGATAATTTCGGAATAATTAATTGTGTTCCTCTCAGTAGAATGTCGTCTTTTACTGATAATTCATTTCTCACTTTTCTATAGAGTTTCAATTCTTCATTATTAGGCCATTTATCACTTTCTATAGCTGTGATAATCTCCCTAATTGTTTTATCTTAAGCAGACTCGGCCTTGATTTCGGACAAAGTAATTGCTCTTGGTGCATTATGTTCTGTTAAATAGTTGATGAAATGTTCTACTTTTTCACCTGCATCGTTACCAGTTTCTTTGAACTCATCGGGGAATGTGAAAATACATCAGCGGCATTCAGTTTTCTTGACCTGTAAATCACTTTAAATTTGTAAGATAACAAATTGTGTAGCCACCGTTTTTTCTAGTTCGTGGGGGGGGGTTCATGTTTTGCCGTAAATATAGTTTCCAACGGTTTGTGATAAGTAGTGACAGTGAAATCAGTCCCATACAAATAGACATGAAATCGTATTATACTCTAGTAAATTGCCAATGATTCACATTCAATTTGTGAATATCTACGTTTGGTTCAGAGTTCTACTTGCATACGCCGCAACGGGTCGAAATTCTCCATCCTTCTGTTCAAATATCGTCCCTAGACCGAATGGACTAGCATCAACTATGAGACGTGTTTCGGATTCTGGGTTATAGAATGCCATTACTTGTGCGCTAGTCAATATACGTTTTAAAGAATCGAACGAAATTTGATGTGATTGTTCCCAACAAAATTCCTGATTCTTTCTAGTAATATTTCTAACAGGTTCTGATACTGTTGCGAAGTTAGGAATAAATTTTGAACAGCACGAGACGAGTCCTAAGAATGATTCAACTTCTTTTGCTTTTTTGGTTCCCCAGTCTTTGAAACGGCTTTGATCTTTGAATCTTGTGGTTTAAGACCATCTGCGGTAAGTGTATGACCAATAAATGATGATGTTCTCTTGTTGAATTTACACTTTTCTTTGCTAAGCGTAAGGTTTTTCTCTCGTAAACGTGTAAGTAATGCTTTGTCGTGAGTTTTCTGATTTTTCCCAAATACGATTTTATTATCTGAGATGTTTCGACAGCCTGGGATATCAAGAACAACCTGCTGAATTATTCTTTGGTAAATCTCTGGGGCCCATGAGATACCAAACATGAGCCTTTTGTTTCTATAAATACCATTATTAGTAACAAAAGTTGTAATTTCTCGCGTTTCTGGGTCCAATTCAATCTGATGAAAACCTTGTTTCAAATCGACTTTGCTAAATACTTTAGCGCCTTCATTTCTTCTATATTTGGCAACGGGAAGCGTTCACGCTCTGCTGCGGCATTTGCCCTACACATGTCTACACAAATACGGATGTCATTATTTTGTTTTGGTATAACAAGGGAAGATACCCATGGGGTAGGACATTCGACTCGTTCAATTAAATCTTACGCCATGAGGTCATTTAATTTTGCCTGTACTTGTTTTCTAATTTTGAATGGCATTTTTCTTGCTGGTTGTGAAATCGGTTTAACTTCAGTTGAAAGTCTTTAAGCTTTCCCATACCCACAAAACGATCAGAAAATTCTGTTAAAATAGCATCACAATTGTCAACTGAAAGTTCATTCACATTAATTCTCAAAATACCTAATTTTGTGGCGCATAGTTGTCCAATGAGTGCCTTGCATTTACGGTCAAAAACATGAAACTCAATTAAGTGGGTGGAGTCACTGATTGCCAATTTACGAAAGGTGGAGCCTAACAATTTGAGTGGCTTTGTAGACGCATATAAGACTAAATCTTAGTATTTGATGTCTTAAGAACTACTTTCGCCGTTTCGGCGATTTAACATCATTGTATGTCTGTTTACCAATACAATTTACGGTAGCGCCAGAATCAATCAAAATTTTAACTGGTTTGCCTTCAATTTCTACGTTTATATGAGGTGACGACAAATTATTAGTATTTACCCGGAATACATATTTATTTTCGCTTACATCATCCTCTGCGTGATAATCGATGAATCTGACTACGTGATTTTGAACGGGTTTTGTTCTGCACATTTTCGCGAAATGTCCAACTTTATTGCACACGTGGCAAGTAATATTGCTATATTTCCTGCATTCCTGTCCTGAGTGTCTTCTATTACCACAACGAGAACATGTTTTTACTCCCGGTCCTGACCTCGGAGCGAATTTCGGTTTGAGACGAGTAATAAATTGTTTATGTTTGCTTTGAACAGTATTTACAGTTTCTTGTTCTGATTTCTGTTCCATTTTTGATCCGTGCATCTCTGAAAGTTCCGATGCTCTAGCAATTTCTTGAACTTTCTGAAGTGTCAAGTCTTTTTCGGGCAATAACCTTTTGCATAATTCCTTTGACTTACACTTTTCAATCTCTTGGTCTCTTATCATGGCACAAGACACAGATAATTTCTTAAGGCGGATGATACAATTGTCCACCGTCTCGTGTTATTCTTGTCTCATTTTTCGAAATAGATGTCTCTCTAACGCACTGTTTTTGATTGGCGTGAAAGAGGCTGTTGACGCGTCTTTTGCGTCTTTGTACGACACCCCTACATCAATTTTCGAAAATGTCTTGCACCTCTTCACCTGCTAAATGCATTTGCAAAGCACGTTTCTGATCATCCTTAGAAACTCCTGTTGCCGTTAGATAATATTCAAATCCTTTAATGTACAGCTTCCAGGATCTCGCGATGTTAGTGTTCTCTCCTAACACCTTGAAAGGAGGAGGTGGCGGCAAATTTAATTTTGCTGCCATTTAATTATGTTATATCCGGAGAATAGACTGACTTTCTTAATTTAATCCAAGCACACTAGTTTAAATCAAAGATTCCAAATATTAAAGTATCCCATCCTCGTCGCCATTGAAAACATATCCTGTATGTCTGAACCGTGTGAATGATTTTAGAATAGAATTAGTCTCGCAAATGTAAACATGTTTTTATTATACTTAGGGCCCGGAATGAATATTTCAAAAGTGATTAATGTCCAGAGCGATAGATGATGAGGAAAACAGATGAGGTCACACTCATACATTACATGTACTAGATTGAAAAGAACAATCGACCACAATACTAAATAAAAAGGTAAAACACACATTATTTCCTCATATTCTAAAAGTCTAAATATTATTCATTTCATAGATTTTAATACATTGATCGTCGGTAAGATGACAAAAGGAAGGTTTGTAAAACATTGAACATGGGCATTTGCAACAATTAGAATTCCCCAGTTTCATGTCAAACATAAACTACCCCAAAAATGAATATGCAATTTTATGGAAATTTATGGGAATGCATAACACAGCGGTGTGTATAGGGCAAAAAATGTCAACTACACAGTTTAGAGCAATTAATTGTGTAAAAAATGAAACATGGAGATTTTACCATTATAAGAACATAGTTTCAGAGCGATTTTCAAACCACGAGTAGTTTAAAAGATTGATCAAACGAGTCACTCAAAACGTTCCTTGGACTGTGGTGTTACGCAACTACAAGCAGTTTTGTGGATATATAATGAGGTCAAGTTTCTATTGGGGACAACGCAGCAGTAGGCTGTGGAAAGTCCATGGGTTGTTTAAAAGAGTGATCAAACGAGTCACTCATTATTCTTACCGTAATGTATTTTCATTTAAAAAAGTAAATTATAATGGAATTCAAACAATATCCATGGTTTAATTTACTAGATTCTAGTCTATTTTGTTAATTTTGTTAGTTTATTTGCTGTCACTGTCATCAACAATTACATCTTGTGTTATAGCCAATCTCTACACATACGGGATAGTTATAGTGTTTTACATACGGTTTGTATGGATTCTGTTGCAATGCGACATTAATAAAGGTAAACAGCTTAAGCCGTCTGCATCTGCATAAGACTTCCGTGAACTAAATAATGGACGTAAAAGTTGTTAACTGATAGTGATCGGTAACCGGTAGCATCTAAGTTTGCACGTTTTAAAACATAAATAACATAACTATTGTCCGTCATGATCGTAAACGGGATCCATGCAGGTAATCCTTAAACTTGTCCACAACGGTCCATTTCAACGTCACATAATCACTCTTGTGTGTTGCATAATTCCCCCAGCCTTGACAATCTCCAACTTGCATAACTGATGACTGGTTTCCCCTAAACTGCGTCCACATCATCTTATGAGGCATCAGTACACGTATCCGAATAGGCAAGAATTTCTGTTGTAATTAATTTTCGTTCAGCATTTGAAAAGTTTTTCTAAGTCTTTTCGCCTCTGCCATACTGCTTGATTTTAGTTTTATTTTTCTGCTTTGTTTCCGTTGATGGCTTGATATTTTATGAACTGTCCAAGAAAACTTAGAATTTGGCGAATGACGTGTTATTTATTTTTGCCGTTATGTAACATCTTTATACTTTATAACTTTATACATATTTTATTTTTCTTTTGAAAAAAATTACTTTATCCAGGTGCAAGCATTACATTGGCTTTTCTGATTTAATCAAAGACTAATTTAAAGTTCCTTAAATGTTCTTGTTACCAAATATATTAATATCGTCAATAAATATGCATCATATTTTTTAAGTTGTAATCTCCAAGTATCTCTTCCAATTATCTCTCGTATGAAGGAAAGAAATTTGTTTACCCAAAAGGTAACCGATTATACTAATAAAATCATGTGTGCCTGTAAATGCTGTTTTATTCTTTGTTTTCCAGTCGATAATACCCAGATTTCATGTCCACTCTCAAAAAGTAAACACAATTAAACAAACAAATTGTTCCTTGATTTTAGGTATAACGTTACTATCCTACTGTTTGTTGGTGTTAAATTGACGATCATCCAAACAGAATCACAAAGATCTACCTTTCGTCGTTACTTTTATTATATTTATTTTTTTTTTGTTTGAATTTTTGTTTTAATATCGTTTTAATGCCACTTTCAGCAATCTTTCAGTTATATCATGGCGTCCAGTTTTTATTGGGTGAGGAAGCCGGAGTACCCGGAGAAAACCCCCGACCTGCGGTCGGAAAACTGGCAATCCTTGTAAATTAAGATTGGAGTCAAGTACATCCTGCCCGCAACCTCAGTGTTGAAAGACCACGATGTAGACGAACTACCTTAACCACTCGCAACCGTAACCCCAGTACTACTTTTGAGGAACTATCTCCTTCTGCAAAATATCCTTGAATGAATTGTTGAGATCATTTCCTTGCTGAAACTCTTAGCACTGGGTAGGATAGAAATATTATGATGCATTCTGAAAAAATACTGTCTACTGTTCCTTAAGTTTTCCAATAATAACGTCTAAAATATTTGTTCCTAGCAAAAGTGTAGTCTGGTATCCTGACTTAATATTTTCTTAATATAGTCCATAAGCGGACTTCCGGTTCGAACATAAAGTCATGTCACCAGCAATGAATCCCGTAAAATTTTCACCGGTTTGCAACATTCAAAATACCTCAAAATTTACGCGAGTATTAACTCTAACTGACGTAATTACCGATAAAAAGACATTATTGCGCAATCAAATTCAAATGAAAAATACAATTTATTAAAATAATGCTTATGTAAAAGTCGGAAAACAAGAACAAGGTATCTACTCTATTTAAATTGTATTCTGACAGACATTTTTGACGGAACAAAAGGCGCGAACGGTTAACTAAAACATGCCGTTTTGAACAACCAACCAAACTGAGTAGAAGACTGCTGGTAACCTGGTGTTATATTTTAAAGTGAAGCTTGCGTAAATGAAAACTATTGCACCAGAGGACCAGGTTTAGCAAAGGTTATACTACTTGGTTGTATTGGCTATCAGGTTAGGCTACTATTGGTTGTATTGGCTATCAGGTTAGGCTACTCTTGGTTGTATTGGCTATCAGGTTAGGCTACTACTTGGTTGTATTGGCTATCAGGTTAGGCTACTCTTGGTTGTATTGGCTATCAGGTTAGGCTACTCTTGGTTGTATTGGCTATCAGGTTAGGCTACTACTTGGTTGTATTGGCTATCAGGTTAGGCTACTATTGGTTGTATTGGCTATCAGGTTAGGCTACTACTTGGTTGTATTGGCTATCAGGTTAGGCTACTCTTGGTTGTATTGGCTATCAGGTTAGGCTACTCTTGGTTGTATTGGCTATCAGGTTAGGCTACTATTGGTTGTATTGGCTATCAGGTTAGGCTACTCTTGGTTGTATTGGCTATCAGGTTAGGCTACTACTTGGTTGTATTGGCTATCAGGTTAGGCTACTCTTGGTTGTATTGGCTATCAGGTTAGGCTACTCTTGGTTGTATTGGCTATCAGGTTAGGCTACTACTTGGTTGTATTGGCTATCAGGTTAGGCTACTACTTGGTTGTATTGGCTATCAGGTTAGGCTACTACTTGGTTGTATTGGCTATCAGGTTAGGCTACTACTTGGTTGTATTGGCTATCAGGTTAGGCTACTCTTGGTTGTATTGGCTATCAGGTTAGGCTACTCTTGGTTGTATTGGCTATCAGGTTAGGCTACTACTTGGTTGTATTGGCTATCAGGTTAGGCTACTCTTGGTTGTATTGGCTATCAGGTTAGGCTACTCTTGGTTGTATTGGCTATCAGGTTAGGCTACTACTTGGTTGTATTGGCTATCAGGTTAGGCTACTCTTGGTTGTATTGGCTATCAGGTTAGGCTACTACTTGGTTGTATTGGCTATCAGGTTAGGCTACTCTTGGTTGTATTGGCTATCAGGTTAGGCTACTCTTGGTTGTATTGGCTATCAGGTTAGGCTACTACTTGGTTGTATTGGCTATCAGGTTAGGCTACTCTTGGTTGTATTGGCTATCAGGTTAGGCTACTACTTGGTTGTATTGGCTATCAGGTTAGGCTACTCTTGGTTGTATTGGCTATCAGGTTAGGCTACTCTTGGTTGTATTGGCTATCAGGTTAGGCTACTACTTGGTTGTATTGGCTATCAGGTTAGGCTACTATTGGTTGTATTGGCTATCATGTTAGGCTACTCTTGGTTGTATTGGCTATCAGGTTAGGCTACTCTTGGTTGTATTGGCTATCAGGTTAGGCTACTCTTGGTTGTATTGGCTATCAGGTTAGGCTACTCTTGGATACTTGGGATTAATGTTGGTTTTTGGAATGAAGATAAAGTCTTCTATAAAGCCCTTTATTTAGGAAGGTAATCCACCTGCTGTATCTATAATGAATCTGACAGTTGCTACTAAGACAGACAGTGCAATAGTTGAGACAGTTAAACCAATCAAACAATTTTATATTCTCATTCCTTTTCAAATCAAATCTGTTTCAGTAGAATTGTCTTAAAGTCCAGGTGGTATCATTTAATTATTCCTAATAGTGTAAGCATGTGACAAATTGTTCCTCATGCCTAGAATTGGCTCTTGTCTGGGGCTTCCTCGAGTATAAAGGTCATCGTTGCTGGTATAGATGTAGTCGACACCTTATTTGCAAGGGAATGTACTGCCCGTACCCTTTGCTTCGCTCTTTCTAGATTGTTGCTGTGTTTATGATTCTTACTCGATTGGTTGGGTTGATTTATCTTGTTGACGGTAATGATTACTGTTGCGGTTTGGATAAAAAATTTGACTTTTATTGTTGGTGCCTCTACAATAACCTCTGGTATTCATTTCTACTGTATGCTGCTGGTATACTCCTTTAGCGAGTGTATCTGTTGTGTCCGATGATTAGTCACCCATTTAAGATCTCCGTATTTAGAATTAGTATACATGTATTAGTATTTTTGTAACAAAACAAACTAAAAATCTCAATAGATCAGATGAAAATATATATTGACTTAGCTTCATCTTGATAAATCCATATATCCATATATACCGTAGGGTACGGTCCTAACATAACATACCTGTCAAATTCAAGAGCAGATAGTTTGACTTTGTTTTCTTTAAAAACGTGATTAACGTGTTCGAGGGTATACTTGACCCATTATTGGATTATTTTTTCTTCATACTTCATTTGACAACTTTGATTTCTGTGAACAGTTTTGTCCAATAATAATTTGTTGACAATCGGTTTCATTATATCATAGTTTTGTTTGATCGGCCGTATCGTCAATTTATTTGCTGATAACGAGCTCTGTTGCAACGACACACATTTGATATTTTTAAAAATTCTACTAAACTTCGGTTTTGATTCGGTTAAATAATTTTATACCGCTACTATAGTTCTAACACTAAAACGAATCAATCTTGAAACAATAAAGACTAGTAAAACAGTGTGTAGATGCCAACACAAATGTCTCCTAAATAAAGCCCCAGCTTTGTTAGAAAATTTAAAAGATTGGAAGAACTTCAGGTCAGACACCAACATACTCTCAAAGTTTTGCGTTGATTATATATTGAATCTTTAAAAAAAACAAGCGGACAAGATTAAAATGGAAAGAAAAAACAGAAATTAAGAACAATATGTTTCCAAAACTGGCATAAAAACGCACACATACCACACAAGCATAATATATGCATTTGACAATAAAGCCATTATTGCAATGTAAGTGTTTTTAGCTATCTTAACTAGTTGATAACAATAAAATATTTCCATTTGTTGGTTAAGCTTGCTTATCATTTTGTCTATTTTTTATGAATCGCATGCTTATGCAAGTTCTTCTCAGTAAAGAGCGTCACTGAGACTTTATACTGTCATAATTTTATAAGACAATATCTCTCAGTTCATGGGTAAATCTTGGAATATAATAATATTGTACAACTCCTCGACAATCGTAAATGAATTGATATTCTACGAAATTAACCGAATGAAACAAGTGACAATTTTATGTGCTATTTTCTTACCCTGGCGGTTGGTTATCTGTCTATCTGCCTGGCACGTAGTTCGATGTAAGCATACAATAAATTATAATAATAATTCATAAACTCTGACATTTTGTAGCTGCTCCAATATGCTTAATAATTTGTTATCTTGGGATCAGCATGGCAGATTTCACACACGTTACATACTATAGTCCCGTCTAAGCTTTCCTTTTGAATACAGAACAGTCCAACACGAGAGTCATCACTGTGAAAAAACCAATTCGAAAGAGATGGACCAACGGGCGAAAATTTAGGGTCTGAAAATTTAGTCTTTTGTAGCGTCTACAATGAGCCTACTCTTATTAACATTTACAAAAGGGTCTTTATCGTGTATCAAGCTTGGCCTACTTCCAACACGTTAACAAATGTGGTCCTCGGTCATGCTTTTCGTGTTATAACCTGACATCCTCTTACGACAGGGCATCCTAATCAGCCACATCTGGACGGGCTGGCAAGCTCTGTGGGTACAGCACTGCGATAGTCGATTCATGTTTTTTCATATGACTTGAGAAGATTCCAACAAGAAGGCATGTTTAATCTGTCACATGTGAAGCTCTAGGCTTGCTCATATTTGATTCAAGTTGAGTAACAATACTGCAGCTATAACGAGAATAAGTTGAATAATTAACGACCAATTTTGCTCATTTGGTAAATAGGATGAACGAACTCCTAAAACAGTTTAAACTTTTGTACTGAACATTTGGTCTACTTTTTTCAATTCTGTGACAAACTAGTCCGTTTCCGTCTGCCGCTGAGACCAACGCAAAAAAAAAGCGTTGGACGGCAGATGATTCTCGAACTAGTGACAAAAATTGTATTTTCTTATTCATTATTCATGTGCTTAATTTTGTACCGATGCTTGTTATTTTTGCTGAGATTTTTCAAATAAAAACACTTTTAATACAGGATATAGCTAAAAAGTATTTGGTCATTTGTGTATCGTTGTTGTTAATTATTTCACTTCCGTGACCAGTAAACCTATTAATTAAGATATTTCCCGCTCACTTTGATTATTTGTCTTTTTTCCGCATACTTTCAAGCATTGCGTGTTGAATTAGATAATCCTGGACAGCAATTGATTACAACATTTCCATTGCAAGATATATACAAGTTTAAGTAAAACTCTCAATAGGCCGGTTGTGTAAAAAAGTAAAACATCCGGTGAGTTAAAAAATGAGATATTAATTTATCAGTTGTTATGCAACATGAACATTGCGTAACTGTTGATTTAAACATATCATTAGCCAAACCTTTCACTGGATGTCTGCCGCAGTACTTAATGGCAGATAAAATAGACTGCGTCCTAAATATAGTAAAGTATATACTGACCGATGTTGCTATATCAGCAATTTGTGTAGTGAAGTATATACTGATCACATTATTAAAATCTTTTGGATCTCCTAACATATTCAAACACTTCTTTAAAAATACTATCTCTTTCACACGAAAGTTCTAAAATTGCCACAAGTAAGCGTATGTAAATTAATATTAGTTCTATAGACATTTACAAAAATGGTTTGCATCTCCGACACAAATACCACATGTGGAATATGAATTAGACATGAGATATTTGATCTATATAAATCGCAATTAAGAAAGGATGCTGAGCATCTCAACTGTGTTCATATTATATTTTAATTTTTGGGGACTATATGCATAGGTACTTCCGCAAAACATAATCTTTTTGAAGGGCCAAATAGAATTAACATTTCTTATATTAGAATCAATTCTATTCCATGGCCTAATTGTTGCCGAAATAAATGATTAATTAGTGAGGGAAAGTCCGCCAAAGATTCCCAACACATTTCGGAATATGTTTATAATCTGGTAAATATAGGCAATACTTTTTCTCAGAACGTTCAAATGCTTCTTAACATTTATTGTAATATTATAAATATGTGTATTCCATTTAGTATCATTACTACATGTAACCCCTAAGTGTTGATGACAGTTGACAATCGTGATTGTTTCGCCATTCAATATAAATTTAATGTAAGGGATTTCAGCACTTGATTAAAAAAGATTTCGGTTTTATCAGTATTAAATGACATGCGTTTTGACCATTTATCTAACTCCCAAAGACCCCAATCAATCATAGCCTCGATTTGTTCTTGGTCTTGATCTGAGAAGTGTCGTCAGCAAAGAACCTACATAGTGAGGTAAATTTTTCGTTTATATCATTAATACGGATGATAAATAGCAAGGATCCTAATACAGATCCCTGTGGTACACTGGTAAATATACCACATAATGGCGACGATACTGTGTTAATGCTAATTTTTTGTCTCTTCTATTCAAGTCCATCATGCCGAACTTTATCGAATGTCCAATTACAAAATACAAAGCCGTTAATTTCTCTCATCTTCAAAGAATAGGATAGGTATGAACGTGTGTATGTATGATTCTTTCAATGACATTACAAACACAGTTAATAAGGGTTTTAGGTCGATAATTTGTGGGTAACGAATGGTCTCCTTTAAACCAAATTTGTATTACATTTGCAATTTCCAAATCTGAAGGAAATGTGCACTGTTGTAGAGATCTATCAAACAATATTAGAAAGGAATTGCTGGACAACATGTCGTGTCTAATTATGTCTGGACCCGAAGCTTTATTTGGCTTCAAAGTTTATCTGACACCAACTCTTTCACTTGTTTCTATGTAGACAATTTTTTTTTCATTATCAAAGTTAGGAATGACAGCATTTATGTCATTCTCTTATAGAATATTACTTTAAAATCATACACCGAAGCGGTGAAATATTTGAAGATCCTTTTTTCGACTTTATCTTGTTTTTGCTTTGTTTGAACGGTGTTTAACGCCACTTTCAGTCATTTTTCAGGTGTAAATGTCCAGTTTTTATGGGTAGGAAGCCGGAGTACCAGGATATAACCCCCACCTTCGGTAAGAAATTTGCAATCCATCTAATTAAGATTGTAGTCGAGCGCACCCTGCCGCAGTGACTCGACCACGCAATCTCAGTTTTTAGAGACCATGCGATCAAAAGAAAAAAAGAAAAAGAATACTGTACAAAACTGGACGATTGTGATCAGAAAAGTGGTATCTTTTTATAAATTATCAATGGAGAATTACTCAGGTCAAGGTCAATTTATGTAGTTATATGACCAGACGAGAAGACTTTACCTAATTTATAAGTAAAAGACAAATATAGTAAGATATCATTTTATTTAAAGGCATGTGTTGGGATATAAATAAAGGGATAAGTACTGATTACATTTATATTCTGTGTTCACATTTTTATAGAAACTTTTTTATATTACAAACATTTCAAAATTTGACGAAACTGTACATTATTGTTAATCATTTCCGTCGTTTTATCGTGGGGTAGAGTCCTTTTATTATCTTTACCGTGGGTTAGGGTCCTTTTATTTGCGTGGGGTCAAATTTCCTTTGATTTTTTGCAAATATTCGGTTTCTTGTTCAAAACGAGCCAATAGGTTCCTCTGCGAAACATTTCTCGGAAGTATATGAAGTTT
This sequence comes from Limnoperna fortunei, assembly GCA_944474755.1. Taxonomy (NCBI): domain Eukaryota; kingdom Metazoa; phylum Mollusca; class Bivalvia; order Mytilida; family Modiolidae; genus Limnoperna; species Limnoperna fortunei. The sequence continues at coordinate 63,164,124 of OX104123.1, forward strand.
TTAATCTTCCAATTTCTAATATACAGCTTACTTCAGCTTTACTGTTTTGACTTATTGTAGCAATTACATGTGAGCGATCAATGTCGTTGTCTGTAATAGTGTTATTATTAGTAGAAGTCAACCCGTCAGGTGACATCGATAGTTATTACGACGCAGTCGGTATATTTTCGAATTGTGACCTTTGAACTAAAAGACGCTTACCCTTGGTAACGTACTATAATTGAAGACAAACTTGCATTCTGAATGGACAAAAATAGTAAAAAATTCTGCGTTCGATCAATCTGCTATAATAGTGTACTCTGAAAAGTATCCCTATTCGCATTTCTCAATTATTATTCCAACAGACTGGTGTTTTAAAACAATTAGTAGTCGTAATTACACTTCAGAAAATGATTTTTAGGCCAAAGAATGTCATTTAGAACTGATTAACAATAATTAAATGATACAACCATATTTCGTGTATTTTTTCTTATTTCGTCCGGGGTAGAATTAGTATTTGCTTTGCTGACCATCTAATCTGTAAACAATCCTCACGCGTGTGATATATTTATGCAATATTTTCTTGATTTGACCGCCTGCACATGCACTCTCTCTCTCTCAATCGATCGTGAAATTATTGTCCTACAAATGATCCTACACAAAGGTATAATTAGGTCATTGGTAATTGTCGGAACACCAAATGACTTACATGGGACACAGTGGTTCGATAACACATGTATTGTTTACTATACACATATAGAATTAAGGATAAAATTCACTGATGGTTTCGTTGCAAATATTTATCTTCCCCCTCCCAATTTTTATTGAATAGCATACAAATTCGCATCTTATTAGCATTTAATTGACATTTTGTGTTCAGGTTAATACAAGTCAAATTTAATTTTGAAGTTCCCATTTTAAAACTAAGATAGTCAAATTACAAAAATAGCAAACTGTAAGGAATATTACTTGATGCATGTAAGTACATATTTGCTTATGAATTTTCTTAACAAAAATAGCTGTTGTTTTGAAGTTTTAAAATGTTGGCCGGAGCTCTTATTGCAAAGTCTAGGTTTTGATGATACCATATTGCTTAATACCATGATTAAAAGTCCATGATTAATACATCAATGTAGCAACTTTCTTAGCCTTTTTTTAATGGATACAGTTCGCAGCACGTTAATTAGTTACATCCTACACACACATTCGTTACTGTTTCTTTAGTTCTTCTGTTTGATAATTTTTTTTTAAGCTTTTTTTTTTGTTTTTTTTTTGTTTTTGCAGTTTTAAATACACCTCTAAGAGTTAAATGCGTCGACTATCTTTTTTAAAGATAGTACTTTTTTTCTTTTAGGGAAAATTATCGGTAATCAGTAACGAGGCTTTCGTGTTTGATATATCACAGTACATTGGTGTTTTTGTCTAGAACAAATTAAATGGCAGTTAACAAAAATACTTATCAGTTTTCATTCTATCACTAGTTTATCCCTTTTAATCCAATTATCTGAGCGATTGTTCAGTGCTCTCAAACCTGTAGATTTGTGAAAGCTGTTGATTGTATGCTTTCAACCAGTGTTGAAAATAAAACACCATGATTAGATTTAAAACGGATATTTGATTTGGTGATTATTTTATTTTGTGTATTTAAATTTAAACATATTTATTGCCATAAAGTTATAACACTGGATCGGATACAAGTTATGACAACTTATCTTATCCTCTCCAACACAATGAATGCTACATATACATGCATACGTCAGCACATAATTAAGTACATACATACAAAACATTTTAACATGTAGGATAAATATCATGCAATATTCTGAACAAATATAATAGCAAAAATACAATTACAATAAAAGAGAAAAAACAGTAAAAGGGGGATGGGTCATGTTTAACATTAACATTGAACCAGGTATTTAAGGAGAGATGATGCAAATAAAGCGGAAAGTGAGAGGAGCAGAAAGGAATCTACAATAAAGTTAAAATTGTGATCAATTAAGTAAATCGTTTTGTTTGTTTGATAAATTGCTGCACTGCTAGAAAAAGCTTTAAGTTGTTATCATAGTTCAAAGTCTCGCTACCAAAAAGTAAGATTTCAATGTCTATAATATCAACAAAATTTAGTTTTCTAAATAACTCAGTGCGGGGACCAATGTACAAAGGACATTCAATAAAAACAATGAATCGAATCCTCAAATACATGACCGCTGTTACAACTTGAATAATCAATTAAGTTTACCCGAAAGAGGTCTGCATTTAGGTTGTTTGATCAATGTCTAAGTTTAGTATGTAATATATTTAGTAATCTATTACCAGCCAGATAAAAATTTGGAGATTTCACAAGATCTTTTTCTTTAATAAAAGTCTTTTGAATATTTGGTATGATTCTGTGTTTCTTAAAGATTCGTTTAAGTGATTCCACCTTTGAATAGTTGAAGGAAAAAAAGAGTTAGTATATAGCTGTAATCTCTGTCTAGGTACTTGAAATTGATTCTGCGTTCTTAAATTCCTGACGCTTTCCCTATAAAAGGGGGATAAACAATCACTCAAATATGAAGGACAGTTATTATATTTAATTTGATGAAACAAATTCAATTTCCTTCTTTCTCTCCTAGATTGAAGCGTTTCCCATCCCGTTTCAAAATATAACGATTCAATACTCGCAAATTTTGGAAGACCAGTTATTATTCTTGCAGCTTCGTTATGAACTTGTTCAAGTTTATTTTTATCTTGAACAGAACAGCCATCCCAAAGCTCACAAGATTATTCTAAGATGGGGAGAATATAAGTAAAATAAATTTTTTCAAGGTTTGATCTACTTAAAATAAATTTAAATTTTCTTAGCACACATAATCTAGCTGATGCGCTATTAATTATGTTCTGTATATGAATAGTCCATTTACAGTTTGAAGAAAACGTGACACCAAGATGTTTGTGATTTTCAACAATTTTTACGTTCCATTGTTGAAAATAATATTTAGATTGTTGGTTATTCCTTGAGTTGTAAATAATACGCACTCTGTTTTACTGTGATTAAAGCTAACAAGCCATTTTTCAGACCAAAGTTGTATTCTACAAAGGTCAGAGTTAAGAATAGTTTCAGTATCAGAAATGTTATTAGAGGAACATAATAAAGATGTTTCAACGGCAAATAATCTTGCCAAACTGTCAGTTGTATCAGCAATATCATTTATATATATTAAAAACAATAGGGGACCTAATACTGATCACTGAGGTACTCCCCATTTGATTATGCCAACATCTGAGAAAGAATTACCAATACATACTTTCTGTTCTCTATTACTGAGGTAATTTTCAAGCAATATCAGTAGTTTTCCCGAAATTCCATATGCTTCAATTTTTTAGTTAGTCCTTGTTCCTGTCCCTAGCAAGAAAATGTATTCCTACAAAAGTTGTAACAATTAGACCAAATGATAAACCTTTGTTTAATTCTAAAATAAGAAAAGAAATAAGAATAAGAGATAGGCTGCATAAATTCATGAAGAGAAAGCATACTACAACGGCTATTGAAAAGTTCAAAACGCAAAGAAATAAAGTTAATAACATGATAAAATATGCACGTGAACAGTTCTTTCTAAATGAAAAAAATCTTCTTGATGAGAATAAAAAGAACAACCCGAAAACCTACTGGAAACTAGTTAAATTTCTTAGTAATGGATATAAATCAAGTACGATCACCCCTCATTGAAAATGTAAGTGGTATTTTAGTCATGTCCGACAAAGAAAAAAGTAATGTCTTAAATAATTTTTTTTCGTCCATATATGATATTCAAAATGCCGAAAAGACTGTCCCTTATTTCGAAACCCGTACTGATAAGAAAATTGATATTGACTTTATTACATCTGATGAAATAAAAGACGTATTACAGAGTCTGCCTCTTGGTAAAGCCGTCGGTGAAGACCGTATAAGCCATCATTTACTGAAATTTACGGCCGCGAGTATATGTATACCGTTACAAATAATATTTAATCTCTCACCTTTTAACGCTGAATTCCCTTCAAAATGGAAATTGGCCATAGTTATTCCGCTTTTCAAGAAAGGGGAAAAATCCGATCCAACTAATTACCGACCAATACGTTAATTAAGCTGTCTTGGAAAAGTTTTTGAGAGAGTGATTTACTAATACATATACAACTTTCTACTAGAAAATTCCCTTTTATACGAATACAAATCAAGATTCATGCAAAAACACTCTACTTTTCATCAGCTCATAGAAATATACCATAATATTTGTATAACATTTGAAAATAGAAAAGTTGTCTGTTCAATTTTTTGTGATATTTCTAAAGCGTTTGATTCGTGTTTGGCATAAACAACTAACTAAAAACTTATTTTGTGTACAGTTTATTAACAATCCGACCACACCTAAATACACCCCGCCCCACAAACACACTCTTAAACAACATGAAAACAAAAGAACATGTAAAAAGGAATAATTATTTTCACGCAAAATAAACAAAATATACTTGATTGTTTCATTTGGATGGTATATAGTCGACTTTAAAAAATACCCTTGAAGTAGGGTACAATTGGTATGGTGGCATAAGGACCCGCGGCGGGCCGGCCCAGCGGACCCCGGGCTCAGCACTTGGGTTGAACAATCGCCCGTCGGTCCTGCCTGTGCCGACCCGCGGCGGACCGGCCCAGAGGACCCCGGGCTCAGCACTTGGGTTCAACAATCTAAAACAAAAAAAACTAGGGGGTGCTTAACTTTTTTCCATGTGTATATATTACGTATAGATTTCTGTAAAAATATTAATTTTATTTGATGACTTTGTTTTCCTTCCAATACTCAATTATTTTCTACCTTTTAATGGTGTCTTTATTTGGATAATTCGGCTTTCTTGTCAACGACACTTGCCTCCTAGATGTAGCAGTAACACCCCATTTAAGGTCAACATCAGGGTATACTGGTGGACAGTTTGATAAAGAAATTAATCCATTCAAGGAGATGTTTTATACGTTTAATTCTTAAAAGTTATTTCCTGCTTCCAAATAAAATCGAGGGGAGTAACGTTCTTGAATTCTGAACTAGAGGGACGCCTTTTTCTCCCCCCACCTTACAAAGGCAATAATAGTATCAACTAGAAACAGATTTGTTCACACTGAGTACGATGTTTGTTTGAGTTGTAAATAAATTACGAATACTTTTTCTGTTAATAATATTTATATTTTTAATATGTATTTTTAATCACAGTCATATCAACATTATTGATTACGAGTTTGACGTGATACTCCAACTTGAGTTAACAAATATAACAAGTAACTTCCATGCCGAAGGTCGCATTCTTATTTACCAACAAACAAGAACCACTGAAATTGGGTGGGCGTGCCAATTTAAAGTGTGTTCCATGTACAATGTTGATTGCCAAAAAACGGTCAGTATGTGTGCGCTGATTGGGTGCTGCTGATTGTCAGAGAATAGCTATACCGTATTAACTGTCACTGTAAACTAGTATATGTGTATTGCGTTCGGGATGTTTAGAAGTGTATCAGAGTAGATGTTTAAAAGGAATAGAAGCTTTTTTGGAGAAATTTATCGGTGTATATATGAGACTAACTCACTCCAAAACTGAAGGATAGAGTGTACTCGAATCCAATCTTAATTGACAAGGATTACCAGTTTTCCTACTGCAGGTCGGGGGTTTTCTCCGGGTACTCCGGCTTCCCCCCCCCCCCCCCAATAAAACCTGGACGCCATGATATAGCTGAAAAATTGCTGAAACAAATTGTTAAACAAAACAAACACTCAAAAACTTTATGATGCCCGAAGGAATGCATGCAAAGTTTGTTGGTGAGTTGGCGATTTCATACAACGATAAATTCCGTCAAAGAAACTTCTTTACCTTATAATTCTTTTTTTTTCATATAGTAAAAATATGTGTGTTTTAGTTGGATAAAGCAAGGTCGTATGGTATTAATTAGTCTTCATCTAATTTGACTCGAGAGCATTATCACGCCGTAGTAATGCCCTCTGAAGTAATTTATTTTTAATTTGTATAAATGAATATGTATACATGTACAATCTAAATGAAGATAAAAAATGTCACATAATGTTTAGAAAAAGAACTGTATGTAAATATCGCAGAATGATATATCATAAAGCAAACAAATACATATAAAATAATACACTCTAAAACACATCGTTTATTTATTCTTCAAATAAATATCTTATCTCATCTGTCTCATGGCGTTGCCGTTGGGGCGCTAAAGATGACCTGTCAACCAGTCCTCTCCATCCATCCCTGTCCTTCGCAAATATGACCGCCTCGCTCAGCTTTAGTCCTGTGCATTCTGTGATAATAAATATAATAGTTGCTTACATAGCTGGCTTTGTAATGCTAGAACTCGAGACAGTAGTATTGTCTTCAACGTTATCCATGTTTCCAGCTAGACAAGTCTGCTTGTGCAGTTAAGTTATAATGACAAAGGTCTCAATGTAAGCAACGACTGTTTTATTATGGTTTTTTTTTATAAATGAACGTACTATTTTATTGCAATATTTATTCAAACACTAGACCCGTTCATCGAAATATTTACGATTTACGGTGGACCAATGAATATAACATAACAACATACACTTGATCCGTTCATCGAAAAATGTAATATCGCAGTCGACCAATGAAAAATAACGTCACATAACGTTATTTCCCAGGAATTAATGTACAATAAGCATGTCCATTTAGAGAGTCATAGATTAAAACAGACAGGATAGCATTCCAGAGAAAAAATAGAACATCGGGAAGGGGATAGTTAATTAATTGTATGAATTGTAAAATGTTTATTACTTAACTCAGACACATATTGTGTACAAGAGCAACAACTACATACACGTACATACACAAACACACAAATATATACAGAATATGTACAAATATAAGACAAACAACGTATATGTATCAATATAAAATGTGCGATTTATCTATAAGAATGTATTTCTAAAGTAATAAAAGTTCATACAAATTTCCTATTTTCTTCAAGGAATAAACTACTGACACTATACCGTGGATAGTGGGAGGCCACAACTTTTAACTAGTACAGTATTTTCAACTACATTTTATGCTAATTACGTACGTATTCCTTGTGAATAACTTCTAGGCAATGTGTTTGCATATAAATTCATTAAAAACAATAATTTAGGCTATTTCATTTTGCCCATGTAGGAAACTTGTACCGGAAAGGGATAAGTAATTAAACGAATTATTCAGAACTTAACAGAAAAATAAGGTACTGCCTAGAAGAATCCTAGACAACTAAATAAAATTCGACTCGTGTAATTGTTTTCAAGTTTGTTTTTAATAAAAGAATTATCATATCATCCTATATGGTACATTATTAAAGCAAAGATGCTCAGTCGTAGTAAATACGACTCCAGTTTGAATTCCTCTTTAAAGACAGAGTAGAATTCTCCTCTGGAGCAGCTATTAACTTGACTGAACCATAACTGAATATATTGGTCTCTTAGTTTTTGTTTAATTAAATTTTTTAACAGGTCCCTGTTTATCGGGATTTGGTCTTTCCACATAAAACTTAGTCCACAGTTATCGAGGATATCTTTTATGTATGAGATCCACTTGAATTTCGTATTATTTTTTATGTGACTTTTAAACATAACCTTATATGAATTATACATTTATTGTTGATGTCGAGCTTCTATAAATTCTGTCTTTCTGAAATAAAAAAAAAATTCTCGAGTTTATTGTAATTTTCCGAAGGCTGGTTTGATCCAATTAAAAGCATTACTGTAACAGTTTTATTCTTCATGGACGTCTAATTTACTTTTTATAATTTCATTACAGAAAGCTTTAAAAAAATAACTACATGTAACTTTAAAATACCTTTCGGTAATATTGATAGTTTTCCTGACGGTGTCATTCTGGTTTGCCCACTTTTAATTAGGGGTATATATAACATAAGGTGTTTTGTTGTTTTAGCAGTTATAGTTCATTTCTTGAAAATTATAGTCTGATTTTTCAACTTTATAACATTAAAATGATAAAAGTCATAGACATAGTAAACTTTATTTGGATTCGGCATGGTAATAACGAGTAAACATAGGCTCTTATGAGCTTATCATCGAATATAAAAAGTGTGGCATATACAACACAATTCATATTTATTTTACATATGAACATAAAAGTTGTTTTTTTTATAATTTAAGAGAGAACAGATTAAATTCTAAAGGAAAATAATCGATGAAAATTGTATATTGAATAAAAATAAAAGTTTGTTTTAATGAATAACATGGTAAATAACATCAACACAATAATCTTGACCTTCTGTTTAATTTGTTTTTTTTTAAACTTTTCAGCTATATCAGCAATTATTTTTTATAGATATAATAAAAATATTCAAATATAAACAAGGACTCATCAGTGTGATTGACTACACCGATGCAGCATCTTATCTACTGGTTGTGAAGAGTCACCAAAAGTGGACAGGTCAACTTTCCGTTAATATATCAGCATTATTTAAAAAAAAATCACAAATAATTGATCCCTTCATGGGCTAAGTTCCCTAAGTCCGGGCTAAGTTCCCTAAGTCCGGGCTAAGTTCCCCAAGCCCGGGCTAAGCAGTATTTAGACGGACCCCTTATGTACTTGATCTAGATTAACGTTAGTTCTACATTGTATTAAGTGCTATGAAGCTGTATTTGTGCTTATTTCTATTTTAGTGCTGGTAATTAATTTTTATTGTAATAATATTCAAATTACTCTCAAATATATGGTTTATTTTGTAATAAAAATATTTTGAATGTTTAATATATCCTTTTTATATATATAGATATCATCAAATAATAAGTAACATTTGTTTAAAATACAATTTCCTATTTTCAACACAAAAATCATATTTCCTGTTTCAACACAAATATAATAAAGTGAGAAAAAGACAACGACCCCATCCCCCCCAACCCAACCCACCCAAACATTTAAAAAGAAATATACAACTATATTATCAGTTTTCTTTCTTCACTGAGAAATATAAAAACTATATACTTTCTATACATTTTGTAACAAACTTTAGATCTTCATGGTGAGTGAACCCGTTGTCTTTTTTGTTTATTTAACTTAATTGATTATAAGGCTAATTAAATGTGGGCAAACCAGGACTAAACCTTTCCTGACAAGGATCTCAGCTTCTTGTCCTTAAACAACACGAGACTGCATGATATAGCTGAACAAAAAGAAAGTGGCGTTTAACTTCAAACACAAACCTTTACTATAGTTTTTAGACAATTTAAAATTTGATCATAGAATATGAAAGTTCTAGCGGTATATAGGTTGCAGACGTTACATCAATTGATAAAATTATGCTATAAAATGGACAAATTTGTATTTTGCATTTAAAATTCTTAAAGGGCACTTTTTCAAATTGGACTATTACATATTCATCTTTACCGCAGTGGGAACTGCCAGTTATTTTAGACTCCCAACTTTCCGTGTCCTTCGTATGAAAGGACAAACTAGATTATCATGTTATAAGTACAAAAGTATTGATATGATTGCCAGACCCAAACGGGAAAAACTAAAATTAACATGCTTCACTATTTGACGTAAGTTTATATGAAATATCCTACATTAGGTAACAAATCGAACCGAGTGAAGCAAAATTGAACATATACATCCTATAAACAAAATCATAGTTATTATTGTCTTGATATTTTATGGATAAATTGTAAAACAGTATATCGAGTTTTTCCCATACAACCTGGGCAAGTACCTCGTCACCGAAACTATAATATACATTTTACAGTTTCAGTGTTTTGTATATAATTTTTTCTTTAGAGTTATCTCCCTTTAGACATATTTGCAGTGAATATTATAGAAGTCATATCTTATTTAACATTATCTATATATAAAATTATATTGAAGAGGTTTTATATTATTGCATTTAAAATAAAATACCAAACTTCAAGGCAAGTAGGCTTTCTGTAAGGGTAATAGGTTTATGTATAACCTATATGTTGTAATGTATAAGTGGTAAGTATATCGTTGTAAAGGTGGTGTTCTTTTTATTATTTTTGGTGAATCATACAACTTGTACTTTAGGGGAAGTAACTGTTTAGAACTAGAACATTGATTTCAGTTCACTGACATTGATTTGAATGATCTTTTACCAATATGGAAGATTGCCTCTGTGGCTCATTGGTTTACGTTGCTACTACTACATACATCCACTGTTGATCACCAGCATGTCAACACTTGGGGTTTGAGCTTGAGCCTAACTTCGGGAAAGGTGTGTTGAAACTTTCAAGTGTGGCAGTTTTCAGTCCAAAAATAGGAAGTGCTCACTGAGTGGTCAAGATTTCTTTCCCCAAAAGAAACTGGATGACATGGCATAGCACTGGGGAGGAAGCCCGAGCATATGGTCAAAAACTAGCAATCCGTGTGAATTAAGATTGCAGTCATGCAAATTCTGCCCACAGTCTGACTCGAACTGCCATCTCAGTGTTGAGAGGCACATGCTCAAAAGTATATTTACCTTGTTGTCACCTCGGGCCGTAGTGGTCACCAACCCACTGTGTACTCTCTTCTCGTCAGTTGTGGTCATCCACCCACTGCGTCCTCTCTTCTCGTCCGTAGTGGTCACCAACCCATGTGTACTCTCTTCTCGTCAGTTGTGGTCACCACAGTCCGCAAATTTTAGTTTAAACTGGAAATCCCCTGGGTATATTTGCCTGGAACAGCCTTTGGATGCATTCATATAAAAATAGTGAACTTCATTCAGGTATCAAATATAATTTTCATGTTCGATTAGTGCTATAAAAGAAATGACTAAATTTGTGGTGGCACTTTCTTATAACTGTCGAAGCTAGTTGTCTTTTGTTTTTGTATTTTTTCAAAGAGAACGTTACTAACTATCGATTTAAGTTATATAGTTATACTTCTGGTGAGAGTCTACATAATGTACCTATATTCCCATCAAAGAGCTCTTGAATGGCCCTGAATTAAGCTATTTTCTGTTTTGTGATTAGTTGTGACTATACGCGCGGTAAATAAATTGTACTTAGCAATATATGTGCATATTCTCTTGTCTGTAGAAGTGTCATTCCCATATTGTCATCAGTCAAGTGTCATTCCCATATTGTCATCAGTCAAATGTAATTTAGATATTGTCATCAGTCAAATGTAATTTCCATATTGTCATCAGTTAAGTGTCATTCCCATATTGTCATCAGTCAAGTGTCATTCCCATATTGTCATCAGTCAAGTGTCATTTCCATACTGTCATCAGTCAAGTGTAATTTCCATAGTGTCATCAGTCAAGTGTCATTTCCATATTGTCATCAGTCAAGTGTCATTCCCATATTGTCATCAGTCAAGTGTCATTCCCATATTGTGATCAGTCAAGGGTCATTCCCATATTGTCATCAGTCAAGTGTCATTCCCATATTGTCATCAGTCAAGTGTCATTCCCATATTGTCATCAGTCAAATGTGCCATATTGTCATCAGTCAAGTGTCATTCCCATATTGTCATCAGTCAAGTGTCATTCCCATATTGTCATCAGTCAAATGTCATTCCCATATTGTCATCAGTCAAATGTGCCATATTGTCATCAGTCAACTGTCATTCCCATATTGTCATCAGTCAAGTGTAATTTCCATATTGTCATCAGTCAAGTGTCATTCCCATATGGTCATCAGTCATGTGTCATTCCCATATTGTCATCAGCCAAGTGTCATTGCCATATTGTCATCAGCCAAGTGTCATTCCCATATGTCATCAGCCAAGTGTCATTCCCATATTGTCATCAGTCAAGTGTCATTCTCATATTGTCATCAGTCAAGTGTCATTTCCTTATTGCCATCAGTCAAGTGTCATTCCCATATTGTCATTAGCCAACTGTCATTTCCATATTGTCATCAGTCAAGTGTCATTCCCATATTGTCATCACCCAAGTGTCATTGCCATATTGTCATCAGCCAAGTGTCATTCCCATATTGTCATCAGCCAAGTGTCATTCCCATATTGTCATCAGTCAAGTGTAATTTCCATATTGTCATCAGTCAAGTGTTATTTCCCTATTGTCATCAGTCATCTGTAATTTCCATATTGTCATCAGTCAAGTGTCATTCCCATATTGTCATCAGTCAAGTGTCATTCCCATATTGTCATCAGTCAAGTGTCATTCCCATATTATCATCAGTCAAGTGTCATTCGCTTATTGTCATCAGTCAAGTGTCATTCCCATATTGTCATTAGCCGAGCGTCATTTCCATATTGTCATCAGTCAAGTGAAATTCCCATATGTCATCAGTAACGTGTCATTCCCATGTTGTCATCAGTCAAGTGTCATTCCCATATTGTCATCAGTCAAGTGTCAAAACCATATTGTCATCAGCCAAGTGTCATTGCCATATTGTCATCATCCCCAAGTGTCATTCCCATATTGGCATCAGCCAAGTGTCATTGACATATTGTCATCAGTCAAGTGTCATTCCCATATTGTCATCAGTCAAGTGTCATTTCCATATTGTCATCAGTCAAGTGTAATTTCCATAGTGTCATCAGTCAAGTGTCATTTCCATATTGTCATCAGTCAAGTGTCATTCCCATATTGTCATCAGTCAAGTGTCATTCCCATATTGTGATCAGTCAAGGGTCATTCCCATATTGTCATCAGTCAAGTGTCATTCCCATATTGTCATCAGTCAAGTGTCATTCCCATATTGTCATCAGTCAAATGTGCCATATTGTCATCAGTCAAGTGTCATTCCCATATTGTCATCAGTCAAGTGTCATTCCCATATTGTCATCAGTCAAATGTCATTCCCATATTGTCATCAGTCAAATGTGCCATATTGTCATCAGTCAACTGTCATTCCCATATTGTCATCAGTCAAGTGTAATTTCCATATTGTCATCAGTCAAGTGTCATTCCCATATGGTCATCAGTCATGTGTCATTCCCATATTGTCATCTGCCAAGTGTCATTGCCATATTGTCATCAGCCAAGTGTCATTCCCATATGTCATCAGCCAAGTGTCATTCCCATATTGTCATCAGTCAAGTGTCATTCCCATATTGTCATCAGTCAAGTGTCATTTCCTTATTGCCATCAGTCAAGTGTCATTCCCATATTGTCATTAGCCAACTGTCATTTCCATATTGTCATCAGTCAAGTGTCATTGCCATATTGTCATCACCCAAGTGTCATTGCCATATTGTCATCAGCCAAGTGTCATTCCCATATTGTCATCAGCCAAGTGTCATTCCCATATTGTCATCAGTCAAGTGTAATTTCCATATTGTCATCAGTCAAGTGTTATTTCCCTATTGTCATCAGTCATCTGTAATTTCCATATTGTCATCAGTCAAGTGTCATTCCCATATTGTCATCAGTCAAGTGTCATTCCCATATTGTCATCAGTCAAGTGTCATTCCCATATTATCATCAGTCAAGTGTCATTCGCTTATTGTCATCAGTCAAGTGTCATTCCCATATTGTCATTAGCCGAGCGTCATTTCCATATTGTCATCAGTCAAGTGAAATTCCCATATGTCATCAGTAACGTGTCATTCCTATGTTGTCATCAGTCAAGTGTCATTCCCATATTGTCATCAGTCAAGTGTCAAAACCATATTGTCATCAGCCAAGTGTCATTGCCATATTGTCATCATCCCCAAGTGTCATTCCCATATTGTCATCAGCCAAGTGTCATTGACATATTGTCATCAGTCAAGTGTCATTCCCATATTGTCATCAGCCAAGTGTCATTGCCATATTGTCATCAGCCAAGTGTCATTCCTATATTGTCATCAGCCAAGTGTCATTCCCATATTGTCATCAGCCAAGTGTCATTGCCATATTGTCATTAACCAAGTGTCATTCCCATATTGTCATCAGCCAAGTGTCATTCCCATATTGTCATCAGTCAAGTGTCATTTTCATAGTGTCTTCAGTCAAGTGTCATTCCCATATTGTCATCAGCCAAGTGTCATTCCTATATTGTCATCAGTCAAGTGTCATTCCCATAGTGTCTTCAGTCAAGTGTAATTCCCATATTGTCATGAGTCAAATGTCATTCCCAAATTGTCATCAGTCAAGTGTCATTCCCATATTGTCATGAGTCAAGTGTCATTCCCATACTGTGATGAGTCAAGTGTCATTCCCATATTGTCATCAGTCAAGTGTCATTCCCGTAGTCATCAGTCAAGTGTCATTTCCATATTGTCGTCAGCCAAGTGTCATTCACATATTGTCATCAGTCAAGTGTAATTTCCATATTGTCATCAGTCAAGTTTTATTTCCCTATTGTCATCAGTCATGTGTAATTTCCATATTGTCATCAGTCAAGTGTCATTCCCATATTGTCATCAGTCAAGTTTCATTCCCATATTGTCATCAGTCAAGTGTCATTCGCTTATTGTCATCAGTCAAGTGTCATTCCCATATTGTCATTAGCCGAGCGTCATTTCCATATTGTCATCAGTCAAGTGTCATTCCCATATTGTCATCAGTAACGTGTCATTCCCATGTTGTCATCAGTCAAGTGTCATTCCCAAATTGTCATCAATCAAGTGTCAAAACCATATTGTCATCAGCCAAGTGTCATTGCCATATTGTCATCATCCCCAAGTGTCATTCCCATATTGTCATCAGCCAAGTGTCATTGACATATTGTCATCAGTCAAGTGTCATTCCCATATTGTCATCAGCCAAGTGTCATTGCCATATTGTCATCAGCCAAGTGTCATTCCTATATTGTCATCAGCCAAGTGTCATTCCCATATTGTCATCAGCCAAGTGTCATTCCCATATTCTCATCAGTCAATTGTCATTTCCATATTGTCATCAGTCAAGTGTCATTTCCATATTGTCATGAGTCAAGTGTCATTTTCATAGTGTCTTCAGTAAAGTGTCATTCCCATATTGTCATGATTCAAGTGTCATTCCCATAGTGTCTTCAGTCAAGTGTAATTCCCATATTGTCATGAGTCAAGTGTCATTCCCAAATTGTCATCAGTCAAGTGTCATTCCCATATTGTCATGAGTCAAGTGTCATTCCCATACTGTCATGAGTCAAGTGTCATTCCCATATTGTCATCAGTCAAGTGTCATTCCCATAGTCATCAGTCAAGTGTCATTTCCATATTGTCGTCAGCCAAGTGTCACTTCCATATTGTCATCAGTCAGGTGTAATTCCCATATTGTCATCAGTCAAGTGTCATTGCCATATTGTCATCAGTCAAGTGTCATCAGCCAAGTGTCATTTCCATATTGTCATCAGTCAAGTGTCATTCCCATATTGTCATCAGCCAAGTGTCATTCCCATATTGTCATCAGTCAAGTGTCATTCCCATATTGTCATCAGTCAAGTGTCATTCCCATATTGTTATCAGTCAAGTGTCATTCCCATATTGTCATCAGTCAAGGGTCATTCCAATATTGTCATCAGTCAAGTGTCATTTCCATATTGTCATAATTCTAATATGATTTGCATATTTAGAAATACGTTTATTTGATTGGTCTAGATTACTTCCGGTTGAGGTTTTTAACGAAATATATTTTTTGATAAATGAAGTTGACTCCATTTATCTTAGGATAAACGACGTTGACTGAACTATTTTTAGCGTAACCAATGTAAACAAAGATGGCGGCTTTCAATATCGAAAGTAGCGATCAACTTACAACTTATTTGTTTGATGAATTATCATTAATGATTTATTAAAATTTAAACTTTCCTTGTGTTCGATAAAGAAAACAAGGTTATAGATAGATGTAAAACGTAATTGTGTGTTTATTAAAATCAGAAAATGGTTTATGGAAATAATCGTACGTAAAAAAAATATTCATACGTTCGCAGTCAATCCCGCTACCAAATACCAGAAATATGAAGTTGAGAAACAAGTTAGATAAATTAATTTTTTAATGCAATTAAAGAATTATAAGGATTAAACACCGTTTTCAATGGATTTATCGGTATATCAACAAGACCAACTCAGCCACAAACACATCATGTTTGGGAGTGAGTTGGTCTTGTTGATACACCGATAAATCCATTGAAATCAGTCAAGTGTCATTTCCCTATTGTCATCAGTCAAGTGTCATTCCCATATTGTCATCAGTCAAGTGTTATTCCTATATTGTCATCAGTCAAGTGTCATTCCCATATTGTCATCAGTCAAGTGTCATTCCCATATTGTCATAAGTCAAGTGTCATTCCCATATTGTCATCAGTCAAGTGTCATTCCAATATTGTCATCAGTCAAGTGTCATTCCCATATTGTCATCAGCCAAGTGTTATTTCTATATTGTCATCAGCCAAGTGTCATTACAATATTGTCATCAGCCAAGTGTCATTCATATATTGTCATCAGTCAAGTGTCAGTCCCATATTGTCATCAGTCAAGTGTCATTCCCATATTGTCGTCAGTCAAATGTCGCATATTGTCATCAGTCAAGTGTCATTCCCATATTGTCATCAGTCAAGTGTCATTCCTATATTGTCATCAGTCAAATGTGCCATATTGTCATCAGTCAAGGGTCATTTCCATATTGTCATCAGTCAAGTGTAATTTCCCTATTGTCATCAGTGAAGTGTAATTTCCATATTGTCATCAGTCAAGTGTCATTCCCATATTGTCATCAGTCAAATGTGCTATATTGTCATCAGTCAAGTGTCATTGCCATATTGTCATCAGCCAAGTATCATTCCCATATTGTCATCAGCCACGTGTCATTCCCATATTGTCATCAGCCAAGTGTCATTTGCATATTGTCATCAGTCAAGTGTCATTCTCATAATGTCATCAGTCAAGTGTCATTCCCATATTGTCATCAGTCAAGTGTCATTCCCATATTGTCATCAGTCAAGTGTCATTCCCATATTGTCACCAGTCAAGTTTCATTCCCATATTGTCATCAGTCAAGTGTCGTTCCCATATTGTCATCAGTCAAATGTCGCATATTGTCATCAGCCAAGTGTCATTGCCATATTGTCATCAGCCAAGTGTCATTCCTATATTGTCATCAGCCAAGTGTCATTCCCATATTGTCATCAGCCAAGTGTCATTCCCATATTCTCATCAGTCAATTGTCATTTCCATATTGTCATCAGTCAAGTGTCATTTCCATATTGTCATGAGTCAAGTGTCATTTTCATAGTGTCTTCAGTAAAGTGTCATTCCCATATTGTCATGATTCAAGTGTCATTCCCATAGTGTCTTCAGTCAAGTGTAATTCCCATATTGTCATGAGTCAAGTGTCATTCCCAAATTGTCATCAGTCAAGTGTCATTCCCATATTGTCATGATTCAAGTGTCATTCCCATACTGTCATGAGTCAAGTGTCATTCCCATGTTGTCATCAGTCAAGTGTCATTCCCATAGTCATCAGTCAAGTGTCATTTCCATATTCTCGTCAGCCAAGTGTCACTTCCATATTGTCATCAGTCAGGTGTAATTCCCATATTGTCATCAGTCAAGTGTCATTGCCATATTGTCATCAGTCAAGTGTCATCAGCCAAGTGTCATTTCCATATTGTCATCAGTCAAGTGTCATTCCCATATTGTCATCAGCCAAGTGTCATTCCCATATTGTCATCAGTAAAGTGTCATTCCCATATTGTCATCAGTCAAGTGTCATTCCCATATTGTTATCAGTCAAGTGTCATTCCCATATTGTCATCAGTCAAGGGTCATTCCAATATTGTCATCAGTCAAGTGTCATTTCCATATTGTCATAATTCTAATATGATTTGCATATTTAGAAATACGTTTATTTGATTGGTCTAGATTACTTCCGGTTGAGGTTTTTAACGAAATATATTTTTTGATAAATGAAGTTGACTCCATTTATCTTAGGATAAACGACGTTGACTGAACTATTTTTAGCGTAACCAATGTAAACAAAGATGGCGGCTTTCAATATCGAAAGTAGCGATCAACTTACAAATTATTTGTTTGATGAATTATCATTAATGATTTATTAAAATTTAAACTTTCCTTGTGTTCGATAAAGAAAACAAGGTTATAGATAGATGTAAAACGTAATTGTGTGTTTATTAAAATCAGAAAATGGTTTATGGAAATAATCGTACGTAAAAAAAATATTCATACGTTCGCAGTCAATCCCGCTACCAAATACCAGAAATATGAAGTTGAGAAACAAGTTAGATAAATTAATTTTTTAATGCAATTAAAGAATTATAAGGATTAAACACCGTTTTCAATGGATTTATCGGTATATCAACAAGACCAACTCAGCCACAAACACATCATGTTTGGGAGTGAGTTGGTCTTGTTGATACACCGATAAATCCATTGAAATCAGTCAAGTGTCATTTCCCTATTGTCATCAGTCAAGTGTCATTCCCATATTGTCATCAGTCAAGTGTTATTCCTATATTGTCATCAGTCAAGTGTCATTCCCATATTGTCATCAGTCAAGTGTCATTCCCATATTGTCATAAGTCAAGTGTCATTCCCATATTGTCATCAGTCAAGTGTCATTCCAATATTGTCATCAGTCAAGTGTCATTCCCATATTGTCATCAGCCAAGTGTTATTTCTATATTGTCATCAGCCAAGTGTCATTACAATATTGTCATCAGCCAAGTGTCATTCATATATTGTCATCAGTCAAGAGTCAGTCCCATATTGTCGTCAGTCAAATGTCGCATATTGTCATCAGTCAAGTGTCATTCCCATATTGTCATCAGTCAAGTGTCATTCCCATATTGTCATCAGTCAAATGTGCCATATTGTCATCAGTCAAGGGTCATTTCCATATTGTCATCAGTCAAGTGTAATTTCCCTATTGTCATCAGTGAAGTGTAATTTCCATATTGTCATCAGTCAAGTGTCATTCCCATATTGTCATCACTCAAATGTGCTATATTGTCATCAGTCAAGTGTCATTGCCATATTGTCATCAGCCAAGTATCATTTATAATAAGAACTATTGCTTATTGTGATTGCAAGCCAAGTCACAAAAGTGCGTTCCGCCTATAGACATAGTCGGTCACATGACACTCTTAGTTTTTAGCATTAAATCTATCTGCAAATCAAATTTTGTTGAAATCGGACAAACAGACGTTTCTGTTTGTGTGGGACCATTTACGTCTGTCCTTACAAAATGGCAGCTTTTGCACCTAATTGTTTCGGTAAAAATGATCAGGATAGTCAACTGCATCAGTGTACCAATTTTCATTGAAACTGATCTAGTTTCACTGAGATCCGAGCAATCAGACTTCAATTTTCAACAGCGTCTATTTCTAAAAAAAATCTAAAAGCGATGTGCACATCTAGACATGACGTTTGAGGTGTTCCAAAGTTTAATGTCAGACAAATTCTCCGCTGTGACAGAAGAAACTGGGCAAAGACCATAACTCCTACGAAACTTCGTGGTTCGGCAAGTGACAAACAAAATGTCACTCAAAACTTCGTTTTTAGATAATGATAAGAAACGGGGAAAAACAATAACATACCTTAAACTTCGTATAGGACGAATAAATAGGTATAAACGTAATAACTATTGCTGGTTGAGATTAAAAGCAAGTCACAAAATACCCTTCTCTTCAACAAAAATATTCGGATTCGGCGGCCCATTGCCAAAAATTGGTAAGTCGCAGAAAAAGGAGTACGACCATGAAAGTGGAAAATCGGTCCTGTAATGCGGCAAAAATAAAAAAAGATGTATTCGCGATTATATCTATCCTAAAGGTTACAGTACTGTGACAAGTAACATTAAATTATTGATGACGTAATTAGGGATTTTCTAACATCCGGAAACAAACCGTTACGAGGAAAAAGTATGAAATTTGGATGAAATCTCCGATTTTTTCTAAAAATGCGTATTGCCCGCAGGTTTTGACAAAAATATTTTTATACTTTTATTTGTTGCACTTTTTGAAATCCTATAAAGATAATCTTTTTTGTGTACGTGCGCGGCCACATCTAAAATTTAACGTTTGCGATGATATTTCGTATGCAAAATTTCCGCAATGTTGTAGTCACAAAAACAACAAATAACTCCTTTATTTTAACATTATTACATTTAAGCTGTCTTATGTCGTGCTTCCTGTGTACAAAACAACAGTAAATACAGTTAAATTTTCTATACAAATTACAAAGCATGGTTTTTATTTCACGATTAAAGCCCGTGTTTTTTCTGGAAACTCGCTTCGGTTAGAAAAGTGAGCCAGATGAATTATAAATTATAAACTTATAATACAATATGTTATTATTTTATTTAAAAAATGACATGAACAAAATGCACTTGATTCGAACTCTATTTCATGTAAGTAGAATGAGTTTTAAAATTAATTTGCAAAGTTATTAGTCCAGCTATTAATATTTCGCCTGAATTCCAGCTCCCTTATTTCCCCATTCAAAAACTAAAATCAAATAAGTTTATAAAAATAAATTTATTTGTAGGAATACAAATAGACTACTCATTCGATATGTTTACTGTAAAAATAAGATGATAAGTTTTAAAACTTCAAACTCACCTGAAAACACATATAAAATAATGAAAAATCCTTTCTCTAAAATTTTTAAAATCTTCATTTCAATTGAAAAAAAAGTGTCATTCTCATACATTTACACAAATGTCACCTAAGAATTGTAACATCAACAGAAAAATACAAGTTAGATAAATGGGAAGGTTTATTCCCAAAACGTCTAATAGCAAAACGAACATTTAATTACGAAATGTGGAATAAAAGACCTGTTGACAAGGACTTGCAGTTTTCTAGTCGAAGGGCGGATCGTGGATTTTCCACGGACACTCACAGTTCTTTTAGTACACATTGTAACCTACAAATGATCCCAAGCTGAAATAAACAAGTGAGCAATGACTCAATATTGATACTTTAGCGATGATGAGCGTAACAACTTGTTCTATGTATGGCAACTTGACAATCTTGCTTTTAAAATTCAATTTTAATATGGAACCTTTAAATAAAGCTGATGCATGTAATTTCACTATATTTATGTAATTTTGTTTGTTTGTTCAATGTGGTTATAAGCAACAGTGTTTTAGCTATGTCCACTTTTAAAGCGTTGAAATTAAACTGACATCTTAGTTACAATTTCTAATGCTAGTGTTTGTCTGACGTAGCAATCCGTTGCTTTGTCTAAAGTTTTTATTTAAAACTTATAGGTTGGTCATGATCAAATGTATAACTTCAATCGCCGCACCAATTCTATTTTACTTCGAATTCAAACCTAATTGAGAAGGTGTGTGCATTTTCCTGTCGTATGTTGTTCTTTCTCTCCGAGCACTACCTTCATTTACTATATGTACAGTCGTGTACTACGGGAAGCTGTTAAATGTTCGAATGTGATCTTTGAACTACTGGAAATCTAATAAATCAAAGAGACACTACAACTATAAGGAAATGATATACATCAAAACATCTGTGTAGATTTAAATATAAAATTTATAAGGATAAGCTTTGTTGTTGCTTAGACATATTATACTAGTGGTTTAAGTTAGTTAGTCATCTACTATTGATCACGTGGTCTATCAATACTGAGGATGCAGATTCGAGTATCACTGCGGGCAGGTTGTACTCGACTCAAATTTTACTTGACAAGGATTGCTAGTTTTCCTGCCGCAGTTCGGGGGTTTTAAACGGGTATACTCCGGCTTCTCCCCAAAATACAAATTGAACGCTATAATATAGCTGACAATTTTTCAAAGTGACAATTAAACACCACTGAAACAAACACAATAAATTCTTCTTCATAATGCAGTCCAAGTCTATGCAATGTCTTCTTTGCGACGGTTACTTCGGCTTCCTTCTCCCAAAAAGCTGGATGTCATGATATAGCTAAAAGATTGCTGAAAGTGGGCCTAAACAACATTAAATCAAACCAACAGTTTCCAGTGTTCCCGTCCTGGCTATAGCTGAAACACTGCTCTTTGGGCGTAAAGCAAACAGTCTATAAATCAATCAATGAACATAATTATAATGTTAGAACTAAATAAACCAGTCTTAATTCTTACCAAATATTGGTTTAGTATTTTGAACAAGTGTTATTTACAATTTTGCTGTCTTCTGAACTTCAATGTAGAAGGGGCCTCGGTGTCCGCGTGGTTAGGGTATGTTGTCTACTATTGAACACGAGGCCTGTCAACACGGGTTCGAGGCTCACTGCGGGCAGGGTGTACTCGACTACATATCTTAATTTACAAGGATTGCCACTTTTCCTGCTTTTTCTCCTTTTACTCAGGCTTCCTCTCCCAATAACAACTGGACGACATGATATAGCTGAAAAAATGCTGGCGTTAAACACCATCAAACAAACAATCAAAATGGACAATACCACTCATATATATGTATTTTTAATAATATTTAAGATCACGTGTGCTTTGTTGTACGGTTTAACCTATTGTATGACTGTGCACGATTGTAATAATTTGATAAGATAATACATGCTGGATTTCAAACTTATTTAACCTTAAATCCAACGATTCGAAAAACAACATGCAGCTTGGTATGTACTACCTACATACATGTTAAAAATGTAATGTTAGCTTTTCCTTGGGTAATTGTATATTTCCATTTGAAATATCACAGATAAAAACTCTTTGAAACGATCACAAAAGCTAATCCAGCTCACATAGAGAACAATTAATTTATATTTGTGAGTTAAATAATATTTTACAGATTTTTTTATATTACAGACTTAACCCATAGTGTTTGTGAGCGATTTTGAGAAATTGTAATAGACTAAACAAAGAACCAATCGGGTGCATAATAACCCCATACTTGTTTGTCTGAATGTCGGTAAATTGTTAACAAAACACACGTTATGTTGAAATACATTCAATAAATCAAAGTAACTTTAATTTCACAGAACATTGAATATTAAATTTTTGCAGGCTTGACACTCTTTCTGATATTTGGCATTATTCCGGCAAGCCGTAAGTAAAAGTTTAAAAATATTGAGAACACATACTTCTGCTTTGTACAAAAAAGAATGTGTCTGAAAATGTTTCTAGCAAATCATGGCCAATGGGATTCTTTATAGGTTTAACATTATCTTTCGATAAGACATAGAGGTTACACTACAATAACAACGACAACCCACATCCAACTATTGGTCTGAACTCAATAAATTAATATTTGTATTTAGTGTGTTGAATTCTTAAATTACATATGTTGCTTATTTAAACGTTAGATCACATGTCGTCACCTTTAAAGTATGTCTTTTAAATTTGTTACGAATATACTATTCGGTACTCTGCGCCAATGATTATGTGTTATGTTATATTGTAATGTGTATGTTTCCCTTATGTACCTCACAATGATTGTGCTTTGTACTCGGGTTATGTCCCTTGGTCGGGATTGTCTTCTTTCCTGTTTAATAAACGTGTCTAGCATCATTCTCTCGTGCTTCTTCCTCATACTGACGCTGTTGTCCATTTTAGACTGCGGTCAAACATGTCTGTCCTGCACTGACGTAGAAAGTCGTTTTATCTGCCAGCACGTGATTACTTGTGATGACAGTGAGGTATGTATGGCACGCGAATTGCATTTATATTTATGAAATTGGTTTATAATGATATATTATGTCGAATATCACATTTACAACAGAAAAAATATTTAATAACAATACATTATTACCTTAGTCATAGGGATAAAATGTTTCTTGTTTAATTTGCGATAGTTATCATAAGTTCAAGTATAAACAAAAAAGCTTTCTGTGATCCACGATTTTTTGTGCCCACGAAAAAAATGAATCTACAATCACATTTCTGAAACTGTGATTCAACTCAACTAAATATTCATCCAATTTTATGATTGATTAAACGGTTGCTTGAACGTCCAGGGATCAGTAATGCTATACGAGAACAATCAATAAACTAATTCAGGAAAAGAGATGGAAGGAAAATTTGGACGACATCTCTATTTCAAAAACTATACAAAAAGATGAGATTTTCATTGCTTGACCAGATAAATGAACGCATGATTTACGTCCATCAAGCATGCAAGGCAAGAGTAACACACGTATTGCAAATAAAAACACACTTTCTGTTTGGTGTTTATTTGATTCAAGTATATCATTGAAATCTTCGTATTGGTATAACTCATATTTTTTATTAATGCGAAAGGAGCATATTTGATCGTTTTTTCAATGCTGTGGACAACTCTACAGTTAAAATGTTTACCTCTTTGCAAATTTAACATTATTAACTCCTACAAACGCTAAGATATCAGAAACGTTATGACTCGGTACTATTCGCATAGTGTGGTAATAGAGCCCTAATGCAAAACACAAAAATCCACTTTTTCGTTTTTTCTTTTTTTAGTTAAATTATAGGAATCATAAAGACTAGCTATTTTAAAAACAAGAGTAAGTACGTTGTTTTCCTTTCAACAAACATTGGTGAAATTATCTTCCGACTTGACATCTGTAATGGCAATTACATCTTTTGATTTTATTTAAGGTTTGTTTCACTCAGAAACATACAACGGAATCAGGAAGGACTTCGTATGATCTGGGATGTGCCGATGAGCAGGTAATTAAAGAGTTTTTACGTTATTAGTCTATACTTACAGTAAAGTGGAATCTTAAGACGCCTAATAATCTAAGAAATAATTAATTTTAGCACGCTAAACATTCGTTGCATCCTGAAAAATTGTTTGTTTTTACATTCTCCGTGTTTGTTTGTGGTTGGCAAGAATAAGGGAAAGGAACATTGCCTTTATCAACTGTGATATACCTAGGTATGTGAGGATAACACAATAATATTTAGATTTTACACTTTGATATATTGTTGTTATAGCTTTATACAATTTATAATTGCCGCTTTTATTGATTTCAACAGTAATCATTAGGAGACGTAGCTGAATGCAGTGCTTAACCAATAACATAGTGTTTTTCATGTATATTTCAATGGATTATTGGTGTGACCATAAGAAATTGTGACAGAAAGATCTGATGCACTTAGTTTAAATTGTGATGCTACAGAATGATAATTGATGTTAATAATTTTATGTCAATATTTTAAGTATTTAAATTAGGTGTTAATAACATTTTAGCTTTTAATTTGATGCCTTATTTTTTATGGAAATACAAAGATAAAGATGTTTTCGGAGTTGCTATTCTACTTTCTTTTGTTATAAACCAGTGTGTCCTTTTTCACACAGTAATTTTAAAGTGAACGGAAATTTCCAGTGTAGGTCAGTGTGTTATTGACCATGCTAGCTTTAGTTTTCCAAAACAGTTTTGCAGGCATGGTGTAGGTGGTATATTTGGACGCAGCAGTGAAGGATATCACGTGGTTTGTGCATCGTGCTGTAACAATACTCACATATGTAATATAGATTTACAATGTGACAGAAATCAGCACGTTGCAGGTAATATTACTGTAATAATATCATTACATTTTTAGCGCGATTGGAAGCAATCAATACAGACTAGTTGGCCTAGCCGTATCAACTAAGTTTATACATTCTATGCGTCATAATATTTGCAAACACATACCTGTTATATATTTTATTTATGATGTGGTAAATCATTAAATTGACATCTATAAGTAAACCATTCATGACTATGGTTTGTAAACAGTATATTATAAATAGCTATAAATTAAAGATTTGCACTTTTTTACTAGAATCTGAATGTGCAGAAATCAATGGAGTTGATGGAGTTTATAATATAAAGCCTGACGGATCAGCAATGGCTATTCCGGTGTTCTGTGATATGCATACTGAAGGTGGAAAATGGACAGTAGGTGGTTAACAACTAAACATTGTAATAACAGTCTTATATAACATAATCGTCAATCTAAGCCTAGACTCAATATTTTTCAAATATAACTAACGGTTGTGATACATTTTGTGACGGAATTCCTTTACGAAATTTGCTCGTACATTTCAGGTATCAGTATCAAGAGAACAAGTTAACAAATCTGGGTTGCAAAAAATTAATGGTTAAAACATGTAGTTATCATTTGTTCTTCAATTGTTATACTAAGAATACCTTAGAAGTAGTCAATAATAGCTTTTTTTCTTACCGGATCTAATTGGACCCGCTGCATCTCTAAATAATTTGATCTCCCACTCATTTACACCTTTTATCCCACTGCGGTTTTAAAGACGTATTCATATACCATTTTAATATGTTCAATAATTTTCGAATGTTTGTTAGCTTGTATACCTTTCACCAATCGTTTAGTTAAAATCATGAAACACGAATATATGTTTTTATACTAAATACAGGTAATCCAAAGACGCTACAATGGAAGCGTAAATTTTGAGCAGAATTGGCAGGCATACAAAGAAGGATTTGGTCATCCAAATGGAGAGTACTGGTTAGGTATAATCAACCTTTTGCACTAGATTTTTTTAAATTCTAGCATATTTGTAACTCGTTTATACCTACATACGTTAGGATATTAAGTATATTTGATTGTATTCTTTATCAATGTCCTGTTTCGTCAACACAAGAAACATCAATAGCAAGAGGTTCATCTTTTGTTTATATTGATTGATTTCTATATGTGATATTCAACATAAATATTGTCTTCCTCTAACAGTATTTGTGGTAAAAAATTATACAGTTAATTTGTTTGTTTAGGAAATGAAATTATACATGAAATTACAAAAGACAGAGCACATGAACTGAGAATAGATCTGGAAGACTTTGAAGGTCAAGCAAAATATGCAAAATACTCACTTTTTATCGTTGGTGCAGAATCAAGTGGATTTGAATTGACTATAACGGGCTACAGTGGTGATGCAGGTAACTGATTTAGAAACCAAATGACATACTAATTTAATCAGTCTTGAGTACAGGTCAAAATTTACCAAAAGCAAAAATAATAAAATGCCATTTGTTCTGAGAACAAATGAGAAGGTCTTTCCCACTGTTCCTCTTAAGTAAGAAAAGTTAGGTGATGCTATGGGATTTTGTGTCTTGCTATAGCACAAAATGTCACTTCCAGTCATAAAAATGAATTATTTGAGTAAAGAAAGTGGTCCCGAGCCAAACAATATATGGTTGTTAAGGACTTTCATTCGGTTGCTAGGGACAAAAGGCCACTTCCGGTCATGAAATGACATATTTCAGTAAAGAACATCATTCTGATTCTAAAAATATATAGTTGCCAAGGACTTTTTATAACGGTCACCTTGTTGCTAGGGTATGACCTTGACCTATGACCTTTGGTCTTTGGCTCAAATTGAAGCTCTTTTCCTACTGATCATGTTTAACCTACATGTTTACTATATTATCTCTAACCGTTTTCAAGTTTTAACCAAAAAACCGATTAACCGAAACGCGTCAAGGGCAGTAACTCAAAAATGATCCATCGCACAGCTTTCGGTCAAATGTACCAAATGAAGGTCTCAATAAGTGGAGGTTTTTTTCCCATTTATTGTCTGCTTCTATCTTTTATGGTTTGCGAGATATAGTGCTAACAAGACCTATGGTGACCTTTGACCTTGACTTTTGACCTCTGACCTTGACATTTTTAAATGTAACATATGTCACTTAGGATCAATGGTGGTAGTCCCAAGTCTCTAGGACTTACGGTTTTTGAGAAAAAAAATTTGACGCGTTGCGACATTTTTCAGGTCAAAAACGCGTAAACAGGAAGTCGATTGGAAAAAAAAAATTTGCATGACAAATCATCGCCATAAGACCAGCGACATTTTGTATACTTCAGATTTTAAGAATCGGTTACGGTTTCTGAGTTTATCTGCTAACAAGGGTTTTCGTGCTGGGGCAGATAACTCTGTTACTAAAAATAGATCGGTCTAAAAGCATGAGCCATGTCATCTCCGGATATGACCGATTGATGTTACCAAGTACCGAAATGATACGTCCAGACACTTTTTGGCAAACCTCCGCGGAAGAAGAAAAATAATAATAATTAAACTGCCATTTGTTCTGAGAACAAATGAGAAGGTCTTTCCCACTGTTCCTCTAAAGTAAGAAAATTTAGGTGATGCTATGGGATTTTGCGTCTTGCTATAGCACAAAATGTCACTTCCAGTCATAAAAATGAACTATTTGAGTAAAGAAAGTGGTCTTGAGCCAAAAAATAGATGGTTGTTAAGGACTTTCATTCGGTTGCTAGGGACAAAAGGCCACTTCCGGTCATGAAATGACATATTTCAGTAAAGTACATCATTCTGATTCTAAAAACATATGGTTGCTAAGGACTTTTTATAACGGTCACCTTGTTGCTATGGTATGACCTTGACCTATGACCTTTGACCTTTGGCTCAAATTGAAGCTCTCTTCCTACTGATCAAGTTAAACCTATATGTTTACTATATTATCTCTAACTGTTTTCAAGTTTTAACAAAAAAACCGATTAACCGAAACGCGTCAAGGGCAGTAAC
This sequence comes from Limnoperna fortunei, assembly GCA_944474755.1. Classification (NCBI taxonomy): domain Eukaryota; kingdom Metazoa; phylum Mollusca; class Bivalvia; order Mytilida; family Modiolidae; genus Limnoperna; species Limnoperna fortunei. The sequence continues at coordinate 63,192,443 of OX104123.1, forward strand.
TCAGAAATGGTCCATCGCACAGCTTTCAGTCAAATGTACCAAATGAAGGTCTCAATAAGTGGAGTATTTTTCCAATTTATTGTCTGCTTCTATCTTTTATGGTTTGTGAGATATAGTGCTAACAAGGCCTATGGTGACCTTTGACCTTGACTTTTGACCTTTGACCTTGACATTTTTTAATGTAACATATGTCACTTAGGATCAATGGTGGTGGTCCCAAGTCTCTAGGACTTACGGTTTCTGAGAAAAAAAATTTGACGCGTTGCGACATTTTTCAGGTCAAAAACACGTAAACAGGAAGTCGATTGGAAAAAAAATTTTGCATGACAAATCATCGCTATAGGTCCAGCGACATTTTTTACACTTTAGATTTTGAGAATCGGTTACGGTTTCTGAGTTTATCTGCTAACAAGGGTTTACGGTGTTGGGGCAGATAACTCTGTTACTAAAAATAGATCGGTTTCAAAGGGTGAACTGAGTCATCTGCCAGTATGACCGATTAATGGTACCAAGTATCAAAATGATATGTCGCGACACTTTTTAGCAACTGATGGCGGAAAAGAAAAGAAAAAAAAAATAATAATCATAAGAAAGGTAAGAAGGTCTTCCCACTGTAGTGGGAAAGACCTTAATAATAATAATAATAATAATCATAAGAAAGACAAGAAGGTCTTTCCCTTGGAAAGGGGGAAAGACCTTAATAATCATAAGAAAGACAAGAAGGTCTTTCCACTGTAGTGGGAAAGACCTTAATAATAATAATAATAATAATAATAATGAAAAGTCATTTGTTCAAAGAACAAATGTGAGGTCTTTCCCGGCATTTTCTTAGTGTTATGTCTAGGTATATGGTTGCTAATGTTGAAAATTGCTGCCCATAACCATTGGACTTTGGTCCTAAATCAAAGGGCTTGTTGAGACGGTCACAAAAAACCTATGTTCACTATATTATCTCTGACGGTTTAAAAGTTATAAGCCATAAACTGATTAGCCGAAAAATGTCAACGGCCATAACTTGAAAACGATTTGTCGCACAGTTTTCAATAATTAAATCAAATGTAGATCTCAATGAGAGGAACATTTTTCTGATATATTGTCTGCTTCAATTTTTTATGGTTTTTGAGTTATTTCGAAAACAAAATTTAGCCGAAACCTGTCAAGGGCCATAACCTCTAAAACGGTTTGTCGCACAGTTTTTGAACCTGTATATCAAATGTAGATCTCAATGAGAGGAACATTTTTCTCATATATTGTCTGCTTCAATTTTTTATGGTTTTTGATATATATTGGAAACAAAATTTCAATGGCGGCCATTTTGAAAATGGTGGACCAAAAAATTTTTTTGATCCGATACGTGTAATTAGGACCCTCATATCTACTTGGAAACCAAGTTTTGTGTAAATCCGACAACTTTGACATTTTCGACAAACTTCGCGTCAAAATCGCGTAAACAGGAAGTGGATCCAAGAATGTTTTTTTGCATGACAAATCATGGCCATAAGTCAGACAACATTTTCCCCGCTTTAGATTTTTGATTTCTGTCATGGTTTCTGAGTTTATCTGAACACAAGGGTAAACAGTGTTTGGGGAGATAACTCTGTTACTAAAAATAGATAGGTCTCGCAGGGTGACTCAGGTCGAGCCCAGGTAGTGTCGGTTAAGTGTGCAAAGTTTCAAAGCGATACGTCAAGACACTTTTTTGACATCTGTGGCAGAAAAAAAAAATAATAATAATCATAAGAAATACAGTAAGGTCTTTCCCTTGGAAAGGGGAAAGACCTTAATAATAATAATAATAATAATAATCATAAGAAAGACAAGAAGGTCTTTCCCTTGGAAAAGGGGGAAAGAATTTAATTACGAGGAACAAACGTGCATATTACTTTCTATATCATTATTTTAATTTACGAATGCTTATTTAAAGTTCATTTCGTTTACCTAAATGTAGCATTATTGACGTAGCATTACATGTAAGTGTCGCATCCCTAAATCCGACTACCTGAAATGTCCCTCGAGTCAGTTCTATGATGATTTCCCATTATTTTAGTTGTAATTAGACATTCACAGTAAGTCAAAGTGATAGAAAATTAAGTATGTTTAATATCAAACACACTAACGAGTGGAAACACAACGCAACTCTGTATGCGAGTCGTTATAATGTCGACTTTTTAAAATAAAATTAACCTAGCCAATTCATGTATTCTTTCTCCAAAAACCCAATTCGCTTGAATGTTTTATATAGACTACAATTTATTTCTTTAATATCTTTATCAAGATTAAAAACGAGTAACAAGTTTGATATATTTGTAACAATTTCAGACTTGAAGTGTGTTTAAAACCTACTTAAAGTTAAATGCAATGCACTTAAATAGTTGGCAAACGTTTAACAGAAAAAAAACAAGCTAAGAAATGCGACAAGTTAAAATCTTATGCAGTCTATATTTCAATGTGTTTGTCCAATATCTCATACAGCGGTGTACGGGATTTGCAACATAGTGTTGGCTTGGTGTTAAAAACAATCTTGATCGTTTAGGCGACTCTTTGGCTGTTCATAATGGAATGAAATTTTCTACAATGGACCGGGATAACGATATTCAAACGGGAAGTTGTGCTCAGCGGTTCCATGGTGCGTGGTGGTACATTAACTGTCACCACTCCAACCTTAATGGCAGATATCTCTCAGGAACCAGTCTGTTTGGCGAAGGGATAAACTGGGTTACTTGGCGTGGACATACATATTCACTTAAATCAGTTAAAATGATGATTCGAAAATTGCATTAGATAAGTTGAATGTCAGTAAGATCCAATAAACCGAAGTAAGTATTGTATGTTGTTTTATATTTCTGTCCAATATATTTTGACTTTCAGGAAGATTTTATATTTGTGTGTTCAGCTGACAAACATTTAGAGGAAAGTAGTGAACACAATAATTATTTAAGTTCAATATAAAACTTTTTAAATCTGTGGTGGAATAATAGCACAGTTTCAAACTTCATAGTGACTTTTTATACACATATTCCGGAGGATCTCTTAGTTGTACTTAGTTGTACAAACATATACATTTCACAGTAAACTTACATAAAGAATACTTTTAAAGCATTATTATTATTGAATAATAGTTTGATATTTTATGTCCAAAGAGTACGATTTTAGATAAAAGCGGAGAACAAGGTAACGAACGTCAGTTTGAGCATTGTTTTTACGTTGGTGTAATAACAAGAAATGGATGTTATAAGACAGGATATTGTCAGATAACTTTAAAAGCAATTACTGGTAGTTTTACCAGCGGTACTGTGGGTGCCAATATCACGGCTAAATTTACTATGTTGCCAGAATGAACTTTTAGAGCTTTTGTACCCATTTATTATGTCATTGATGATTTGTTGCAGAGCAGAATAATTTTATTGATATAGTATTTACATTTTTTTCCGTCGCAATGTTATCGTTTGACAACAATAATAATACAAGATCAGTTAAATAGCTGATAGAATGTAAGCACTGAAATCTACTGTGATACCTAGCTTAGCAGAGTACAGAATTAACGTTCCTGTTAGTTGCTGACAGTTACCTACGGCAATAAAAAAGATAATTGTAAACAGCTCACCCCTTACGGAAAGTATTTGTCAAATACTGAATTAAAATACTAAAATGATGATCCGTCCAAAACTTACTAACACGTAAAAGTCATCATACTTAACAGTATTTGAGGACTATTATTTGAACATAGGCTTCAAGAAGAAGAATGTTCACAAAGTTTTGCTACAAGTCATTTGCTTTATTTATTGTATATGGTAAGATTAGTCCATACACCCTTACACAATATATAATTCAGTTATGTGATTGTATATCCCGACATTTGTATTGTGTATAGCTCTTTCCTCTCCGCTGGTAATACAATTGCTAAAAGTGGCGTTATACAAAATTCAAACGAATAAATAATCACCGGTAATACAATTGGTATCACAATAAAACTCGGTATCGCCGAACAACATATAATCAGAAGACATAGGTTAAGAACAAATATTAAAGTAAAATGGAAAGACACAAGTCCAGTTAAAATAAAACAAAAACAAAACAACCATACAGAACAAAACATAAAAAACTAATGATCCAAAACACAATCTTGCGTCAAGCAATGGTGAACGCTAATGCTCCGCCATGTTATAGGTTTATCTTCCACATGTGCCAATGCACCAAAAGCAATTGCCAAACAATATGCAAGTAAAAAAAGTGAAATTAGTTATATTTTGGGAACCATAGTAGGCTGAATGTATTTATATACATAGACTGAGTCAGGCTATTTTGTTAGATCAGTTGGTGGTTTTTGCTACTCTGATTTAAAGAACTCTAATTATTATGTACGCCATTACATTTTAAATTATAGTAAAATCATTTTAAGTAAATGCAAACTTAAATAAGCATAACCATACGTAATATATAATTTTTTTATTATTCACATTTGTAAGAAAGTTATTTCACTCGAACTTACGAATAATATTCTTGAGCTGAAAGTTTAATGTTGAAGTTGTGAAGAGTAGTAAGGAGGCGGATGCTCATTAGCTCCGAAATCAATAAGATGGGTTTGCTCGGAAACTGGTGCAGACGGTTGAGTTTGATAATGAGCTCTAGTAAACTGTGGAATGTATTGTAACGGTTGTGATGTTCCTCCTATGACCCTTATTGGTTTGGGATATTGTGTTGCGTCATATTCTTGTAGTATTCTGAAATACTCGCCATCCGGGCTCTGTAGCACTACCAATCCTGGTTCAATCTCGTGTGCATAACAGGGTACGAGTGGAATTTGTTGTCTTTGTGGAGGTGTTTCGGATGATGGTGTTTCATCGTCACATTTACAACACTTCCAAACATAAGCGATTATAACGACTAACATAATCAGTCCTATGAAGGCAATTATCATGTTCTGTGAGTTGAAATCGTCCCATCTGAAAGTTACGCAATTAAATATATCAATGTTAGAAAATAAATATATAAAAATAAGTCAAAATTAACTGTCGATCTATTTATTTTGTAAACCAAAACATATCAATAAATCTAAATAAATGCAGACAAATTATTGAAAATAGTATACAAAAGTGTAAAAACTAAAGCGCATACTAAGATTGATTGATTGATTGGATGTCTGCTTTACGTCCAGCGAGTAGTGTTTCAGAAATTTTCAGGACGAGAACAAGTTAACAAACAATAAATCAACGGAAAATGGTGGTGGAATGGGTCACAGGGAATACAATTTTGACTCCACTGGAAAAGAATGGCGTTTTGAGTAGGGGCGGAAAATTTAGCCTTTTGCAGCGGCTACAATTAGCCTACTCTTTTTCGAAATCTACAAAAGGGGTCTTTATCGTGCAAGGAGCGTGGCACTCTCCAAACACGTTACCCACTACGGTCCGCGGTCAGGCTTTCCGTATTATGACCTGGCAACCCCCTATCCGCCACCCCGGGGACGCGCTGGGCTGCTCTGTGGGTCGAGCACTGGGAACCCTCCCAGTATGGTCCCAGAGAATACTAAGAAAACGTGGTTAAAAATATTACAATAAACCTTATTAAAATCATTCAAATTTTCAAGTATAATATCCTTTCTATATGCTAGACTAGAATAACTTATGAACAAATTTATAACAGGTCATGCAACAGATGACACACTGATGGGAAAACATGCATTTTTGATGCTTTATGTAAAAAAATCAAAAGTAAGCATGTATATACAATTTATATAGGATATGCTCATTCGGCACAAAAATGATATTTAATTCCCAACAATTATATGTAAAAGGCCAGATAACTCAAAAGATGTCAATAGAAAGCAGGCAATAATGTAAGATATTGAATAGATATGTTTATCAATGATCATGAAGTAGGAAACGGGAACAATAAGCCAATTTAATATACAGATCACAACTGAAATACTTTAGCCTTTCATACAAATACATTTTAAACTTGAATGATTATTTAGTAGTCTGCTACTTTGTTTATAATAACTTTTAGATAGAAGCCTTAGTACGACGGAATGAATAATTAAGCCAGTCATTTTAAATAACACTATATAAAAAGAGGTTAAATGAATAGAGCTACACGTTTTGCCTTCTACAAAAGACACTTGAGGCCACTAGCCACTTATACCCAAGACTCACATGTAATTGGCTAGATAGATACGTCTACTGGTAATTTGGTTTCGTTTGTAAACACATGTTAAAGTGCAGAATGAAACTTACGTTTCTATATAGTAATCGCTCGTGTTAGGATACATATCGTGCTATCTGAAACAAAATAACTACAATTTAATACAATTTTTTTACAGAAATTGGTGATTAAAAGTAATAAAATTGCAATTTCTCTCTGCTGCAAGATGTACTGAACATATTTGCTATAATTTTTGACAATTTTAATGGTCTTAAAAAAACTTTGTATCTACCCAGTGTTAAGCGTGGTGTTTGTACGCTTAACACTGGGAAATATGAGTTAATTTTGTGATATAACCTCTGCAGCAATGTTAATCATTTGTTATTTTAAATATTTTTGAGGGTTTGGCCAATGTCGAGTCTTGATTAGAAGAAATTCGTGTCGGGTTAGCTAATTTCACAACCTTCATATATTCGATGGCATTTTATGGCTATTTACCCGTCACATTAGATTACCTATACAGACAATTTCACACTTTATTTAAAAAAAAAAAATAATTAGACTCATACACCATTACCACTCCTATTGTTACTACTTTAATGCCATTCGTGCATTTGGTTCAGCGTTGTATCAGACGATTTGCATTTGATTTGGATTTTGCTTCGAATTATACCACATAATATTATGTGTATAAGTGAGGCATGAACGATATTGACATTAGTGTTCTATAATGCGACTTCATAATTGCTGAGGAAGCTAAAGAAACATGCTCTATTTAAAAAGCAAACAAATGGAGACACTACTGTCCATCCCCATTCGTTTTTTGAAGAAGAGAATAATGAATGACACAAAGTACTAAATAAAGAGGACAACTTACGTTTAGTTCGCCATTAAGTTATTTGATTTATTTTGAACACCTGTCACCAAAGAGATTGATATAAGTAACGCTGAATGAAATCAATAACCACACTTTGATATTGTGTACGCAGATTAGTTTATTATTGACCAGAACTAGATGTTTAAGTATATAGATGTATGGATTTGTTGAGAACATGTCGCGTCGTGACGATCAGTTTTTACGTTTATAATTTTATTCGATTGCTTGTTTGTTTGCGTTTTAAGCTTTGAGGCAGTTAATAATTTTTATAAAAGGAGACCAGTGAGAAACCCACAAACGTTTCGCAGTTCTGGTCCGCTATAATTGTAGTCTAGCACAACTTGCCAGAAGAATGTTTAATCTTACAGTCTTACTTGTGAGTTTTTTGTAAAAATTTCTCAATACGATCACATAGATAACCCAACACATTTATTTACGACTGGCTGATTGACTGAATGTTTACTTAACGTCCACCCACTAATACCTCTGTTATATTGAAGACGAGAACAATTTTTCAAACCATACATCTACAGACACAAACGAAATGGACACACGGACACACAATTTTGACTGCTTCTGAACAAATATGGAGTATTTGGGCAGAAACGATGAATAAAGCGTGTTGAAGCAGCTGCAATGACTTACAAGATAGGACTTTATAATATAGGTAAATGACTTTATTCAAACACCTAACTCTTTGGTGCGTAAAAGGCAGGAAATGCGGCTATGACAAAATGTTCATTCAAGCGGTCAGACGAAAGAGAAATAATCACTCCGCACGTTACTTACGTCACAGATATTTTTAATACTCTTATCATGAACAAATGATCGAAAAAAAAATCCGTCAACAAGAGCAATAGCAAAACAGGGATTTAAGTTTGTAATCAGCATCGGTAGATTATCATAAAAAAGATACCTCTTTTATCCCGATCTAAAGCCTTTCCAAATAGACTCTCTCGTAATGTTAAGAGTGAAAAAGCTGGAATATTCTATGCCCTGGACGTTAAGCAATCAATTAGTCAATCTACCAATCTTGTGGAACGCTTAATCTGAGATCCTACATGCGAACGTTATATACAAAGGGGAAAAAGAACGTTAACTTTATGAAAGAAAAATTTAAAACAAGAATTTAACATTAAGAACGACATTGTTTGATTGACAAAGAAAATAAACACAACGCAAAGAATAATAGGTTCTTTAATATGTTTTTGGAGACATCACACGGACTTTCCCAAAAACGCATGAAAGTACCTATTTTTTCTGTAAACCAACAACTTTCACATCGCTATAACCTATAGAGTCTCCATTGTTTAAGACTACATTTTGTCTTACGTCCAATAAGAAGGTCGGAAACAAGAACGCCAAACAAGAACGTTGTTATGCTTCAATAACAACGTTCTTGTTTCGGGCGTTTTGATTGGATGACGTTGCAAGTACAGATGTGTGCGCGTGAGCTCATCTGTACTGGGTCATCTGTACCAGAAATCGGTCATTTACGGAAGAAGAAATAAAACAAAATCTACAGTGATTACCAGTAACATGTATGAGAGCTCTCAGGAGCATTAACTTCCCCTAGTAAGACACTCGCCGCTATACATTCTTTCCTTTACTGCTACCGACTGGTTTCACTGTTTATGTATGTTTTTTCTTGATAACAGTTTTGAATTGCCTGCTGAACGTTAAACATCTTAAATGATACTAGTCATCATGAATTTATTTTAAACCCTTTACAACAAATCATTCGACTAATAAATTACATATGCATTACATAAATTTTATTTTGCATTGTTGTCGCTTGTTTCAGTGTTTTTGTTATCATGTCAAACTACGAATTAGGTAGTAAACAACCGTAATTCAAACAATCTTGACAGATGAAAAAATACATTTCAAATGTTATGTAGGCGTTATTGTTCGTTTTGGATGTCAAACTTAAGTTTAAATGAATGTTTTCAGAAACAAATCTATTAACGTTTTTATTTCACATCGTATTTTAATGTGACGATTGACTATAAATTTACCTGAAACCCCTATAATTGAAAGACGGCATACAATAAAAATTTGAAGTGAAAGTATCGTTAATTGCAAACTATTCATTCCTATTGTGAAAATATGGAAAAATTAATTCTGTATTCTATAATGACAACGCAAAACGTACAATTGCTCAATATTATTTCTTATCCAATTATAACATGAGGCCATCCTATAAACCATGTTTATGTTAAATACAATATGTTTTATGAAGATATGAACCGTAAATTACTATATATGTTTTTCCTATTTCAATCTGGTTTGTTTGTTTGTTTAAATAAGGTTGTACGTGATAATTTTTCAGTTTTTCAGTTATTACGATGCAATTGAGTAGAAGATTTGAGTGTAAAATGGTGAACAAAATAAAAAACAACTCACTTGATTAATTTTTAAAAATGGTGGTTAGTTTGGGTTTTATTTCTGTTGTGATTCTACGTTCATCAATTTATATCCAGTAAAACTCTTTGACAGGCAACAGACAATCCTTGTCAATTCAGATTGGATCTGTGCACAACTTGGAGTTAGGTCCGAACTGGCAACCCAAGTGTCAAAAAATTAAAATCGTCCACAAGTACAGAGAATTTGTCATGCAAGGATGTGCAAGTTAAAAAATCTACAAGTTCGATTAATCATTGACAATGTGTATTAATTGATGTAACAAAACACGTATGCTCCAGTTAGTAATCCAAAAAAACGAGGAAATTATGAACTTAATAGAATAAACATATTCAACAATACTGTAAAACCTAAGTGTATCTAATTGTTTTTACTGTGTTAAAGCAACTCATATTTCTCGACTATTAGATCAATTACAGAAAGAAAAGGTAACGCGTTTACAAAGTTCCAAAGGTTGAGATGACCTAATATAAAGAACTTAAATATTAACTATCGTCGTACAACACTTAAATTTATTTCCATTTAAGTATCATTATGATGCTGTACAAAGGCGTTGAACTGACGGTTAATCTAAACCGCGTATGGTCATATATTCCACATTTGGAGCATTATTAACATACTTCAGCATTGCTATGCTTATAAACAAATTTAAAATGTGTACTCCTGAATAGATTATAGATTTAAAGTAAGTTGGCTAAAATGAAATTTTAATGATAATCTAAAGGATTTTTTATCACATAACACAGTATCATATGTATATTGTTAAAGAAGCTTGACTAAGTTATCGTTTTTAACAATTTGTAGTGCCTGTAGAATTAATATGAAATAACGTACTTATAAAGAACGATTTTTGACGAAAACTGTTCCTAGGGAAAAAAGTTTAAATTGTTTATGTTAAACATAGAATTGTATCTTATAGTCAATTTTACCATGTCGGTCCGACGGGTTTTGCCTGACAAAATAGAATACTGCTTACCACGTATGGTCGAGTTTATGGTCCTTTTGAAGATCTCATATTACACTTTTTTAAATCAACAATTATTTTCCACAGTTAATCGGCGTTCTGAAATGCGGCTGAATTTTCATTTTGATAAATCGAATTTCCATACTAAATTTTGACCTTGTTTTAAACGGAAGTGTACGTTAGGAAAATTCCATTGTTGTCTATTCGTAATCCTTCGGGTAATGTCTCGCGGTTTGTCCGAATACCATTGAACGTCACGAAAGCAGACGAACGTTTGTAAACAACATTAGACCCCTTTAGAAACAAAAATGGCTGACTTCCTATGGAAATTCGATTTATCAAAATGAAAATTCAGCCCAATTCAAAACGCCGATTAACTGTGGAAAATAATTGTTGATTTCAAAAAGTGTAATATGAGATCTACAAAAGGACCATAAACTCGACCATACGCGGTAAGCAGTATTCTATTTTGTCAGTCAAAACCTGTCGGACAGACACGGTAAAATTGACTATAGGTACTTGCACATAACATAGCAAATCTGTGTAATACAAACGCTTTATGTTAAATCAATTTTGATGAAATTAACCGATGCCAAATAGTATGCACAAAATGCCCATCAATATCGAACGACAAACAGGGGCAAATAGGTATATAAAATAACAAAACAGTACCAAGTGAAACGCATAATGATGTATCTATAGAATTAGCCTAATTTTTGGTTCGTATGATGATGTCGATACAAATCAGAGACCTACATCAAGAATGAACAATTATTTATATTCCAAAGGAGTCATAAAGGTAATGAAGTGGCACAATGATTACAATTAGGCAACATCATGTAACCTAAATAATAATGCTTAATAGTTTTCTAAACACATTATTTAGCTGTCAAGAACAATGTAAACATTAATCATCTGACATTTTTTTTTGCAAAGCTTGATGCAATTAACACTTTAAGACTAAATAGAGACGTGCATCCAAAATAAATTAGCAAAATAATATAATAACTGAAAATTTATCCCACTTAAGGTATCCGGACCATAATTGACCACGTGATCATATTTGGTGTCCCGGATGTCAAATGTTTTTCAATAAAGCAGACCTCGGTAATGTTCGGCAAACATCAGAAATACTATTTGAGTAACTAAATTTTTTCCTCAAAATTGTGAACATTGGCTCAAGTTATATGATATATTTTACTTTTATTATTAATTAGCAATACATTGATTTAATAAAGCTGTATTTCTTGGTCGACAAATAAAATTAAACGGTAACTTCAATTATGGGTCGGATACCTTAAGTTTTTTAATAGTAATCTTCTGCATACCGAATACTATGAATTCGACTTAATATGCATTATGCTAAAAAGAATTGGCCACGATTTTACTCAGGCTATTATGATTTAACGATATAAAATGTTTATGTTATTTGATGTGGTTTGTCATTACGTGGAGACCTGTCAAATTGATTTCATTTTGGTGTCTTTGATCACAGTCGTTATAGTAAATGATGCATCATAATGACACGTAGAGATAACGTGAAATGCAATATTCTGAAGAAACCATTCACACTTAAACAATTTGTATACAAATATGTCCTTGATGACAATAATGTGTTACCTGTAAGTTCGTGGTGTCAGCGACCCCTTTTACATACAAAGATACTCACAACTTGATAATTTTTCGGTTGCAATCTTATAATTATTTGTCTTGTAATTTTGTGCCTTGTGATGAACAAATATTGCTGCCGCGGTAATGACGGGATGATAATAATTTACTATTAAATGTTGCCATTATTTTAATTAATTACTGAATACAACAACGGCAACGATCATAATATTTTAATTCAATTTAATTTTAAAGAGATCCGCGATCTGTTAGCACATAACTTCTCACAACTGAGGTATTTTATCCAAACGCAGATAAATTGTTTATTATGATATTTAATCTATTGCAAACAAAACCACCTTAAAAGGGCCTTAATGAAGGAGTGCTCAAGTAAGGTAGTCGTCTTTTACTGGTCGCTCGTGTACAAACATTGAGGCTGTGTGTTAAATTCCTACTGCTTGCGGGAATGCTCAACTAAAATAATTGTCAGAATATTTGGCTAGGTCGGACATATACACCGGGTTATCCGGCTTTCTCACCATTAACAACTGAACGTCAAGATAGCTGAAAATAGCTGAAATTAGTATAAATCCTATGTATACAAACAAACAAATAACAAAATCGTAATGTTCAGCTTCATAATGAATAATGGCGCAATCTGTGGTTATTAGCACTTGTGTTTAATTAATTGGTAGCTATAAGCTGAAATACAATCTTCTTAAAAATTAAAAAAAATCTTCATACAGATATAGTTTAACAACGCAAATTTGAAGCCAGTTTCTTGAGATTGCTACTTTGGATCATTTACTTGATGTAGTGTGGCACAAATCCAAAATCTAACCTTATATGTTGCATACAGTAAGAATAACGGGTTCCACCTCTTACAAGGTCTTCCTTCAAAAGAAATAGAAAGCTAAGTATTCTTACAGGTAAGTAATTTAATGTGGGCAATGTTAAATTTATTCAAGCTTGTATAATTTAGGGTCGCTAAAAGGCGTTACAAATATTGAACGTGAATTTATTGAGGCGTTGACGAACGCTGTATAATTTAAGGATCTTATGATTTAAATGTTTGAAAGTAATGAATACTTTTGTAGTCATTATACTTTTTAAATGCATGTTTAGGTTCATTCAATTTGTTACAATATTTAAAAAATAAAAGGTTATTATTGTTTGCGAATAGCTTTGGCTTAAATTGTACGGTAGTCAACATTAGTTAAGGGGTCATCCATAATTGTCAACATTTTTCACAAGTTTGCAAAGAACACTCTTTTTGAAAACCCCCTCCCTCCCTCCAAAAGAGTATGTCAACATTTTTTGCAAGTCTGCACATTCACATTACCGGAAGTTAAGAACGTACCGACAAAATGTTGAAATTGAAACCCCTCCCCTCTTTAGTGCTCTTTGCAAACTCGTGAAAAATGTTGACAATTATGGATGACCCCTAAACCACCTGTTCTGAATTTCCTTGGTCCAACAAGAGCGAATTTGGCTTATAATAATCAAATGTCATCAAAAATACAAAAGTTATAAAATCAATAGATTATGACAGAGACCACTTTTACCTTACCGAATCTAACTGAACTTGTAAGGCGAGTGCTTATAGAAAAACAACAAATGCTTACTCTCTCAACGCACGCATCTCAATACTTTACATGGTGTTTTTGCACTGTTATCTGCTTCGTTTTCCTGCAAATTTGTGTTCGGAATATTCTGTTTTACACTAATTTTACGTTAAAAGCCCGTTTTAAAGAAAGTAAAACTATTAAAATTGGGTGGGCGTTAGGTGTTGTGTCTTCATGCAAGTCTATATTTTATATTGCGATATTTTTTCACAACGGCGTCCATATATTGTATAAATATGGTACAAGTATCGTACACATATCGTACAACAATCGTCCAAACATCGCGCAAAGAGCTTACACATGCTTAAAATTACAAGAATTAAATACTCATCATTTCTCTATCTAGAAAAGTAAATAAAAACGTTTCAAAACAAAATCATTTACGAAAATAGAAACATCTAATTACAATCTCGCGGCATCCAATAAATTGGAGAAATTAGCATCAGTATACGAAAGTATTAACAAGTCATATATGTACGACATATACACCTTTAACACGTAAAAAATATAATAAATGTTCCCTTGTTTATTCATAAGGAAATGTCGTGATACATTCAGATAAAGGATAATGTGCTGATAACAATTACAATATCCGATTTACAGCCAAAAAAGTCATTTAATACGATAGCCATTATCACGTAACTGCCTAAGGTTAAATATTAAAAATACAGGTTTCAGCCTAAGTTTCTGTTTACGTATTGACAATTGTTATTTCACCTTGGGATAGTAAAAAAAGTTGTATGTATGACTAGTCTTATTTTTGTTTTCAATAGTATTAGAGAAATAGAAATAATTTTTGATCTTTTGTTTATTTTGTGGTAGGTAATACACAATTGCGATTTTATTGCGCCTTTTAGGATGAAATAACAAGGATGTCATGCTTTTAACAAATTTTTTTCTTTTTTCAGTTTTAATAGTTTTACAAAGCATTAACTTCGTTATTATTTATCTATCCGTCTTGGGTAGTATCATTAAACGTCACAAATTGACTTTTTACGTTTATCCCACCTTTTCTCGTTCTTACTCGATAATGATTGTCCCTAGGTATGACTAATTACCGGCCCTTATACATAGTGAAATAACGGGCGCGTACCTGTCCGGAGCACTTAGATTTTTTGTTTGTTTTTGTGTTCTGTGTCTGTTTTGTTGTTGTTTTATTTAACAATGGTTTTCTTTGTCCTTGGTTTATCATTGTTCGAATTCGCCTAGGTATCGCCAATTCTTTTCTAATTAAAAACTTCTTTTAAAGTAATTTCTATTACATGGGTTTGATAGTACAACAAACTAAGCTGAAATTTTATATAAGACGCTTTAAGTTGAAATTTCATTGCCAACGGATTTCTCTAACTAGTAGTGCATTAACAAGATGGTCATTTTGGTTTAAATGGTCATGATAGTTTTGGAATTATTTCAAGGTTTCCAAAGTTAAAACTTTATTCCAAATGATTGCTGTTACTGCAGTTTCTGATAGTACTACAAGTGCAAAATTTATTCTAAATAATGTCTCGTTATTTATATTGTTATTCGCCTGCTCAACCGAATATAAATTATTAATTAAATAAAACTCAAGCACGGCAATAGGATTTATTTGCCGTGGTGTAGCAGCTTTAATACACAATATATAAATTCAAACAATATTTATATAAATATAGAAGTCCTTAAACTCTTAGTATTACACCACATTCAACCTATCTACAAAAGAAAATGGAATATTTTAAAATAAAGCATAGTAAAATAATGTCAATATCATTTAACAAAAAATAAAAATAGTACAACGAAAGCTGCTGGCAGTATGGCGAAACTTCGAATAACCTATCAAATCATACAGATCTCTTAAATACAAAAAATCCACGAGTGCATGAGATGCAAGAACGCGAGAACTCATCCAATCATATCTAACATATATACTTCACAAGTATATAGCTAACCAATAAAAGCATTTTATTCGGAATACCACGTGCACATCTGTCAAAACAGCAAGTGATTTGTTATTGTAAACAAATACACACGTGATCACATTCACCTGTGTTCCCGCTACCTGTAATTAATTCATTTTGATTTGATATAATTACAAAGTTGAAAGTACATTTTTTCAGGGATTTTTGGAAAAAGTTTATTAGTGTTAGAGATTTTTTTCGAAATGATTTGTTTTCCCCTAGAAATTTAATGTAGTATAAAACTGAAGTTGTATAACAAATAATAATTGGTGTAACACATATATATTATTAGTTTACGTCAGTTTCTAAGGCTACATTTTTGTATATGTTGGAACTTCCGATTTTGTGACAATGACTATATCCTTTTTATTAGTAGAGCACCTTAATTTTTAACTATGGGCATTAAAACGTTTAGATTTATAAACATTATTTAAACCTATAATAATAAAGCATTATTTAGTTGGGTATTAATATTATAATTTTGAAAGCCTAATCACGTGATTAGTGAGGGACTATTCTGAATGCATTTCCTTGCATTATAAAGACCTTTTCAGAAGAATTCGAAAGCAGTAATTTCCCGTACATTGGCTCAATACGTCCTACCCATGCAGCCAAATATGTTTTGTTAACTTGCTCTTGTCCTTGATATAATTGAACTACAGTTTAAAATTGTTTAAGTAGCCAAATATTACTGCAGTTGTTTGTTACTTTTTGTGGAACTGGTCGGTTAACAAATAAAGCACCAAGTTCAAAAAGTTATTATCAAAATTTATAAACTCTAGGATAAACAAATTTTACTTTCAAAATTTAAAAAAGTGTGTTTTGTTTTATTAAGTAATAATGTATTTTGCAATTTTAACAATTATTTAAAGTTAGCAAAGTAATAATAAATAAAAAAACAATTGTATAAAAAAAACATTTTCTTTGTTTTTAACTTTCTACAAAAATACAAAAAGAAAATACTCAAGAAGAAAACGAAATAGTTTAAATTGTATATGTATAATATATAGTTACTTGCATAATAAAATTGTTATAAATCAACTACATTGCAAAGTACCAAATGATTCAATTGCTAGAGTTCGTATGTGTACGTCAAGGTTGTTCAATCAATCCTTTGCTTTTTTTACTTATTTTAAAAGTTACATGACAGTTCAGATATTACGCTTCTTTTGTCTAGTGAAAGCAAATTATGTTTTAAATATTCAATTTAGCAATGATTTTCTATTATTTTGTCTCAAAAAACGATCAAATGAAACGATCAGAGCGTGATTTATGTAACCACAAAAATGTATTCACTTGTTTCCTATATATAACGTAAGCTATTGACGTTGTTGCAGAAAATTCCATTTAATGTTGTTTACCACAAATTTTTACAAATTTCGTCAATATCATATTGCCAGAAGGGGGAATTTGACGATGTTAGACCGAACTGATAAAGAATTTTACCTCGGGGATAACACGATTATCAGTTTATAATCATAACGTTACCGTCGTACATCAAAACATTATTACGATCAGAGTGCTAGCTGCAGTTTGCAATCGGATCCAGTTAATACTTACGGGACCATTTTCGACATAGCATTTTGAGTTTTACTATTTTGTTTTTCGAGTGACGTTATTTACACTGAGTCATAATATTGTGCAGTATATAAAATATTTGTAAGGCATAGATAATCATTTAATCATCAATCTTTGCATACGATCAAGTAAAGATATTAGATTTCGAAAATTCAAGGAAGATATTGTACAGTTAAAAATATTTTTGAACGTCGGGAATAATTGTGTGGTGGCATACGTTACTATAAATTCAAGAAATTTGTCTTCAAGGACTTGGTAACATAAAATTTAACACACTTTTGTAGTTAAAGCTGAACGTTATCGCTATGTAACATTTCATAGCAATACACGTTTATACTTATTCAGAATACTGTGTTATGCCATTTTTGTGAATATAAACATTGGCAGATCTTTAGACATGAGGAATAACGTTACGTTGAAATTTCTACAAGTCTGTGGTTTCGTGTGTCTTGTCTTGGTCATTGATGCAGCTCCAACGATGGACAAAGCTGAAAACGGTAAGTATTATAATTACAATCCATAGTAGACAGTTATTGATTGGAAATATGCTGTTATTAATTGTCTATTTATCATATTGAACACATTAAATACATTTATTTTATCTTAAAACTAAATTTGTTGTCGGCATATTTGTGTTTGTTGTAATGGGGATTAACGCAATTTTCAGCTATTTTTACGCTATTCCATGGCTTTTAATGAGGGATAAAGACGCAGTACCGTGTCGAACATGGAAACGTCGGATTCCGCATTGATGACATGTTTTTTTAAACAACATACATTATACCTTTCATGATACTGAAAAAGCATAGTTATTTTTCTCAATACAAAATGAATTCTGAATGACAGCAATAACAAACTGTCAAAAAAGACCATCCACAAATCAAAGTCTAACAAGCCGGCAAACTTGAGAACCAACTTACAATAATGTAGCAACTCTACAGCAATGGTCCTGACTGTGTACAGGTACTCCGGATCCAACAGAAATGGTTAGTTGAACCAGGTTGTATGGCATGCCAAACCTCCAGCATAACTGGAATATATACATTACTCTAGTCGGATTAAAAATGCCGCACGATGATTTCGATAACATTTGCCGAAATAATTCTTGGACTGGATAAATAATTTTGTTATGTTAGCTGAAATATGAATTTATTTTGGTTTTTTTCTTCTTTTATTTTGAGACTTTATTATTTAAAATGCAGTAAGGTTTATTAAATTAAATACTTTATACTTCCGAGCCGCTATTTCGTTACAGCCTAAAAAGTCTTAAAAATCAATGAATGTTTTTTTCATCATATCTTCTTAAAAGTACCATTCTCAGAAAGTTCTTCTGCGCCTATGAATAATATTCAGACGGTAACAACGGATTTATCGGCAGATATTGTGCACAATGTCTTTTCCTAACTGACGATGAACCTTTAGAAATAATGAACATTGAGCCATCTCCTTGGGAATTGACAACAGAACCAGACATCTATATCCCATTAAGATATCTCGTGGACACAGATAATGTAAAATTGATTTTGTATGATGTTTAACGAAACTCTCATCAATTTTTCAGCTATATAATGGCGCCTAGTTTTTATTGGGGGGAAGCCAGAGTACCCGGGTATCCTTGTCAATTAGAATTGGAGTCGTGTCCACCTGCCACCCAGTGAGACTCGAACACGCAACATAAGTGTTACAGACCACGTGATCAATTGTAGGTGACTTCCCTTCACCCCGCCCCCCCTGTTAATGCAAAACCTATTTCTTATGTGCCTGAACGAAATAGTAGGTTCATTGGCTGGTTGTTAATATCCAGCTTACTATATGTTTGCTATGTTCCAGATTTAACTGGATAGCAGTCTGATGGGTTATTGAGCGGTCGGTATTTTGACAATACAATTTTCGAGAGATTTCAACATTCCTTATATCGTGTGTATTGCAACTGTAGTTGTTCATTTGAAAAAGCACGTGGTTTGACACTTATCCGTCTTTCTACTCGATATGTATTACTAGTCAAATGATTGACTGAATGATTATTTTACGTCCTTCATCCCCCAATAAAAACTGAAAACCATGAAATAGCTGAAAAATTGCTGAAAGTGGCGTTAAGCATCATTCAAACTAACAAACAATATTTTACGTCCAGTGAACAATATATTAGCCATATTCAGGACGAGAACAGGTTAACAAATAACCAATAAACGAATTAAATGGGCGGGACATCAGGAACAAAATGAATACACTGAAAAGGAAAGGAGTACTGTACAGATGCACCGGCCACAATGAGCCCAGTATGGTCCTGTCGCTGATTAATAAGCTGATGACTTGATTTTTCTTGTGAACTTATCAAATGAAATTGCTTCAAACAGACGCGCGTTTCGTACAATCAAAACTTATCAGAGGAGCTCATTAAATAACTATTGTAACGAACGTTTTCATTTTATGATGTTCATAAATCTGTTGTCTGTACAGTAACAAACTGGTCTCAACTTACAAAAAATGCATGTGAACTCTGTTGAACTCTGAAGTAACCCGGAGCGTAGAAATTGATACCCGGAATCTATCGACCTTTTTCCTACATCAGCTATCTTTTACGGAATGATGTTATTGTAAATTCTTTTCACATTCTGTATGTAGCCGAAGTATTGCCCGTGAACATTAAACATCGAATCAATAAATCTTACACCAAACGTACGAGATATGTCCCCGAGATATGTACAAGGCATCATGACTTACTCCAAAAATGTTAATAACTATATTTCTTCAAGGAAGAATGTTGTAAGCATTTCACGTCTCTATTAAGTATTTTTTTTTCTTTTTTTGCTGAATCTATGTAATACACAATTTGACAGATATATATCTCAGTCAAGAGTGTTCAATATTTTATTTATAATTTTAATGATTTTGCATAAATTAATCAGACCCGTCTTATAATAACAGCTGATAATTTCCTTCAAAACAATATATTTGAAATAAATTTATTCTCTATATACAAGTATCTAGATAAACTGACATTTTAATTTATATTTCATTGTAGGGATGACAGTATACGATGATTCGCTGTTGTACAGATTGTTTCTGCGGCTGATGTCCAATGGAAGCCTGCGATCGTGGATTGTAAGTACTTGTATTGCTAATGAATATACAGTTTTTATGTTCATTTGTTTTTATGTATGGTATTTCACGAATATTTAAGAATCCTCCTAAGAGCCTCATACAACGAGACCATAACTTTAAAATTCTAAGTTTATTGAAATTGATACGATCGGCGAAAATCACAGTGGACTACATGCCAGTAAAAATAAATCTAATCAAATAATCTTTATTGGAATATTTTAAAATCTGATAAATATTTTTCCCGGGGCTATTGTTCTCTGGAATTTTTATGACTGTAGTCGTACCGGAAAAATCAAAAATAAAGAAATTTAATATATTTTGAATAATGTAATCAAATATGTAGCATTTTTCATTTTGTTGACATTGGATAAATAAAAAATTTAGGTGCTTGTCGAGTGAGTTGATTGTGTCAGATCTGGTCCATTATATCGTCTGGTTTACAGTTTGTGCTTTATTGTATATCTTTTTTACTTGCAGAATCAAAACTTCCTGAAACATCCGGGAACTGTGGGTGGGATGTCATTTGGTAAGGATAAATGATATTGGTTGTTTGGGGCTTTACACTACCTTAAGCTATTTTTCAGCCATGTAATGGCGTTAAGTTTTAACATCTTTTAAATCCGATGTACCTTTTTAAAAACCCTGCAAACTTTGGCTGGAAAACTGGAAAACATGATGGTGAATAATGTTATAGTCGAGCACAATAGGACCAAAGTCTAACATAAATGAACAACGTTGTTAATCAAAAATAGATGAATACCTAGACCATTAGGCCCGCGTGCACATCTACAAGTAGTTGAAATAAAACAGTTCCAAAATGCTCCTAACAAATATAAATTCCTTTAAACCCTTCCAAGTTACATACTAAATAATTACTAACAAAAGTAGTGTATTTTGTTCACCGCCACCACCTATAGTTAGTTAACTTCTATCAAGTTCTGATTCTCATAATGACCCAGAAGTGTAAATGCTGTCTAAAGGCATCTGCACTATGGGTTGTGTTAAGCGATGCGAATTTAAGAGAGTCTGTCGATACCTATTTTAAATGTAAAAGACACATAATTATATTTTCTTAAGTTTGTTAATAGTATGACGTGCTATTACGCAATATAGTTGAAATACATGTGTAATAAAAACACAATATCATATCCTTTTTCTATCGATATGAATGTATTTTGACAGGAATATCATCACAAACTGGGATTAGTCAAGGACAAGGTTCATCTGTTACAGGCTCATTCGGTGGCAGCACCAGCGTAAATAACACAGGTGTTAGTCCTAATACCGTATCATCGACTTCCGGACCTAACACTGCCACGAACCTTACAATAGTACGGGATCAAGATTTGTCTGTTACAGGCTCATTCGGTGGCAGCACAAGCGTAAATAACACAGGTGTTAATCCTAATACCGTATCATCGACTTCCGGACCTAACACTGCTGCGAACCTTACAATTGTACGGGATCAAGATTTGTCTGTTACAGGCTCATTCGGTGGCCGCACCAGCGTAAATAACACAGGTGTTAATTCTAATACCGTATCATCGAGTTCCGGACCTAACACTGCCACAAACCTTACAATAGTACGGGATCAAGATTCCTATGTTACCGTTAAGACGAGTTCACCCGATCTTATCATAGAGAGGGATCATGTGTCGCCAACAACAACTTTTGCAGCAGATACAAACATACCAACAACTGGAAGAAATACGGACAAAAAATTTACACTTCCGGTTATTCGTTTGACGGAACCTGGGGGACAGAACATTGTCGGTCCAAATGATACCACTGAAAATTTGACAATTATCAGAGATTATAAGCAAAATGGTTTAACGACGCCAAGTACGTCTTATCAAAAACAAGTTGCAAGAAAAAAAAGGGCTGTCTTCATACCGGTTCTTAAACTGGACTCTCGTTCGAGCTACTCCAATCCCTCTGGTAACGCTCCTCAACAGGCTAGTTTGACGGATAATTCTGGTCAAGGTCTAGTTATTGTACGGGATGTTGTCAGCTCAAATCAGGCAGGCACAAATACTGGTTCATTAGCCTTAGAGATAGTCCGAGATAGAGTGGCCGGCGCTAACGACACTTCCGGTTCACAGTATGTACAGGTTTCCGATACCACGACATCTAGACAGAAACAAAGTGTGGTCGTTCTCGATGTCTGTGACTATGACAGGAGTAGAATGTGTTTTAAAATCAAGTATTTGAAATAATTAGTGTTTGATTTGATTTGTGTAATCTGATAAATCGAACACAATTGTATGATAGTTTACGAACACTACAACAGTTTTCAATGCATTTTGTCAGTTGTATAGTTTCACATTGCACTTTCTCCTTGTAAATTGCTATGGATTAGGAGCAAGTCAATCAGGTGCTGCTTTTATTTTATTATTTATCATTTTGTATACAAGAAACATTCCAAGAGATACCTGTTGACAGGATAGACAAAACGTCGCATTTTTACATGCCTGTCACTAAGGCTCGTACCAGTAAATTTGATATTTTTAATATATGACATTACTTGGTTTTATACTGCAACGGTATAAGAACATTTTATACCGACAAAAGCATGAATAAGAGCATTTCTGACTTCAGTACATAATGTAGTTTAAAAATGGCGTCGAAAACAAACATCGTATGTGACAACTCTTCGAGACCTAGAACAGAATACTAAAAACCTTTGGACAATAAATCTAATGATTGCAGGTTAAAATAAGTTTGTACATTTGTATTTGTGTTATTTTGTATTGTTAACTTCCTGTTTGCCGTATAGTGTTGTTTGTTTTACAACAATATTTAGTGCTAACATTTTGCAATAGATAGATTCTATTGCTACACTCTTTTGATAGCGACATCATATACAATTCTCTTAATGGTTTTGTCCAGAAATTATATGTGTCTTGTGGTTTATCAAATACTGAATGCAGGCGCAGCCTAAATGTGAGCATCGCCCTTTTTATGATTTATAACTTTATTTCGAGCACCCTTACAGTACTTGTGCATTCTACAGTTAGAACGTGACGTCTTTCTCTTATGTGTTAATGACGTCACATTTTTGCAAAAATGGTGTCTGAAATATTTGTTGTTATTTATAAACATAACACTTAACTTGTATCGATGTTAAATTTATTTTTATGTTTACTTTTAGTGCTCCACTTCAAGAATTTTCTCCGAAAAGCTTAGCTACAATCTGAAATTGGTTAGTTTGCAGTATTAACCAGCTTCATTACTTCTGCGTTGATGATAATAAAAATGCGTAACGCACTAAACAAAATGCGCAAATTCAACAAAAAAAAAATATCCACTGTGTTCTCGACACCATGAGAACTAGAGAATTACTTTACATGTACAAATTTAATGACAATGTTTCAAATGTTGTTGCTGTCCTGTGATTAATAATGAAACAATAACCAGATTAACACATTTGTCATTTTGTCAGTTGTCTTTTAAGCAATTCATTTGAAGTTAAGATGTAAATTTCACTGAAAGATTAACAAAGTCTATTTTAAAGTTTTAGTCCAATAATGTTACGAATTCAATTGTCAACGTTAATTTCATGAACCATGATTTCAAATTATTAGATGTTGCTGGACAACGCATGACAGAAAACTACACATAATATAACAGTTTATTTCTTATTTCTTTGGTTTTTTGTTGTTGTTGTATATGTTTGTTTTAGTGTTTTAATAAAACAATAAATATGTCTTCTGTACGTTTTCATTTTATTGCTGAGATTTTAGATAACAAATGGTATACGTGCATGCCTTAGATTATCCGACTACGATGGCCTCTGGGTGACACAGACGAAACGTGATTTGATTAAATTTCATGTCACGTATTAAGGTTTAATATGCATTTTATTTATGAACAACATACGTTTATCATTGTGATCCAAGGTTATTACAAATTAAGTAATATACAATCGTTGAATTCTACTATGCAAAAAGAAAGGAAAAAATATATTGTGAATTATTTCTAAAAAAACATCGACCACTAAGGCTCGGCTACTGTTGCACTAGATTAGAACCCCCAACAACCGAGCAAACGAGTCAAGTCAGTGTGAGAACCGCGGTTATTGCTGCCCTTGATAGAAACCTTCGGTCATAAACTTTCTGCTTAGAAACTTCAGCCACATAAGACCTGCGTAGAAAACACCTGTTTATACATAAATGAACGATGTATATTATTTTACACATGGAATGATTCTGTCATAAACAAATTCCCCTCCAGCGCCATCTGTCATTGTTTGACGTTGCAAATTGATGTAATTTTAATTTTTCAGAATCTGTATCCATTTTTCTTATCTACATTTAATTGGTTGAACATTTAAGTGTTTAATTACGTTTCAGTGGCAATTGACTTTTATATCCAAGAACGTGTTCAAAGACCTTAATAAAAATAATAAGTAAGAGAAACTTATGCAAATTATAAGCGTTCATGTGTCTAATTATATATTGTATCTTTACAAGGGCAATACAGAATTTGTTTACTGTCCAACAATATACAGAGGCATGGCAATAAAACTTTACGTGCGTTGTTTAACTCTTCCATCGGATTTTCTTTTGATTTTGACCTCAATTATAATCTTTAATATAAATTATCATATATGTAGACATGGGAAGACTTACAATGCACGTGTTTTTATAAACATTCAAGGGGCATAACTCGCAAAAAACCGACTGATTGATGCTGATGTTTTAATTTAACACATATGATTTTTGGCATATTCATCGCTTCCCCGTTGGGGAGGACAATACAAGTAATAAATGTTTCAAAAAAAAGAAAGACTTTTTGTTTAAAAAGGGGGGTTTCTCTTTACTTTTAGCAATTCGTTAGCTATGTCATGTGGTTTGGGTAAGGAAGACGGTGTGCCGGTAAGAACCATCGGACAGGATAGGCTACAATGTTTAACAAACACTGAACATAAGCACACATTGTCAAAGTCAGGCTTCTGGCTACCAACAAGAGCACTCTGCCACTTACGATACAAAAAAAGAAAAAAGAACACATTTCTTAGCCTTACTGTCATGTACGATATTTCTTAATCTCACAAATACATTTGCAATCAGACTTTAGATGGAAGGTTAATTGGCGATACTTACTTTGGGCTATATCGAATTTTGTCAACGCAGTTATTCTAAAACCAATGTCAATCCATGTCAATTACGATTGGAGTCGAGCGCGCCCTGTCGGCAGTGGTTAATACTACGATCTGCAAACATCTCATATACCCTAAAACAACTGATCTGCATTCGTGATTTCTAATTGGAATCCCAGGATGAAGATCACTAAATTCCGAGGTCGCTTTCCAGGCTCTTGACGGAAATGGCCATTTAATGTTCCGTTTCGGTGTGTTAGTGATGCTTTATCTTTCTTTCTGTATATTTTAAAAAGGTGACTTAACATTTAACACAAAAGTTGTAACACAAAAAAGTAAGATCTTTTCAGTGACACCTTACATGTTATTGTAATAAGTAATTCCCTCCAGATTGGACATATTTATAAAATATTAACAAATTGAAAATAATATTATTGTTTTTATATAGCCATCACTTACATTTAAATTGTTTAATAACTAAGTTTAAATATATTAAAATGCATAAAATCGGAATATTATTATGTTTGCACTTTCTTTCGGATCATGTTGAAAATAAAGGCTATATCTATGTGCTTGGCAGTTTGTAGGAAAACTTGGCTATCTATGCGCTTGGCAGTTTGTAGAGATGCTATGATATATATGTGGGTTTATCACTTTCGACTGTTCCAGAATAAAGTAAAAAATTTGTAATGGCTACCCCGCATCAATATGCGCTAGTATACGGCTCGGTCCAAGAATTGTCACGAAACGCTGGGACCACACTAGGAGGGTTCCAAGTGCTCGACCCGCAGACCGGCCTAGCGCGTCCATGGATGACGGATAAGGAAGACCCTCTAGTTGGGGGTTGTCAGGTCAAAATACGGAAAGCCAGGCCGCTACGAAAAGCAATATTCACTGCCCCTTTCCATACTTTTACAGTAGAAGTCAAAATTTGGTTCCCTTTTAACATCAAACCCTTTTCCGTTGATTTGTTGTTTGTTAATTTGCTTTCGTCCCGAATATAGCTGCAAAAAATATACAATCGATCAATCGTCAACAAAACGCTAAACTTTCATTTTAATGTATCTATGCATTTTCAGTTGTTAATTCATTTAAATTTTGGTTTTTTAGTTCTTTTCGCATTATGAACACTATATTTCAGTTGCATCAGTATCAGAAAGTTTTAATATCTTTTACAAAAGTACGTGAAACATTAATATTTTTGTCTGACTCTTTCCCTAGTTTGTTTTGCTATCAGTCATTTTGTCAAATATTATTAATATTTTTTAACATTAAGAGATGCATTTCAATTCAATTTTCCCATTATTATAATTATAATGATTTCTTGTACTTTAAGATATATATTTAGTCACCAATGATGGTAGTAATGGCATAAAAACACTAAAATATTATTGTTATGTGTAGAACTATGTTTGATTTCGTATCGTACTTTTAAAGATAAAACAAATATTTTTTGAATTTGATTAATTTCATTTTTTCATAATGATAACTTGAGTATACAGATTTTTAATTTAAATAATATATTAAAATTTATTCTAAATTTATTGTAAATTATTGCAATAAAAATTTCTTATAATAACATTTGAATTTAAACAGACTCTATAACGACCAATCAAATCGTCGTTAAATATTACTGATATTTATGTGTGAATTATCGCCCTTTAATAGTACACCATAATCTTAATATGAATATTTATAAGTATACCGTTAAATAAAAATAGTTACCAGTAAAATAAACAAATAGACACCTTTCAAAAGGGAATACTTTCTGTAGGACATAAAGAAGATCGCCCAATTCTCATCAAGTGGTAATTTATACATCCCTATTAAAAAGAAGATATATTTCAAAAGATGTTGTCCTTCATGTTTTCATTAAAAAACTATTATGTCCGATGTCGAATGTTCTGTTTGAAGTTCTGATTGTTTTTTTATTGAAAGATGCGAGTTTTTCATTTCTGTCCAAATGATAAAAACTTTATAATTCTTTTTAGCGAAGATTATAATTCGTTTTGTAAAATGATTTTTTACGTAAATTACTTCATAAAACTAAACATGAAATTTCTAACGTCATCAGCCAATAAAGACAGCAAGTGAACATTAGGATATATATATATGACGTCATTACTTTTACCGTTTTAAACTCTCATATTTCTACCAATAAAAAATGCATCAAATTACCCCCAAATCGTTTGTATAAAATGGTGCTTTTGGAGATCCCTCCATCATTTTAGATCACACAGAGGACATGTTGACTTTAATATTAACCGTGGTTCTTTTTCCCACAGCTGAAGCATCAAGTAAGTCATAATATGAGGTTTTTTGTTTTTCGTTTCGTCATTTGTTTTATTAAAGATATATTGTTTTCATTTACTATTTGGAGATATTTTCTATTCGCCTAATTATAAATTATATATTTGCAGTTCAAATTAAACACATCTTTTGAATAAATTATTTATTTTTTTTTAAATTAAAGTTCAATTATTATTCAAATTTCTACTTATAGACTTATACAGTACACATACTTTAAAAAAAATCTCTTTGTATAAATAATATATTTCTTTTTATTTGGACATTTTGAAATGTTTTATTTGTCAATTTTGTCAGCAATATACTTTCAGCAATCCTCCTGTCAGTGCATGGTTATTAATATACGTTAACTCTATCACTACCTTTGACATCTCTACTTCTTTATTTACTGTTTCAAATGACGTCATCTAGCGGTTACTCAGTTTTACTTGCACAAAGTCGACCGGCTTACCTTTTTTGTCAATATGATAAGGAACTATCCAACATTTTCAATTGTAGATACACGTGAAGTTAGGGGTAATGGTATATGCGTTACTGTAACTCCGTAGAATTTTTGGCTGTTTCTTACAGGTCCACTGGCTGTTTTTTTATTTTTTTATTTGTATTTTTGTAAACCAGAGTACTGTTCCGCTGACCGGTTAATGGCAGAGTCAACAAGGACGCACAACTCTTTTCTTGCAAGAAATACTTTCTGTTCGAAATAAATTGTTATTCAGAATTTTTAATATGACTTTGGAGTCCACAACTGTTTTGAAATTACCGTAGTACCTTAGTCACAAGTCATTAAAAATAACCTTTTCCGTAATTGTATACAAACAATTGACTGGCGTACGAGTACATATTGACCCCACCACAAGTTGGCCCTTTTTGTATTGACCCCACCACATGTTGGCCCTTTATGTATTTACCACACCACAAGTTGGCCCTTTATGTATTGACCCCACCACAAGTTGGCCCTTTATGTATTGACCCCACCAAAGGTTGGCCCTTTATGTATTGACCCCACCACAAGTTGGCCCTTTATGTATTGACCCCACCACAAGTTGGCCCTTTATGTATTGACCCCACCACAAGTTGGCCCTTTATGTATTGACCCCACCACAAGAAGGCCCTTTATGTATTGACCCACCACAAGTTTATATCCACATTTTTAATATTTGTCATTAACGGTAAATCAGTTTATATTCCCATGGAATTATTTCTTAAATACAAAATATCATTGTTGTTTATTTTATTTAAAATCTTGTATAGACATCCAATATCAATTATCTTGTCGGTTGTAGATTTACTTAACATTAACTTTCTCGAAATTATATTGCGCAATGTAGTCTGACCGCGGACTATTACATGTAATTGAGGGGACGTGCTTGAAAATTGTCACGCTCCTTACTCTGTAAAGACTACTTTGGTAGATGCTGTCAGAAAAATAGGCTCACGATAGCTTCTACGAACAGCTAGTGTCCCTCCCCAACCCAATACTTCTCCAATGGCAGTAAGTTAGAATAGATGTAATATTTACTTCTGTTCTTTACTTCATCCTACTTCCCGTTTATTTTTAATAACTACCCAAACCTGATCATTGTTTACTATAAAATATGCATTAAATATATATAATATAATCTGTTTCTAAAATATATTTTTTTAATTTTTTGATTTCTTAAGTTTATATCACTGTACTTTTTTATTACAATAAAATAAAATAAAATTATTATGAAAACAAATCTAAAATAAATGTATTGTCATTAGAATACCCCCTCCCGCCCCCAAATAGTCTCATCCTTTATTAAACGCGTTGAAAGCTTTAAATCTTATGAACGTTTCATACTAGCTATTATTAGTTAACGGCAGTTCGTGTGAACAAATATAAATAATACTGTTTTTGCAGCTTTATACGATCCCAACGACCCTTGTTGTCCGGATCCCCATCAGCAGTATTATCTTTGTGACTTAATTAAAATAATAATTTTTATTGCAGGTATATACGATTCCTCCGCGTTCGTTGCTTGCTGGACGTTAAACAACAAAAAATCAATCAATCAATCGTCCGCGTTCGGATCCGCGTTTAAGAATGGTCTTTGTGACTTAATATAAATGACACCGTTTTATTGCAGGTATCTACGACCCCTGTTACCCTAACCCCTGTCAGCAGTATGGTCTTTGTGTACGAGTAGGAGACTATGGCTACAGATGTTACTGCCCCACAGACTGGACTGGTACTAACTGTGAAAGTAAGTATACTTGCAGGTGTTAACAAAGTAACAGTGATTTAGGGACCAGCGATTTCTTATTTTGGGGGCAGTGGGTAATTCCGTGTTGAATTTATGTTAGTCTCTCAAAATGTGAATATTTTTTTTCTTAAATGAAAAATCAGGTTATATAGAATGGAAATGGGGATTTTTTCATAAGCTAAAACGAAAAAGTAAACGATGGGGCAGACGAACGAACTAACGAACTGACCAAAAGGTAATATGCCCCTTAACTTTCGTTGGCGGGACATCAAAAACTGCTTAAGCTGTCTCTGAATTGTCTGGTCGGCACTACACAATTAACGATAAATTCGTCGCATCGTTTTTGTCCATTAACGTGTAAATACATTGTACCAGAATACTTAGTTTCGATTCGCTAGAAAATATTTTCTGTAATAGAATGTAAGAAAACAATCTATGATATCATGTGACGTAATATATTACTCCGAGAAACACTTACGGTTGGACTTTTTTACAAAATGTCAAATTACACAAATTACATTAATAATTAATTTTCTTCGACGGGAACAACACAATTTCCGTTGTGCACATTGTATAATCTTCGTGGCGGATTATATGAAATGTGCCGAACGAAAATGCAGTTATCCATCGATTGAGAAAATATTTGTTTTACTTAATCCTTTAATGAAACTTTGATAAACATTAAGTCTTGTTTGCGACGTCTGTCTGTCTGTCTGTCTGTGATATATAAAGCGGTCACATGGCGTCAAGCAACACTCAGTCACTCAGTACTATACTTTTCAGTAATATTTTCTATGAATTATCCTTATTAAAGAAATTACAACTATTTAAAAGTGATATTTTTCATAGTTTCATGTTTAACTAATGCATATTTAATTGAAATATACACTTGAACTGGGAATTAAAATAGTGTGAGAAGTTAAAGCTAATAGCATATAGATGTTGTCGTATTTCACACAAAGCTGTATCGTTCAAGCCCTCTTATAACCTTTTTCAGTATGGCAGCCAGAGCAGAGAAGTAAGTGCGACCCTAACCCTTGTATGAACGGAGCTGTCTGTTACCTCCTGTTTCAATCTGATGGTTACCCGGAAGACAGCTATACATGTGAACCATGTCCCAGTGGCTATACGGGCAAAAACTGTGAATGTAAGTCTATGATACATATCATGTGAACCATGTCCCAGTGGCTATACGGGCATAACTGTGAATGTAAGTCTATGATACATATCATGTGAACCATGTCCCAGTGGCTATACGGGCATAACTGTGAATGTAAGTCTATGATACATATCATGTGAACCATGCCCCAGTGGCTATACGGGCAAAAACTGTGAATGTAAGTCTATGATACATATCATGTGAACCATGTCCCAGTGGCTATACGGGCAAAAACTGTGAATGTAAGTCTATGATACATATCATGTGAACCATGCCCCAGTGGCTATACGGGCAAAAACTGTGAATGTAAGTCTATGATACATATCATGTGAACCATGTCCCAGTGGCTATACGGGCAAAAACTGTGAATGTAAGTCTATGATACATATCATGTGAACCATGTCCCAGTGGCTATACGGGCAAAAACTGTGAATGTAAGTCTATGATACATATCATGTGAACCATGTCCCAGTGGCTATACGGGCAAAAACTGTGAATGTAAGTCTATGATACATATCATGTGAACCATGTCCCAGTGGCTATACGGGCAAAAACTGTGAATGTAAGTCTATGATACATATCATGTGAACCATGTCCCAGTGGCTATACGGGCAAAAACTGTGAATGTAAGTCTATGATACATATCATGTGAACCATGTCCCAGTGGCTATACGGGCAAAAACTGTGAATGTAAGTCTATGATACATATCATGTGAACCATGCCCCAGTGGCTATACGGGCAAAAACTGTGAATGTAAGTCTATGATACATATCATGTGAACCATGTCCCAGTGGCTATACGGGCAAAAACTGTGAATGTAAGTCTATGATACATATCATGTGAACCATGTCCCAGTGGCTATACGGGCAAAAACTGTGAATGTAAGTCTATGATACATATCATGTGAACCATGTCCCAGTGGCTATACGGGCAAAAACTGTGAATGTAAGTCTATGATACATATCATGTGAACCATGCCCCAGTGGCTATACGGGCAAAAACTGTGAATGTAAGTCTATGATACATATCATGTGAACCATGTCCCAGTGGCTATACGGGCAAAAACTGTGAATGTAAGTCTATGATACATATCATGTGAACCATGCCCCAGTGGCTATACGGGCAAAAACTGTGAATGTAAGTCTATGATACATATCATGTGAACCATGTCCCAGTGGCTATACGGGCAAAAACTGTGAATGTAAGTCTATGATACATATCATGTGAACCATGTCCCAGTGGCTATACGGGCAAAAACTGTGAATGTAAGTCTATGATACATATCATGTGAACCATGTCCCAGTGGCTATACGGGCAAAAACTGTGAATGTAAGTCTATGATACATATCATGTGAACCATGCCCCAGTGGCTATACGGGCAAAAACTGTGAATGTAAGTCTATGATACATATCATGTGAACCATGTCCCAGTGGCTATACGGGCAAAAACTGTGAATGTAAGTCTATGATACATAGGGGCTATACGGGCAAAAACTGTGAATGTAAGTCTATGATACATAGGGGCTATACGGGCAAAAACTGTGAATGTAAGTCTATGATATATATCATGTGAACCATGTCCCAGTGGCTATACGGGCAAAAACTGTGAATGTAAGTCTATGATACATATCATGTGAACCATGCCCCAGTGGCTATACGGGCAAAAACTGTGAATGTAAGTCTATGATACATATCATGTGAACCATGTCCCAGTGGCTATACGGGCAAAAACTGTGAATGTAAGTCTATGATACATAGGGGCTATACGGGCAAAAACTGTGAATGTAAGTCTATGATACATAGGGGCTATACGGGCAAAAACTGTGAATGTAAGTCTATGATATATATCATGTGAACCATGTCCCAGTGGCTATACGGGCAAAAACTGTGAATGTAAGTCTATGATACATATCATGTGAACCATGTCCCAGTGGCTATACGGGCAAAAACTGTGAATGTAAGTCTATGATACATATTTATATATTGTTGTGTAAAATAATTAATCGCTGAATTGGATGCCTTTAGTCCTTTCATCGGAATACCTTTCTCGTAATGTCATAGTCTTTCGTAATAAGCATTGTTTTTGTTGTGTGGAGCTAAATACATGTACTGTACCGTGATAATATATTTGACACTAAACTTATGTCTGCAAATTGTAACGTTGCAGTTTTGCAAACGTAAAATAAAGTAAAAAGACGATCTCAATAATTGCTATTTTACTTCATAAAAACATGTGCATCATCCAAAAGCATCATACAACACAGAGACCAATACGGATACAATGAAATCCGGATTACAGCATCATCAATACACATATAGAGGAATAACTCTCGCATATCTAACCAAACGTCTTGACCATACCATACTAATACATCACAAAATGACCCAATCATAACAGTTCCTGTGACAAATTTGAAATTGGCCGCCAACGTAAAATAACAGATATGCGGGAGTTATTAAGTCTGATGATTACAGTATTTTTGTTCGGAATATGACAAAAGGAGCTTTTTACGTGATAATTTTTCTGGGACCATACTTAGAGGGTTCACACTGTTCTATCCACACAGCTGCCCAGAGCATCGTCAGGTGACAGACAAGAGGGCAATCTCGTTGAAGGGATGGTCAGGTTATAATACGGAATGCATGACCGCGGACCGTCGCTGGTAACGTGTTTCGAGAAGGCCACACTCCTTAAACGATAAAGACCCCTTCGAGTAGGTTCATTGTAACCGCTACAAAAGGCTCAGCTAGTGCCTCTTTCTTTAACACTATTCTTTTCGTGGCAGTCAAAATATCAATTATCTTGTCCTAACCTAACTTGTTCTCGTCCTGACATATTGTACGTTGGACGTGCAAAGATAATGTTTTGATATTGTTTGCTAATTTCTTGATTTATTTCTTCCCGATTCTTTTTTCTGTTTTTGTTGTCTATTTGTTGCGTTTTATTTGGTTTTTCTTTTTGTGATTCTTTGTATTGTTTTCGCCCTTTTAATAATCAACATTTATTTCAATTTATCAGCTATTTTTTCTATAACTAATGCTTATGAAATACATATGTATTTCTATTACACTGAAACATGGAAAAAAATTGAAGCACCGTGATAGGAAAATAGCAAAGAAAACCGAAAGAACAAGAGCCAAAAACCAAGGGACAGTTACAAATCCAGATATAGACAAACACAACACAAAAACCAAAAACATAAAACACATAAAGAGAGTGACCTGAACTCAATTTAAACCAGGGGTGCACTCAGGTGCTCCGGACGAGTAAGCAGTACCTGCCTCTAATTAGACACCCGTCGAGTTACTCATTATCTTGTCTAGGGAAAAGTCAAATCTAGAAATAGGAAGCACTACCTAAGACTCAGCGAAAATGTCAGTCTTTATTTTAATTATGTGTATTTCTTATTTTATTTATCAGTTAAATGACAACATTTGAAATATGTTATTATAGCATTAACAGTAATGTATGAACTGGTCTATAAACTGATACTTTGTAGATTCTTCAAGTGTCGGAACAAACACCGACAGTAGCAGTAACCCATGTAATTCAAATCCATGTGGTAGCCATGGATACTGCACCTGGTTGTACGACAATATGATATCCTGCACGTGCGACTCTGGATACGGTGGATTGACCTGCAGTGGTACGTTTCCTGTTTGTAATGGTTTTTTTTTATTACGGGTTTTCTGATTTTATGACGTTTCAAAATTCAAGGAATTAAATCACTGATTGATAATGTCAGATCACCAAACAACAGATTTAAAACACAATGACAGTTTAAATTGCTGTTCTAGGCATTGAATCACCGCTAGATGAAGGGAGACAACCACACAAAAATCATGTATATTGACCAGTTGCATTTTGGGACGAGTATATATAGTTGATTTATAAGTTCCTGGTTGTTGCATTTTGAAATTGGACAATAACTGTATTTGAACGTCCTTGCTGCCTCGGAATATATTGTTGAGAGAAATCGACACTCATTCTGTTTAACATGACCAATCATGTGTATAGATTTTCTATATCCAATATGGGATTGTGTTATAGTTATTTGTCAGTTATTTCAAGCATTTGGTTTCAGAACCTAGCTCTACTAACCCATGTGACCGAAACCCATGTAAAAATGGCGGATTTTGCAACGTAATTGATCAAAACACTGTCAGCTGTTCATGTACGGGAGGATACACAGGGCTGACATGTGAAAGTAAGTAAATATCTATCAAATATGGACTTTTTACGAGGTCAATACGTAGTTATATGGACCGTGGAGGAAAATATTGACCGAGGACGAAGTCCGAGGTCAATATTTTTCTACAGGTCCATATAACTACGTATTGACAGAGTAAAAAGTCCTTAATTGTTATATTACATATGAATTTTTCTCTATTTATTTAAATTTAGAATAATGAGTCGGAAGAGTATATCCGGATCTATTTTTAGAAACAAGCCTTAAATATGCTTTATAAATAGTAACATATCCGGATCTATTTTTAGAAACAAGCCTTAAATATGCTTTATAAATAGTAACATGCCTTAAATATGCTTTTAAAATAGTAACAAGCCTTAAATATGCTTTAGAAATAGAATATATACACAGAATATTTTGGGGGACCACGTGAGTAAATAATCCAATGAAAATGTAAGAATTATAAACCATATGTAATATTTAATCTTATTTAATGTAATATTAGATATTTAAGATTGATTTGTCAATATAAGATCACTTGATTTTTTTTGTAAATTATAATATATATTGCACTGAACAACAAAGCAAATGATTAAATTAGGATAAAAAGACTAAGCTAATATGACGTGCATAAAACGCGTTGAGTGCACACCATGTGTAAAAAGAGCACATATTTCAACGACGACACCATCAAATTTGTTTCTAAATTGCCGATAAGTCCTGCAACTCTAACGTTACGTTGTTAAAGAAAGGTATTATATATTCTATTAAAATCAAAATATTTCATCAACTGTAGTAGCGTTTATCTATTAAAGATGAAGATAATAAACATATATTAGGGCAAGGCCAATAAACATATATTGGTCTCAATATCATAATATTTTCTCAGTGTTCATTTGATGGAATAGATGGAAACACGGAAATGGATATACAGATATAATAATAGATTATTTATTAGCCAACGAATGATTACTCTGCGCAGAAGCGCGATGATATTCATAGCAATAAATGCAATTTTATAGAATCAGGGCTGCTACAGAGCGCAACCGTTATGAACTGCTCTTGACGTAGCTAGGGTTAAAGTGATGTGGCTGAGTACAATGCCAAGTAGTTATAGGAAGTCCTGGGAAGGAGGAGCTTCAATGATACTCTGCATTTTAGACGTGTAATTACAATTCTATTACAACTTTCCCCGATCTTGGCTCTGTTTGAAGCCAAAACCACGTGGAAGCATTGGCTAAATGAAAGCTACTCACAACCTTTCCGTTGTAGAGCGGTTAGAGAGAACTGTGCATACTTAACTCCACTAATTAAAAGAAATGTCCAATTTTATATTTCCACTGAAAATAATTCTCATTTCAGTCAATCCATGTGAGCCAAATCCGTGTCAGAACGGGGGACGTTGCTATACAAATGGTAACGGTGGGTACATTTGTGAATGTGCAGCAGGATGCTATGGGACCAATTGTCAAGGTAAGTCTAATGACCAACCAGTACAGAGTTTGACTTTTTAACTTGAACTTACAAAATAAAATTGAATTTTTAAATGTTACTATCCTCTCCTGTTCAGCATGCAGACATAGTGACTATTAATATTAATAATGTCATGCGTAGTTCCTGTTCTCATAGAGTTATGTCCCTTTGAAAGAAAGGATTGTTGCTATATTTGGCATCTCATCTGAACAAAACATCTCATTGTGTTCTTACTCACCAAAAATTTTGTACATAACATTAAAATAACCAAAAATACACGAAAATTCTACACATTTGTTTTTCTTTCCACTGCCGGGTTTTTTTAACTGTAAGAAAGATAATTCTTTCATCAGCAAAACAAAATTTACAGGAATAAAGAATAAAGATTTAAGTACTGTATGAAAACTAATAGCGCTTATAAGTAGGTCATCGTGACGGAATCGGTTTTGTTTGTTTGTTTGAATAGTGTTTTAACGCCACTTTCAGCGATTTTTCAGCTATTTCATGGTGTCCAGTTTTTATTGGGGGAGGAGCCGGAGTACCCGGAGAGAACCCCCGACCTGCGGTAGGAAAACTGGCAATCCTTGTCAATTAAGATTGGAGTCGAATACACCCTGCATGCAGTGAGAATTGATCCCGCAATCTCAGTGTTGACAGACCACGTGATCAATAGTAGACGAACTACCTTGATTACTCGGCCACCGAGGCCCCCTGGTTGAAACGGAGCTGACCAATCTGTATGTCTCAGTCGAATGTTAACATGTTAATCATGCATTAGTCATCGTGACGGAATCGGAGCTGACCAATCTGTCTCAGTCGAATGTTTTCATGGTAATCATGCACTTGGAGAATACTTAAAAAGATACTTGTCGGTTCAATTTTTATAAGGGACTCCTAAAGCATGTGATATTTTTCTTATGATTTTAAGATCAAACTGGTTGTCCAAGTATTCAGTCAGGTCAGCTGTATGGAGACTGCACTGTCACCTGTAGTATTAATTCATGTCCTTATGGACAACTGTGCTGCTCAAATGGATGTGGAAGACATTGCGTAACATCTACCTTTGGTAAGAACTAAGAGCTTCTATGAATTATAAGGGAAATACACACTCTAATGAAACATTGATGTAACAAGGAATCTGATTGGATGGCATTCTACGCAAAATGCGATCTCTGTTCTCATGCAAATATGAACTACTTTTGTGCGTTAAATATTTATTCGAGAATATCCATTTACATAAGGTACCGGGACAAGATATTCTAATAATTTATAATCAGCATTTTGTTTGGTATAACTATTTTACTTCAAATGTTTTAGTTATTAGTTACAGATTAAATAAAACCACAGAAATAAATAGTACACAGAAGTTTGTCGTGTCATTGTGCTTATATCTACACATTTTGATTACGCCAAGTTGTTTTGTTGTTGGGGATATTAATTATGTATTTGATTTTAGTGAGTAGTTCCCCCTGTACGAACCACGACTGTAAAAACGGCGCCACTTGTACCGTGGTTGATGCAACTCATTACAGTTGCCAATGCCCGCCTGGTTACCAAGGGCTGCTTTGCGACGAATGTAAGTTAAATTTCTAAATTCTCATCTTTAGGTTTTCTCATAGGTAAACCCTGATTAGTTGTTTTGTTTACGATTCATTGGTCATATGTTTGTCTTTTGATATTGTTCTTGGATTTTTGTATCACATTTGCTTTTCATATTATATAACAAGTAAACAGAGTTTAAATATACCTGTTGATGTTTAACGCCAAGCCAAAGGTATTCAGCTATATTAGGACAAGTTAACAATGAATGCAGTTATCAAACCTGCTACCAATCTGATGCCCACAGAAAATATGTACAATGTTCAGGGGCAGACATTTATGAAGTTTAGACTATATATAGAGGCTAAATTTCCAGGCACATCTGATACCTTGGTATTATGTTCATGTGTTTTTATTTATAGGCACGTATAAACCCAAACCATGCGACTCCAATCCATGTAAATACGGAACATGTACAAACAATGGCGACACATTCTATTGTAAATGTAACAGTGGGTACAGCGGCAGCAGTTGTGAACGTACGTATCATAGCGATAAGTGAACACGTGTGGAAATGTGCGATTTGATAGCTTAACATATGTTTTGTGAACGCAAGTATCATATTGATAAACTGACCACAGATAGTTACATCTGGGTACGTATCATAGCGATAAGTGAACACATGTGTGGAGATGTGCGGTTGATAGCTGAACATATGTTGTGTGAACGCAAGTATCATATTGATAAACTGACCACAGATAGTTACATCTGGGTACGTATCATAGCGATAAGTGAACACATGTGTGAAGTGCGGTTTGATAGCTGAACATATGTTGTGTGAACGCAAGTATCATATTGATAAACAGACCACAAATAGTTACATGTGAAAGGTACGTATCGTTTGATAAACTGACTACTGTATGTGACCGTAGGTATCGTTTGATAGCTTAACGTGTGTGTTGTGAACGTACGTATCATAGTGATTATTGACCATACTTGTGAAAAGATACGTATCGTAAACGTATTTCATATTGAGCATATTCATACGTATCATTTGATAGCTGTGATGTTATGTGAGCGCACGTATAATATTGATAAACTGACCAGGTGATTTACATGTAGTTTGAAGCCCTAATAGAGAGGATCAGAGAGTACGGTGGGGTAGCGATGTGTTTCACGTCTTGAAAACAAAATTAGGTAATATGATTTCAGAACTGATATGAATGAGAATATTCGGCGAAATGATGGCGGATAGTGCATTTAAAACGTTATTCGAACTGTTTTGGTTTTTGTTTTGCTAAAGCGATGTTAAAGTCTTGGCTTCCGAGCTTCTGCCTAGTTACACCACTGACTGAATGCGTACTGGGTGCATGTAATATATGTTTAATTGCTAAATAATGTTGTGTGAACTTACGTTTAGTTGCAACAAATGAAAACATACCTATAGTGACTGTTGAATAAGTAAATAACTGTGTGAACGTCCAAAGTGTTCAATGTACGGCATGAGGAAATAACAGTGTGAACGTCCAAAGTGTTCAATGTACGGCATGAGGAAATAACAGTGTGAACGTCCAAAGTGTTCAATGTACGGCATGAGGAAATAACTGTGTGAACGTCCAAAGTGTTCAATACGGTATGAGGAAATAACTGTGTGAACATCCAAAGTGTTCAATACGGTAAGAGGAAATAACTGTGTGAACGTCCAAAGTGTTCAATACGGTATGAGGAAATAACTGTGTGAACGTCCAAAGTGTTCAATACGGCATGAGGAAATAACTGTGAACGTCCAAAGTGTTCAATACGGTATGAGGAAATAACTGTGTGAACGTCCAAAGTGTTCAATACGGTATGAGGAAATAACAGTGTGAACGTCCAAAGTGTTCAATACGGTATGAGGGAATAACTGTGTGAACGTCCAAAGTGTTCAATACGGCATGAGGAAATAACAGTGTGAACGTCCAAAGTGTTCAATACGGTATGAGGAAATGACAGTTTAAGAAATGAATTTATATTCAATAAAAGTAGTTTTATGAACTTTATACATAACTCGTTGTTACACGTATTTAAAGATCTGTGCATGTTTTTAATATGTGATTTGAAATACAACAGTATAAGATAATATTATTACAGAATTTAATCCATGTTCGTCCAATCCCTGTGTCTACGGAACATGTACAATCAGTGGAGGAGGGTACTACTGCAGTTGTGTTCAAGGATATTCTGGAACTAACTGTGCAGGTATGACGTAATACCCGGCTATGACGTAATATCCTAATATTTACAGTGTATTGTCATGAAGTTACAGTACTATAAAATGCAACTTACAAAACAAATTAAATTATTTGTTTATTTCTAATGATAAAAATATATCAAGTGAAAAGAGAATCGCGTCGACTCTCTTTGTTATTACCAAGAAACACTTAAGTACAATACAAATCTTCACATAAAAGCGTTATTTAATTACAGTTGCAAACCCTTGCTACCCTAATCCTTGTAAGTACGGCACGTGTCAAGTTTCCGGAAGTGGTTATCAGTGTACATGTTTGACGAGCTACTCAGGAACTAACTGTGAAGTGTGTAAGTTAACTAACAGAAATAAAGAAATCTGAGAAATATGTTAACTGTCCAGAAACACCACATTCGTTTTAAGAATACAATGAAGTCCTTTTTAATCATAGTACTCCTAGTATAACAGGTTATGTAGTTACGTCAGCATAAAGTGACACTAAATTGCACATGGTCATTTGAGGAAAGGTCTTAACTGTTAGCAGATAATTTCCTGTTAAAAGGGACATAACTCGAGTAAATTATTTAATCCGGTAAACGTGTTTTCTGGATTTATAAACCGAACACAACTTTCTCTGTTTATTGTTTATACGATCACAAGAGATTATGAGTATTTCGATAATTAATACACTCTGATTGGACAATTATATAAATAAAAAATGTCATCAAAGATACCAAGGTCAATAAAATTTACTACCGCTGACGCGCATTTCGTATAATCAACACTCATTAGTAGCGCTCAACCCAATCAATAACATCTGTACATTAGCTTGTTATAACTTTTAAATACAATGTATGTTTAGATACCAACCCATGCCAGCCTAATCCTTGTACACATGGAACATGTAGCCTTGAGGGAACCGGATACAGATGCACATGCGTCACTGGGTATTCGGGAACAAAGTGTGACGTAGGTAAGTTTTGTGTACTGTATATATTTATAGCTATTGTTGAGCATGCTGTATTGTTGTAATCAATGTAGATAATCTCTACAGGAAACATATTTACAAAAGCATGGCTTGTTTTTGATTCCTAATTGTTAATTGTTTTGCAATAGACTTTAGTTTAAACTACGAACGATAAAACAGTAACAAAAAAACTTACATTGCACACTAACGACAGAATTAAAAAAAAACAAATTGACATGCAATTAGAAAAAAAATGTGTTATTTTTAAGATTTGCAGGCATCAAATTGTGGTTTTTTATTGTCGCAAATTGAGTTTACTGGCAAAGTGTAGGCGTAGCTAATAATCGGATATTTGCGACCATTAAATCATACATTGATGCCTACAAATATTTGAATACATTACTGGTATCTTATCTTTAATACAAGAACAATCTGAGTTAACTGACTCAAATAATCAGTAACCAATCGTGGAATTGATGCCATGCAAAACCAGCATTGACGTTACATGCATGGTTGAATTAAAATATTAATTGTCTTAATTTATAAATAGAATACAAAAAAATCGTGCAAGTTTGTATTCCTACATCCTCAATTATAAAACAACAACATTCTTACCTATGTGAACAAACCTAAATATCACGTGATCATACTTTTGTAGCCTCTTTAAATCCATGTTATCCAAATCCCTGTAAATTTGGCGGTAACTGTGTTCAGATCTCTACCACTGATTATAAATGTTACTGCGTAAGTGGCTACGGTGGCAGTACATGTAACGGTAAGTGGTTCGAGTAGGATTAAAACTTAACGTCAAGTGGCTAGGGTGGGACTAAATATAACGGAAAAGTTCGAGTAGGATAATTGTAACGTTAAGTGACTATAGTGGGGCTAGAGGTGATCTAGATGCTAAAGCCAAGCGGTATAGATGGTTAGTGGGTATATATGTACTACGTGTTGCGACCAGTAAATACAAAGAACTTTCTTGTTCTTACTGGGAGATATTAAGCTACAATGTGTGGATAAAGTGGAACCGAGTATATTCGCAACAAGCTATTTTATATTGGGTCTACATGCAAAGAAAATGAATTTGGACTACGGGTATACTACAATGGAGCTCAATATATTGAAATGTGGCTGAACTTAGATTGTGTGGTTTGAATAAATCCCATTTTTAACATTTTTTGTTCTTGGTCATACACATAAAATAAATAATCAAGATATTATCAGTTTGTTGTTCCTATTGAGTAATAATCCAGCTATAACACATTGTTTTTTAGAATCTAGTTCTACATAAATGTACATTTTTGGACATAATTTTAATCTCTAGTCTCCCAAAACATAACTACTGTTATATTTCGATGTACTTTGACAGTGCCACCAGATCCGTGTAGTCCTAACCCCTGTAAACACAGTGGATCTTGCATACCTAACGGATATAACTACACCTGCTCCTGTGTGGCTCCTTGGGGAGGAAGATTATGTGATAGTAAGTGAATAGTTTTATTTAA
Organism: Limnoperna fortunei; assembly: GCA_944474755.1. Classification (NCBI taxonomy): domain Eukaryota; kingdom Metazoa; phylum Mollusca; class Bivalvia; order Mytilida; family Modiolidae; genus Limnoperna; species Limnoperna fortunei. The sequence continues at coordinate 63,235,396 of OX104123.1, forward strand.
ATGAGTTTGTTCCGAATGGATAAGTTTAAAATACCTGATAGTACTAAAGTGAATAGTTTTATTTGAATAAGTATGTTCCGATAGTGTTTCGAATGAATAAGTTTGGAATACCTGATAGTAAGTAAATACATGTAGTTTTATTTCAATGAGTTCAGATAGTGTTCCGAATGGATAAGTTTGAAATACCTAAAGTTTTCGTGTTTCGTGTTTAAATTGTCTTCTTTTAAAGGAGAGTCTAGGCATTTTTCCTTCTTACAACTGCAGTAAAAGAAATTTACATTTCAATTGTCATTCTATGTCCAGTAAAAAATTTTAAAAATTCCGACAAATATATAAATGAGGAATTGAATGATTTAAAAGTATTAAATTAGTACTTTGTTTAATTTTTTGTATTGTTCCCTGGAAAATGGACTTGACCAACCGTTTTGTACCCATGGATAATTGGACTATACACTCAGCTTTCGACGAATTTTTAAGCAGCAGTACTCATTGTGGGGGTGGAAGTTTTATATTGAACCCGGGACTGTGTAGGGGTGGGAGTCTTATATTGAACCGCTGACTGTTTCATTTAGCAAAGTATAAATACATAGCAATGAAGATTTAGATTTTTTTTAAACTGGGAAAAAATAAATGTCTTCATTAAATTTGAAATAACAGTATTATTATGAGTTTATTATTCAGTTGGTCTTTATCGTAGGACATAAAATATTTAAAGTATTTATCTTTACAAGGATTTAATACATCTAATATAAATATGTCATTTTTAGCATTCCAGTGTCCTTTGTATACTTGTGCACCAGGTGTCAATTTACCGCCTTGCACTCCTCCGCCATGTACCAACGCAACGTGTCTGGAAGTCCCCACTGCAACTTGTTGGTAAGGGTTATAAGCTTCATTTACACACTCACTGAAAAGCTGAGACCAGACAATGATATAACAAATAGAAGGACCGGCGAAAACAACAAATATAGAAACACTTACCCATAAAAAATTCACGAAGTTAAGGTTTTTTAAAAATTATTTACCGAAAAGTAAGACTTGGTACATTTCAAGCAAAATCGTGGTAATATATAATACAATTGATATAATTACCGTTAATGGAAGGTTTAAAATATTTTAAGCTTTAGCAAGACAGCAATATTATGCCGTTGTTTTTAAATTGTGTTTATCCGCGCTTTCAGCAATATTTCAGCTATTTCATGGCGTCTAGTTCAGCTATTTCATGGCGTCTAGTTCAGCTATGTCATGGCGTCTAGTTCAGCTATTTCTAGTTTTGTAGAGCAAGCAGAGATCAGAGCACCCGATAAAAGCTTCTTTACCTAAACAGATTTATTGATTGAGTATCGTGTTGTATTGTAGTAATAATTTCTGTGATTGTACACCCGTTTTCTACGATTACTATGGATGGAGGATTCCCCCAATGCAGTGCTGTAAGTATTTATTAAACTAAATGAAATTTTAATAAGTTGAATTATTTAATACTTAAAAAGTATAGTTTGTACTTCAACATAAATCAGGGATTACAAAAGTAAAAGAACAATATGTATTTTTTCTTTTTTAATATTTTTTTTGCATACTTCTCAAATATGCATATTATTTTATCATGTCTATTTACAATCACGTGTACATCTTATTGATTGTAAATATATTTATTTTCGCCAGTACCAATGTTTCTGGATCATTCGATTCAACAAATCGCCCAATCATATTTCATCGGTTTACGTTAGGTCCCGTTTTGTAAAATATGATTTATGCACTTTTGCGGTGTACCATTTTTCACGGATTTTGCTCGACTTGCGAAAATACCGAAAACTAGTACACCGTGAAAACAAGTAAGTTTACTGTAATTTTATGGTTGAGAAAACATCATTTCTGCTTAATGTAATGAAACATATTTGAGAGTAATTTTTTAAAAATACCTTTCTCTACACAACACATCATTCGCCTGTCAGCTGGGAAATTTTAGTCTCGTGGCTATTCACGATAGTTACCAAAGAAAGACAACTCTAATGAGTAGGGAATTAACCAGATATCTATTACGTTAAAGGATACAAAATCTTCCTGATTATAACGATTTATTCACAGCACCATGTAGCCCGAATCCTTGTGTTAACAACGGTAACTGCACAGTTAATCACGGATCACCGCTCTGTACCTGTCCTACTGGATACCGTGGAACATACTGCCAGAGTAAGATCTTTTTTCTAAGGTTGATTTTACATTATATATAACCTTTGACATAGAGAGGTATTTTAATGTGATCGATGTAGTAGTTAATTTTTCGTCAGGTTGCAGAAAAGTCATAATCCGGAAATGGTGGCTTAAACGCAGAAGACGTTTCCTGTTTATAATTAAAAACAAAGCCATTGAACAACTTGACACTAACACAGATTCCCTGTTCATAATTCATAATACCCGAAGTCTGCTGATAGTAGTTTAACATAGTCGAAAGCATATTCTAGTAAGCTCAACAACAGTTATAATAATGAGTAAATTGGTATTTTTTATACTAACTATAAAGATATTTTTTGAACATCTGAGATAGCAGTCCAGTCGTAAAATTACTCCAAACCTTTAACTCGTCCCCAACTATTTGTTTGTTATAAATCCGCATTTAATACGGTAGAAATTTTCAGGTGTATTATGGTGGTTTTTTTATTGGGGTTGGATTGATGGCAAATGGTTAAACTATCTAGACCACTCATCCACAAAGTCATGTATAGTCGAACTGATCATCATATTAATGATAAGTTGGTGAATTTATTTAGTTAGCCCTTTAATTTTTCAAAGCAGGAATTAAGGTAAAAGAAATTGCAAAAATTTGTGGTTTTGTAGTCGCTTATATTCCCAGATCGCTCACCGAATCTTAAGATAAAACCGTGCTTGCAACTGATGATTAATCAGTTATCACATGCATCGTTACAGTTGGACCATGCACACCAAGTCCCTGTCTGAACAACGGTACATGCATAGATGTAGGTGGCGTTGCTAAATGTATCTGTCCTTTCGGATATTCAGGACCTTACTGTAACGGTAAGTCATTATATTTATCAATGGGGGATTGTGGAAATTGTTTATTAAGGCATGCTTTTGTTCTTAAAAATGTCATCTTTATCGAGTTTATCAAGAAGTGTATTATTTCGCACATTGGTATCAATAATTAATGGCACATTTGCTATAAAAAAACAACAAAAAAAAGATTGCGGAACAGTATGCATACCTTAATTCGTGCCCTTAAAAATCTGCTATTTTTTGTTACACTTTTAATTGCGCCCCCCCGCCCCCCCCCCCGACACCGTAAGATGATCCCAGGAAAACCTAGGGGCATAGGTTGGCCCCTGAATATACAATTGTCACTATTGTGTAGTAATCAGACTAAAAGCAATGACATGGAATATAAGTTGCAGTTGTTTATTCCTGTGTCATGAGATTTTATTAGATGACAGGTCAGGTGGTTACTTGCATCTTATTAAAAATGTCCATTAACACTATGAAGTACTTTTAAATCACATTCCACATGTTGTTGCCAAAACAAGGAACTTTATTACCAGGGAACTAAGGTAATAGATGTTGAATTGATTTCCAAAATTTGGTAAAACACGTACTTTTAAATCATATTCCACATGTTGTTGCCAAAACAAGGAACTTTATTACCAGGGAACTAAGGTAATAGATGTTGAATTGATTTCCAAAATTTGGTAAAACTGCTTTCATAGATTTGAAGAAAGCCTTTGATACTGTTTGGAGAACTGGGTTATTTTATAAACTTCTCAAAGGTAATATACCTGAAAATTTTTTTAACATCATTCAATTAATGTATACTAATACAACTACACGAATCAAATTCTCAAATGGGCTAAGCCCATCCTTTATGTCAGAGAGGGGAGTCAAACAAGGAGATGTTTTGAGCCCTCTGCTCTTTAACTATTTCATAAATGACATAGTAAATAAGTTAGACAATACTTTAACTGATCCAGTGGTTGTTGGTGATATATCCTTAAATATTTTATTATATGCTGATGACATTGTTATACTGTCTAAAAGCCAAGAGGGTCTTCAGAAAAGTCTTGATATTTTATATGATTATTGCTTATCATGGAAGTTACATGTAAACACTGAAAAATCCAAAGTTATGGTGTTTAACTCAAATGGTAAAACATTTTTAAAGCATTTTACATTCAATAAGACCCTTCTTGAAACTGTTACAAATTATTGTTACTTGGGTTTAACTTTGAAATATAATGGTAACTTTTGTCTTGCTGTAGACAGCCTTATGGAAAAGGCCAGAAAGGCCTACTTTAAAATTAAGAAAACAATTGGTCTAAATAATCCATGCAAACTTTTAGAAAAACTTTTTGACAGTTTAGTAACCCCAATTCTTTTATATGGATGTGAAATATGGGGGGTTGACTATAAATGTAAAGATTCTGATCCGTTTGAAAAATTACATATAAAATTCATAAAAGAAATTCTGGGAGTTCATTGTAAAGCATCAAATGATGCATGCCGTGCTGAACTAAATAGAGTACCACTCAAAAATAAGATTATATTCTCAGCAGTAAATTTTATTCAACACATCATTTCTTCTGAACACTCACTAATCAATAATGTTTTTCAAAAATTACAAAAAACAAGCCCTTGGTTAAAAAAAAATCAAAACTTTTTTAGATGATCTTGGAATGTCATTCGTAACAACTAATTTGAACCTTCTAAAGAGCAATTTGAACCAAAATAAAAGAAAGAATAAATGACCAATGTATTCAAAATCAATTTTCAGATATCTCAAAATCAGAAAAACTAGACTTTTTCAGGAAGGTTTACAGCACAGGCAAAAGAGCACCTTATGTTGACATCTTGAAAAACAAAAATGATAGAGCTGCATTATGCGAAATACGAATTAGCTCTCATACATTAATGATTGAAAGAGGAAGACACCTTAAAATTCCGAGCGAGTTAAGAGTTTGTAATTTTTGTAATTCTGGTCAGATAGAAGATGAAAATCACTTTATTTTATACTGTTCAAAATACAAGCAACTAAGGGAAACATTTCATACAAAGATATTGAATCGTACTCAAAACAAGAATCATTGTTTAAAAATTTCCCAGACTTAAACTTTCTTTTAAATAATACCTCATACCACATATTAAAGTTGACTTCCTCCTTCATATCAGATGGGTTAAATCTGAGGAAATGCCATGTTAATTTACCTGTATAATAAATAAGTATTATCCATATTACATTTTATTATAATAGTAACCCTACTGTATGGGTTGTAATTTCAATTTTGTATCCAATTATTGTCATAGGCCTTAACCATTT